>ML675624.1:59782055-59837043 GCA_007922155.1 Mesoclemmys tuberculata | reverse complement strand
AGCAAACTCTGCGCTGGTGACACCATCTCTCTCAAATCCCTCCCCCGCACACACAATTTCAGTTATAAGGGAACTGCACAGGCAAGTCTCTGTATGCACAAGACAACCCACTGAGGACCTTCCCTTTGTCTCTATTAGTGAAGAATTGTAGTCACTATAGCTCTGCGTGGGTATGGTGGACGGGGGCGGGGGGAACAGGGACAGGGATCTACCCTCACTGTACTCTTTGCATGATAAGGGCTGTAGAGACTCCACAAAATTGTCTCATTGTTTCCCTGTGTTACCCCCATCTGTCTATCACCACCTGCTGTATTTAGATTGTAAGCTCATTGGGGACAGAGACTGTCTTTTTTGTTCTGTGTTTATACAGTACCTAGCACAATGGGTCCTGATTAGTGATTGGAGCTTCTAGGCACTACCACAATAACAACATGTTGCTTGGAAATGATGATCAAGCGCAGTTATGTTTAGATGGGTTCAAGGCTTGCCGTGACTCCTGCAGATGTTTATATTCTTATTATTCTTTAGACCAATCATGGACTGTTTTCCCAGTCAGGCAGCGGTAGCAGCACTGCCACACTTGCACTTTCAGTGCCCCCACTCCTTTTTACTCTAGCTACCTTCTGTTCTAGGATAGAGAGTTTTCTGAGGGACGTTTCCTTACCATCATGCCACTGACCTCTGAAACCCCATCAGGACACTTTCCCTTTTTTACCCTTTCTCCTCCTGCCCTCCTCCCCCAGCTCTCCCCCTGCTGCTCTTCCTATTTTTTCAAAGCCTGGAATATTTCCTCTTTCAAATACTCAGCCTCAAATGAAGTAGTTGAAAGAGATTTTTTCTGAACGTCATGCATGCAGAAAGCTGCCGTCTGAAAACAGCAAGGCAGGTGGCGAGTTGTGATTACAGTGATTGCTGCTACTGATTGGCTACAATCTGCACACACAGCTAGCGTGTGCTAAAACAGCCCATTATTTTGTTACTTCATCCTCTCTCCATTCCACCCGCATGTTTGTCTCATCTACATCTTATGTCTCAACTTCTGAGCTGTAAGATCTTTAGAGAAAAGGGGCCATCAGTTTGTACATCACCTAGCATGATGAAGCCCTAGCCTGGTTGTGGTTTCTAGGCACTACTGGATTCTAAATGATCAATAATAATATTTTGGAGATTCAGAATCCAAGCTGCTGCTACCCTATTTCAGTGGGTCTAGCCGGTGCATTGTGTATACGAACTTTTAATTTATTGTTTTGCTGTATGTAACACCTGCCACCAGGCCACTCAGTTGTCCTTCCATTCCTGATATTATCAGACATTTGGAGGAGAAGGCACTCTTTGCATTCCCTTGCTTCAGGGATGACATCACTGCTGGAGAGACAGGCCTAATTTTTCACTTACCTATTTCCTTCTCAAATCCTTTATTGTCTGTGCCTTTCACCTTTCTCCTGAAGATGTCCTTTTACACATTGCCACTACGTCTAATGAAAATTACTGCTGTGTGCTCTCTTCTCTTATTTCTTTAGGTTACAGAAAAGAACCTGCTTAGAATGCAACAATGCAGACTTTGAATAAGATAAATTTCAGCTTTTTCTTTAAAAAACAGCATAATTGACTAGCTTCCATGTTTTTAATTCATTTCTCTCCACAGGGACGGCATGACTCACTGTCCCAGTGGAGAAATCACTTCTCATAGTAGGCATCAGCAATAGTTAGAACACTAATAGTATTATCAATTTATGACATTAGAAGCACTACCACCATCTACTAGCATCTCTGACATTACAAATGGCCCATTTGTCCATTTTTTCCACAAGCCTCTCCCCCATCTCTTTTCCTACACTCCTTCCCATGCTAGTCCTTAGGGCCACTTGCCTTCTCATTTAAATCCCTTTCCCACTTCTACTGCAATTCCCACAAAAAGTGCACTAAAGTAATTTAGTCCCTTATGTGTAGGAAAAACCCCACCCCACCATAATGCACAGACAGCTTTACGGAGTAAGGTGCTTGTTGCTGTAGCCCACTTTCTTCCCTATCTCTTTAGTTCTGTTGCCTACATTCAGTGTGTCACATATGAGTTAATTTGCAAACTTCTCAGGGCATGTACTTTTTGTATCTGTACTGAGAGGTCCCTAGCAAGCTTCTGAGTGCTGCAGAACAACGAACAGGCTAGTAGTGCTATCCATAGTAAACACTAGAACAATGGTACAAGCACTCAGCAGCCTCTTCTGCAAGTGACAAGTCACCTGATCAAAAGTGGACCTTCGCACTCCGCCTCAATAGAATCCTCTCACATCACTGCTTTGTATAGCCAAATTTTGCCACCATGTGGTGGAGGAAGAGAAGGAGCTGCAGACAGAAGTGCCCAGCTCTTGGGTGAGGGGAAAGCGATCGTTCTCAAAGTAGTCACATGCAAAGTGTCTCACACCTGACTAAGTTTTGTTAAATAGCTTTACACATGCCAAGTTATTGTTATTCCCTCTTTCTCTCCTCGGCCTTTACAAGAGAGCGCTCAGTCAGTAGGCCTACCCAGATGGCCTTCCATCTCCGTGATAAGGAATCCCCCCATGAAAAGAAGACACAAATGAAATATTTAGGTTTGGGAATTTTTATTAAATGACAGTTAAGGTTACTAGGCAATAACGATGAACTAATTTATCACATCATTTACACAACCTCAGCACTCACAAACAAGTGAATGAAAAGTTCAAATTTCATCTCTCTTACCCAGACTACATACCACATGCAAACTGGGCCAAAATTTCAGCGGGAGAATAATATCAGTACCTCAATTTACACCAGCTAAGATCTGGTCCAATGTATTATATAAATATATATAGTTCATCACACCACAGACACCTCAACTTTGAATCACTTTGCTGGCTTTTTTTAAAATATTGTGATTATGACAGCAAAATATTTTTGTGAAGGATTTTGTTACATCGGAAATATCAGTTAATATATTTATTGATAGTATGTTTTAACAAATTACTTATTACTGTTTCTTGAGACTAATATTTCTTAGGTAGTTTAATAGGAAAAGTCCGCAACAACCAATTTATTAAAAATTATGTATTCATATTGACTTACATTAGAGATTGAGTGATAGTTATATAATTGATGTGTACATATATAATTTTTATTGTTCTTTTACTGAGAGATTTGTGTTTATGTTTGGAGATTCCTGATGAAAAGACAGCATTTATTTTGTGTTAAATTGGAAGTTGCGTTGCGATAAAATATGAATTTCTTTGTACTGGAGAAGACTGAAATATTTGCTTATGTGGGTAGTGTTAGATTTATTATTTCCTTAATTATTCAATTGCTTGATTTTCTTAATGTAAGTGCTTGAATTTTGTAAAGGGTGATGCACTGTTTTCACTTAGCTGGACTTTGAAACAAAGTTTTTTGTTTCTGGAATGTTCCAGATGATGGTAAGGTTTTGTTTTTTAAATTACTTTCAAATTTTAATTAGTATAGGTAAGCAGAGATGTAGATTATGGAGGCCAAACTTGAGACACCTTAAAGGGCCCTCATTTTCAGAAAGCGATAGTGCCTTTTCAATACATCTCAATTTGGGTACCAAAATAATCAAGGTACCAAAAGTCAGCTGTCATTTTGAAAATCTTGGTCACAATTTTTAAATACATAGGCTGGAAAGATCGCCACATTATCAATATTAAGGTACAAAGAGGCACTGGCCAATTTACTAGGCCACTGGGCAGCCTAGCCAAGTCATTCAAAGTCTCTATATTTTCTTTAGTTACCTTATCTGGAGAATATGGCTAATAATAATGCTTTGCACTAATGGGACTTTTCCCATCTGTGGATCTCAAAGCAATTTAGAAAAGGGAGTAAGAATTCTTAGCCTGATTTGAAGCAACTTGTATGAGAATTGATATGGCTGATGGCTGGTGGATCCTGAAGTGTTTTTCCACTTCAAAAAAAAAAGGGGGGGGGCAGCCTAGTATGATTCTGAACTTGATGACAAAAGTATTCTCCATTGTCATGGTTGGCTTTTTTTTTTAAACACATCTCCATGGTTTTTGTTGACATAGGCTCTTGCCTAGTTTTCAAATAATGGCAATATCTTAAACATTTTATTGTTGCTATCACTGAATATTGGTTCTTGAAGGAGTCAATGCCAAAACCTACCTATGTTTTAAGTTTTGTAGTGTAACATAAGCGAGCACACAAACATTAGACACACTATAAACGTTCTAAAATGAGCCATTGTAAGTCTTTTAATCCCAAAAAGCACTTAGTCAATTTAATCAAAGTTGTCAGAACATGTTTTAGTTGTCAGTGAGACTTCAACCCTAAAAATGTGAAAGCATGAGATTTTTTGAGTTGTAAGTGGGAGTGAATCACAATAAGCTTTATGAGGAGACTGTGGCTGCAACAATAACTATGAAGAGACTACCATCTCTCTGTAATAAAACACGTATACCTAATGCTCTAGGATTAGAGCTCTGGACTTACAGCTCCAAAAAACAGGTCTCTACCAGCTGAGCTAATAGAAGACTTCTGGTTGAAGAAAGTTATTAAAGAATTATCACATTATTTCATAGCTACAACCAGCAAACAGAAGGCAACTTCCTACCACTCATACACAGTCCAATCCTCTTTTAACACAAGAGAATGGTTAAAAAAGTGCTTCCACTGATCTCAAAACTGAATCCCAAAACTACCTAATTAATGCTGGTGAACATTTAAAATGAGATTTAAAAGATATGGAAATTCTGAAGATGATGTAATAAGCCATTTTTATTACTATCGTTCATATTATAGTATTACAGTAATGCCTAGAAGTCATGACCAGGCGAGAGTCCCATTGTGACAAACAGAAAAGGGGGCAGTGGGAAGGACATGGACAGTAACAATAGCATGTCTTTTTTCGTTTTCGCTATCAGCTAGCAGTGTTCTGCCAGAAGAGGTGGATCTTAATGAAGGCTCTGAAGGAAAGCGGGGTAGTGGCTTTACAGAAGTTTCCGAGTAGGGCGCCCACATAAAACAGACAGCATGGAAAAAGAGTGAATGTGATTTTGGGGGAAGGTACAGAAGGCAATCGAAACTGGCACCACTGATGAAGCAAAGGAGATAAACTATGATGTGATAAGTTAACAGAGCAGATCGAAAGAGCCAGGTTAAACTGTGAAGGAGCAAACACATTTTTCCAGGCCAAAGTTATAAAGAAGTGGGGGGGAGGTGAGGGAGGGGAATAAAACAGGACTCTGTAAGTGGAAGCGGGTTGTAACTTAAGCTATTGAGAGGCTTCAGATTCAAGGGAGCTGAAGAACCCATGATATTGTCAGGCCCATACAGTAGGAAAGAGGCCATCCCAGTAAAGGTATCAAGACAGATCCCAGGCCAAGTCCTGCCCTTGAGCACATAACATGATCGCTCTGCATGTGTAGCTAACATAGTATTGTCAGCTATTTTCTGATGAGTCTCCTAGTTGATGTTTTATGTAAATCCCAACCCAAGTAATTCCAAGAGAATCTCAGCTTTCGTTTACATTTCTAGCCCTCATGGTTTCAGAGAAAAGCTTCAAAAATGTGACCTAAAAACACCTTAAAGGGTCAAAAACCAGAAGACAAATCAAAAGAACCCAAAATCCACTATTATAAACCTTCGGATTTAGGGATGGGGGGAGCTTGGCCCATGGTTTTTAACATTTAGGGCTGGCAGTGTCACTAACATGAACGGAACAGGCACAGACTAACAGCCGGCAACAGTTGATACACTTTTTGAATGGATCGTGGTTATTTATTGAAGGTCTGGAAGCTGTTCATAGAAGAGCAAACAGAGCCACGCAGGAGGGAGACACAAGACCGGAGTACCAATAAATCATTTGAAGGTGTCCCCATTGCACACAATTACCATCCCCATTAAGCAGCAGTCATTGCAATTAAGTATTGTTGGGCTTATATCGGTTACCTGGAATGTCTTCTGATCAAGTGTGTACCAATTAAGCAGCATTTACTGTATTACCTTAATCATGCAGCATCTATCCAAAACAACTTAGCACAGATTCACCTTGAAAGTAATCATCCTAACATTTAGCTACTAAATGTCTGTAAAATGTTTTGAGATCCTCAAACAAAAGGCAGTAGGGGTAGAAAGGTACAAAGCATTATGACATGATTTTCTTTAGTTTGCTGTCAATTCTACAACACTACTCACAGATTTCTTAAAACGGCTGCCAGTTGAAGTAAATCTGAATGGTCTTACTTCATAAAAGGGTGTGAGCAGGAGAAACGCTTTGCTCAGATTTAAACCACTATTTTAAAGGCTTTTAGTATGATTTTATCTGAAAAATAAAAACAAACATCTGCCCCCTGCTACATAATTAGTGGACTTTCTTTTAAATTTGCCTGCATTTTTAAATTACTATTGCCATATTTTAAGTCAATTCTTAGTTGTGTGAAATCACTACATTCAGCTTTTTTTGTTTTATATTAACTGTGTTGTATTTCTAAAGACTCACCACTCCTGTTATCTTTAAAGAATTACATAGAACACGGCTTTTTAACAAATGTTACTCAGACAGTATTTTTACTGCCCAGTGAGAAAACACTGAGTGGTCTTCAACATATTCTAATAAATCTATATTAACATTAAAACAGGTGCTTTAAATGGTACTTCTATTTTTATTTGGTGAGGTGAAAAACTCAACTGCCACTAACATTCACTCCCTGCAAGCAGTCTTAGTTCTGAACCTTTCAACCTGACCTCAAAATAATTACATATCAATTTCTGAGCTTAGTTTGGAAGGACTTGGCAGAGTTTTTATGGTTTATTTTAAGGGTAAAATTTTCAGTGACTTAGGCCAGGCCTGGCATAGCTATGTTGGCTAAAAGTGTGGGAGGAGAGGGAAGGGGGAAATCACACCTAACCAAACTGCCTCTGCTGGTAAAAGTCCTAGCATAGATGTAGTTATACCACCAAAAGAGTCCTTCTGCCAGCATAGTATATGGAGATTTAGCCAAGGCCTGATCTATCCTGGGAACTTATTGGCAAAGCATTTGTAGTGTAGGCAAGCCCTTAGGTTCTAACTGCCTAAATCACTTCTGAAAATAGGACTGAGGATAAAATTTTCAATATCACTTAAGTCTGTAGTATCCAGCTCACTCCAGCGCTAATCCCAATTACAATCAAACCAAAATCCTGGCTGGTCCACTTACTGTTTATTGTGAACTATTTTAAGGCCATTTTTTAAGCAGATTGGAGCATTTGTCAAGCTGCCCCTTTCCTCCCCTATTATTCAACCTATGTTTGAAAGAATTGTAATTGCAACCACTTGTCTTGGCAAGCAAAACATCAAACAGTTTTGGCTCCCAAGATAAAGTTATCTGTGCAAACCAGAAGAGAGATTTTCCACATGGTCACTGTATCTCTGACAACAAAATAACCATACCCACAACCAAAATGTCTCTTCTAGAAAAAACATGGGCATGAAGTGCATGATGTATAGAGCATAGCACATAAGGGTCCTGACCCAAGATTGGCAGTCCTAGACACTACTGCAATAAAATCATAAATACCACTACTAATACAGGCCCAGGGTCCAACTGAGATACATTATAAATACGAAGTCTTCTAAGTTCCATACTGTATTAAGAGTACACCTTGGGTTACAGCAATCAGCTTCTCCAAGATCACAGCCAATGCTCTGGATAACTAGTACCGACAAGTTTGCCCCCAGTGATTCTGGGACCTTATTTTTTGATTGCTCAAACTGAGGCATCTTCAAGGAATTGATTTGCAGAAAGCACTGAGCATTGTCCACCCTATGACAGACAACCCCCTTTAAGGTGTTTCAAACTGAGCCCCTCCAAAATGGAGGCCCTAAGAATCAAGTCACTTGAAAACCTCAACCTTAAATACCTAGAAAGAAATGGATTAATTTACCCGTGTCTCATAGTTAATGCCAATTAACATGGGTTTTTGGAAGACAGAGCCTATCAAACTAACTTGAAAGAACCATAGAAGTGTGAAAGGGACTTCAAGAGGTCACCTTGTCCATCCTCCCACAGTAAGGCAGGGTTAAGTACACCTAGACCATCTCTGACAGGTGTCCTTCTATCCTGGTCTTAAAAACCTCCACTGACAAGGATTCCACAGGCTCCTTAGATAATTTGTTCCAGAGCTTAACGATCATCATAGCGAACAAGTTTTTTGTAATATCTAACCTGAATTTCCCTGGCTGCAGATTGAGCCAATTATATCTTATCCTATCCTTGGTGGACATGGAGAACAATTGATCACCATCCTCTTTATAATAACCTTCAACATATTTGAAGACTGTTGTGCCCCCCCCCCCCCATAGACTAAACAAACGCAGTTCTTTCAACCGTTGCTCAGAGGTCACATTTTCTAGACCTGGGGTCATTTTCATTACTCTTCTCTAGACTGTCTCCAATTTACTTACATCTTTCTTAAAGTGAGTGCCAAAACTGGATGCAGTAGCCCAGCTGAAGTCTCACCATATGGTCTACCTACCCCCTCTTACATACAACACTCCTGTAAATACATCCCAAAACAACATTTGCCTTTTTTGCTGTAGGATCACACTGTTGATTCATATTCAATTTGTGATCCACTGCCCTCCCCCCGCAGTTCCTTTTCAGGAATACTGCTACCTAGCCAGTTATTCCCCAGTTCATATTTGGGCATTTGAATTTTCCTTCTTAAATGTAGTATTTTGCACTTGTCTTTACTAAATTTCATCTGACATATCTTTTTTTGTTGAGATTATAAATTTGTCTGATAAAGGTAATAGTGTTGATGTAATATCCTTAGACTTATGTAAAGCATTTGACATGGCACAGCACAAAAACTAGAATGATATAAAATGAACATGCTACACATTAAATGGATTAAAAACTGGATGTCAGGTTTTAAAATATAATTGCAAATGAGCATCAAGCGGGTGAGTTTCTAGTTGGGATTGGTTCTTGGCTTTATGCTATTTTACCATTTTTATCAATGACCTGGAAGACAACAAAACTCATCATTGATAAAGTCAGCAGATGACACAAAGATTGGGAGAGAAGTAAATAATGAAGAGGATAGGTCAAATCAAATAAAAATCACTTGGTAAGCTGGGTGCAAGCAAACAGTGTGTGTTCTAATATGGCCAAAAGTAAACATATGCATCTAGAATCAAAGAATATAGGCCATATGTACAGGATGGATGTACAGGGGGAATCTATCTTGGGAAGCAGTGACTCTGAAAAAGTACTGGTGGTCATGCTGGATAATGAGCTGAGCACAAGGCCCCAGTACAACACTGTGGCCAAAAAGGCTAAGGTGATCTCCGGCTGTATTAACAGTGGAATACCAAGTCAGAACTGAGAGGTTATTTTATCTCTATATTTGGCCCTGGTGTCAGTTCTGGACACCAAACTTTAGGCAAGATGTGGACAAATCAGGAAGAGTCCAGAGGAGACCTTAAAAATAAATAAATGGTTTACAAACCTGACTTATGAGTAAAAATTTTAAAAACTGAGCACATTTATCCTTGAGAAAAGACGACTGGCGGGAGACCTGATTTTCTTCAAATATGTTAAGAGCTGTTATAAAGAGAACTGTGATCAACTGTCTTCCATGTCCACTGAAGCAAGAACAAGAAGTAATCAGATTAATCTGCAGCAAGGGAGATTTAGGTTCAACATAATGAAAAAGTTTCTAACTATAAGGATAGTGAAGTCCTGGAACAGGTGCCCATAGGACACTATGTCTGTGACACACTACACCCCCTGATCACCCTTACAGAATAATAGAATCATAGAAGATTATTGTTGGAAGGGACCTCAGGAAGTCATCTAGTCCAACCCCCTGCTCAAAGCAGGACTAACCATCTGCTAAATCATCTTAGCCAGGGCTTTGTTAAGCCGCAGCTTAAAAGCCTCTAAAGATGGAGATTCCATCACCTCCCTGGGTAACCCATTCCAGTGCGTCACCACCCTCCTAGTGAAAAACTTTTCCCTAATATCCAACCTAGACCTCCCCCACTGCAACTTGAGACCAATGTTCCTTGTTCTGTCATCTACTACCATTGAGAACAGCCTAGCTCCCTGGAACTCCCCTTTCAGGTAGTTAAAGGATGCTATCAAATCCCCTGTCATTCTTCTCTTTTGCAGACTAAACAAACCTAGTTCCCTCAGCCTCTCCTCATAAATCTTGTGCTTCAGCCCCTGAATCATTTTTGTTGCCATCCACTGAACTCTCTCCACCTTGTCCACATCCTTTTTGTAGTGGGGGGCCCAAAACTGGACACAATACTCCAATGTGGCCTAACCAATGCCAAATATAAGGGAATAATCACTTCCCTCAATCTGCTGGCAATGCTCCTACTAATGCAGCTCAATATGCTATTAACCTTCTTGGCAACCAGGGCACACTGCTGACTCATATCCAGATTCTTATCCACTGTAACCCCCAGATCCTTTTCTGCAGAGCTGTTGCCTAGCTTGTTGGTACCCAGTCTGTAGCTGTGCATGGGATTCTTCTATCCTAAGTGCAGGACTGCATTTGTCCTTGTTGAACCTCATCAGATTTCTTTTGGCCCAATCCTCCAATTTGTCTAGGTCACTCTGCATCCTATCCCTATCTTCCACGGTATTTACCGTTCCCCCTAACTTAGTGTCATCTGCAAACTTGCTGAGGGTGCAATCTACCCCATCCTCCAGATCATTAATGAAAATGTTGAACAAAACTGGCCCCAGGACCGACCCCTGGGGCAGTCCACTTGTTACCGACTGCCAGCTAGACATCGAGCCATTGATCACTACGCGTTGAGCCCGAGGATCTAACCAACTCTCTATTCATTTTATAGTCCATTAATCCAGCCCATACTTCTTTAACTTGCTGATAAGAATACTGTGTATTATAGTGTAATTGTATATTGTTTAATGCAAAGTATGTCATGTCAGATGTTTTTGGAATGCTCCTGGCATACTGAACATGATTGTTATAGTAATATGTTTGTTGCAATGTCACGTGTGTGGTTATGAGGCTTCGCTATGTAATATTCTCAGTTATGTGTCTCATGGCTTGAGACAGATCTAGGCAAGACTCTACAGAGCTGAACGGCAATTCACACCTCACTAAGGCATGCATAGAACAAACCCAGCTCTTCCAGGAACAAAGGACTAGTCTAAGCATCAACAAACGAACCACAATAAGGGGATGATCACTAATTCGGGACATGGATGAAGCCCATACACGAACATTGTTTGTCACCTGACCCTGAAAGGGGGTGGGGGAGCAAAGCCCCAGAGGGGAGAAGGAGAGACATTTTGCAATCTCACGCTCTCTCCCACTTCCATCTACAAACACCACCAAGCAACTGAAGTGCTGATCACAGGAGGAAGGCCTGGCTGGAGGCAAACCAGCTAGCTTGTGATGAGAATCATCTGACTTTGTAATGTTGCTGAAAGTGTTAAGGTTAATTTAGAATGCAATTTGCCATTGATCAAATCTGACTTGTTTTCCTCTGACTTATAATCACTTAAAATCTTTCTGTACTTAATAAATTTGTTTCTTTTATCTAAAACAGTGCATTTGGTTTAAGGAATGTTAGAGACTCCGTTCGAAGTGACAAAGCTGGTGCATATCAATTTCTTTGTTAAACGGACAAACTGGTTTTGAGTTTACAAGGTCCAGCAGGCAGCATTGAACATTGTAAGACCGAAGTTCTTAGGGTTGCATCTGGGACAGAGGGATAGTAGCTAGGGTAATTCTGTTGCATGATCTAAAGAATGGCTAGCCAGAAGCGCTCACGCACTCAGTTGGGAGCAACTTGCTTGCTGGAGGCTGTGCATGGTCTGCTCAGGAGTGGGAGTTCACACAGCGAAACAGAGTAAAATGGGCTCCAGGACTGGGGGATTGGGGTGACACAGCAATTCACCAGTCCAGATTGCAGAAGGAAACGTCACACCATCATTGGAGGTTTTTAAAACCAGGTTGGACAAACATCTCTTAGGGATGGTCTAGGCTTCCTTGCTCCTACCTCAGAAGAAGGGACTGGTCTAGATGACCAGCTTTACATTTCTATAACTAGATTTTTTTTAAAAACAGAAATGCTCTAGTTCGAACAGGAATTAAATCTAGGAAGTCCTATGGCCTGCGTTATGCAGGAAGTCAGAGACAAGATGATAATAAAGGTCCCTTCTCATCTTAGAATCTATAAACAAAAGGTTAAATCCTGACCCCAGTGAAGTCAATGGCAAAGTTCCCATTGACTTCAGGACAGCCAATTTCACCCAGTATCTTTTTGAAAAGAGAAATTTTATTCAGACTTTTGTACTGATTCAGTGATTTTCATAACTAAGTTACAGAAGTATTTTTCCAAGTCAGCAAACTCCTACATTTAAACATATGGGGCTAAATCCATCCTTGATGTAAACATATTGACTTCAGTGGAGTTACATTAACAGTAAATATGGTCCATTTTTTTCCCCTCTTTAGTAAATTCTAGGTGTCTTTGGTTTAGCATAAAATGGGGTTTATTTCTGGGCTGTTCAAATTTTGAGTAACTTACCATTGATTAGAACTCTACCTGAAAAGTGACAGAAGGGTTGTTAAGCACATCAGATCAAGGACCACATGTGGTTGTGTATTTTCCCACTGCCTAATTGATGCCGTTGGTTGCTACCTCAATGTCTCAACTATTTTCTTCCTCATAGGCATGTCAAGTGGAAAATCAGTAATGAATTTAGCCCCATCATGCGAACGGACTTGATTTTATGCAAGTGTTTAGTTCCACTGACCTTCATGGAACTAGTTTTGTATGTAAAGTTAAACACCTGTGTGAACTATGTGCAGGATTGGGGTCTTAATCTTACAAGGGAAGGGTGGTCCAGAGGTTAAAGGACTGTCTTAGCCTGTGGGAGATCTCAGTTCAATTCCCTGCTCTGCCATGAACTTCCTTTGTCAGTTTGAGCACATGACTTGGCCCATTTTTTAGAGGTATTTAGGTGCTGCAGTGTCAAAATCCCAGATTTTGGCTCTGAAGTGCCTTAATCCCTTTTGAAAATGAGAATTAAACTCCTAAAACAATTAGATGTTGCAACGCTGAGTGCTGCAACACCTAAATACCTTTAAAGATCTGGGACTTGACCTCTCTGGGCCTCAGTCCCCATCTGTAAAATGGGGGAAATAATGCTTCCTTATCTCTCACAGGTGTTGTGAAGATGAATACATTAAAAGATTGTGAAGCACTGTGAGATTTACTGATAAAAAATACTACATAGAAATGGACATTACTTATTAGTAATCTCTAAATATTTCAGTTAACACTAATATCATTAATTTAATTCTTTGATGAAATTACAAATTTAGTCGATAAAAGGTAACTGTGTAGATGTTATATACTTAGACTTTTGTGAGGCATTTGATTTAATACCACACAACATTCTGACAAAAAATTTAGCACTAAAGCACAAGTTACATGGATTTAAAACTGGCTAACTGACAGATCTCAAAACCAGTTATCAATGGGGAACCATCACGGAAGGGGAGTGTTTATAGTGGAGTTCTGCTGCAATTAGTACTAGGTCTCACACTATTTAACATTTTCTTCAATGATCTGGAATATAAAAATCATTGCTGATAAAATTTGTGGATGACCCAAAAAGTGGCAGAGTGATAAATAATGAGGAGGACAGGGCCATACAGAGAAATCTGCATCTTTTAGAAAGCTGGGCCCAGTCAAAAAAATGTGTTATGTTACAGCCAAATATAAAGTTATCCATCTAGGACTAAGGAATACAAAACAGGGCACTGTATCATGAAAAGCAGTGACTCTGAGAAGGATTTAGGGGTAACAGTGGACATGCAACTGAACATGATCTCCTAGTGCAGTTGCAAAAAGGGTTAATGCGATCGATCCTTGGTTGTATAAAAAGGGGAGTAGAAGTAGGGAGGTGTTTTTACCTCTATATGCAGCATTGGTGAGACAGATAATGGAACACTATGCAGTTCTGGTGTCCACATTTTAAATAGGACGTTTAAGAATTGGAGAGGGCACAGAAAAGACCCACAAAAATGATGTGTGCTAGAGAAAATGCATACTATGAAAGGTTTAAAGAGCTCAATTTGTTTAGTTTATAAAAAAGAAGATTGAGAGATGACTTGATTACAGTGTAAATAAATTCAGAGGGAGAAAATACCAGGTACTAAAGAACTCTTTAATCTAGTCGATAAAGGCATAACAAGAACCAATGGCTGGAAACTGAAGCTAGACAAATTAAATTAGAAATAAGGCACATCTTTTAAAAATTGAGTTTGATAACCTTTGGAACAAATTACGATGGGAAGTAGTGGATTGTCCATCTCTTGATGTCTTCAGAGCAAAACTGGAGGCCTTTCTGGAAGACGTACTTTAGTGAAATACAAGTTACTGGGCTCAATAAAGTGGTAGTCGGGTAAAATTCAATGGCCTGTAATATACAGGTTAGACTAGATCATCAAATGGTCCCCTCTAACCTTAAACTCTATGAATAAATGGTGTGGTTTTGCAAATCAAACCTATTTTAAACACCTAACACTTTCTATCCTCTCACAAATATACTAATTGCAAATATTATCACCGTTCAACAAGATCTTAAAAAGGCACGTGGAGTTCTTTGTAGATGCTATTTAATTTACTATATATTTGACCAATTGAAGACAAAACAACTCTTCCAGAAGTTGTCACTTTTGATACTTTGCTATATTGCTTCACTCAGAAGGGTGTTCACTCCTTGTTTTTCAAACTAGAATCATTCTGTTATGAAAGTATGTCCCACAAAAAAATTATTGCTTTGTATTTTTTCTGCTGGTTGGTCAAAGAGAAGGGATTTTGGGGTGTTTGGTTAGTTTTACAAACTGATAAAAGAGTAACGTTAGTGGAAAGATGACAAGGCTAAGGTTATCAGCACTATTAATAGCGTTATGATTCCTAATCAAATACAACTGATTTTGCCTACCTCTTGTACATTAGCTCGGTTATTATTATATATCTTCCAGACTATATAAGATTCATTCTAATGTTTGTAAAACAACAAAAGTAAACAAAAACACCATAAACCTTACTATAATTGTGTTTGGCTTTGTCCTGAAAACTGTCCTGTGGAGAAAAAACAGTATGCAACTAAAAACCCTGGGGGAAAATCCAGGCCCCAATGAAATGTTTTGCCACTGATGTCAATAGGGCCAGCATTTCACCCCAGACCATAATGCAGATATATGTTTCCATAATTTCATTCTCAGAAAAAGCTGAACCATTTTTGTTGAAACCTTTAAATAAAATTTCAGCCCAAAGCAGACAACCGACATGGAAAATTTCAGCCCATTCAGTTACAGTTCAGCAAAGTTATGAGCAAGTGAAAACAGGATAGTGTTAGGCAACTTTAACTGTAGACGTCACTATCCGAGCAACCTCTTTACCTTATTTATGGGGATCTCAGCATGGGTGCCACAAACAGGTGTTAGGTTATAGTAGTCACTCTGCCCTTTTCAGAATGCTAAATGGCAGGTCTGTTCCGTTATGGACAAACATGACAACCACTGCTTTCGCTGTTGCTTATTTCTGAAGTGTAAAGTATCATCACCCCCCTTTCCAAAACTCTAGTTATGCTGTACACTTTTTGAAAACAGGAAAAGTTTTTCATCCAAACTCCCTCAGTGGGAGCCAATCCAAGATTCCGAACAAACTCTGCTGTATACAGAACAATTTACACACCACTGAAGAGAAAGCATCCTCCATGGTCTCAGACACATGGATTTGGTTGGCTCCACAGCAATTTTGTTATACGACACTCCCTTAATGGTCTTTTTCAAATTAAAAATGTGACTATTTTAAAAGCCAAATATGTACTGTAAATAATAAGATCAATCTTTCTGGTATTGGTATTGTTGGTTTTTATTTATAGCATTCTTAGTCAGACATGATGGTGGCTGCTGGATGAGACTATGGTTTTGTTTCAACATGAAGGTTTAGTGATAATTCTAAAAGCACTCATACATCTGGGGTTTTACTATGTACCACATTGTGCAGCTTTAGTGTATGCACATTGTTCTCTTGTTCCAGGATGCTCTGATGAATAGCTTTCCCTTTCATAAAACACTTATTTACAACAAGAGTAACAAAAATTAAATGAGTTGCTGCCAACTTTATTTGCATCCTTCACCATTTATTTGCTGTGACATTCAAAAAAAAAAAAAAAAGTAAATGCAATCACTCCACTGACACAGTTTTTATATAAAAGGCATCTCTTCTCCAGAATACTTGTATTGTGCTTGCTAGCAAATTTAAAAATAGATAAAGAAAAGACATAAATTTCACCCAAGATACAAATTCACATGTTAAAAATAGAAAGGAGGAAGCTATATGAATCCTGGCAAATATTTTCCAGAGAAGTTTTCACCTAGACCAGAGATCCTCAAAATGTGGGGCGGGGAATGTTCACAGGCAGGCACGGTGGGACCCGGGCCAGTGTCCACGGGGGTGTGGGAGCCCCAACTAGCCCTATTCCAGCCCCGGTCCCAGCTCCACTTCCAGCCATAGCTCCGCTTTTGGCCTCGCCCCCACTGTGGCCCTGACCTTGGCCCATGGCCAGGCAGCAGATCTACACCCGGCCATGGCTACCAGCCTGTCCACAGCTCTGTGCCCACACCCAGCTGCGGCCCTGGCCCCCAGCCCCAACCACAGCCTCACTCCCAACCCTGGCTCTTAACCATGGCTGGGGGAACGGGGGCACGGACAGAGTGAAGAGGAGGTGTGAGGTAAAAAGTTTGGGGGCCACTGACCTACGCAGTTCCTTTGAATGAGGAAACAAGTAACAAATGAAAAATTAAAAAAAGCCAGACATGACAGTTGTAAAGTGTATGTACACTTCATTTTTGAAAAGGGAATGTTGTCTGCCAATCAGCATGGCCAAATAATAATTTTAAAATACATACACACACACACACACGACCGTCACTCATATTTGAGTATGACTACAACTGGAAATCAGTTTCTGCATATAGGGTTCATGACATGTTCCTGGGCATGTTGGTGACTAAGTTCCCTCCTACCTTTGGCCAAGATGGTGACACAATATTTTGTTGCACATTCTGCTTCCTTCATACAAGAGTGCCAAGCTCGCCTGTCATGGGCCGTACCCTCCCAGGTCATTAAGTTCAGTCTGGCAGATGCAATCCATGTAACGGAGTTTGGGGCAGCCAACCTTTCTACTTTCTTTTATAAATTCTCTGTAGAGAGTCTCTTAGGCAGTCAGTTGTTATCCATTCATATGACTTGGCCAACCCAGGTCATTTGCCTCTGCACTAGCATGGCTTCCATGCTTAGCATGCTGCTAACCATGGTACTTCATTGTTGGTGATTTTGCTGAAAAATATGCTGAAAAAATGAACCATTCATATTTGCTAGTTTTGTCATCATTTTGAATAGTAAATTACCAATTTAAACACTTTGTTTTAAGATTCTCTTCTTTGATTTCCCAGTTCCCTTAAAAATAAGGATGCATATTTTTGGTGTCATGGACAGGCACACCCATAAGTTTTCCAGTAATGATGCAGTTGTTCACAATCTGTCCAATTTCTTGCTCCTGCAAATATCCTCCTTTTCTAATATATCCTCTCAGCCCCAAATTTAAAAAAAAAATCTATTTCATAAACCTCCTTTGATAACTCTACTTCCAAAAAACACCCACACATCTGTGTTCACAGCTGGAAATATTCCAACCATTGATGGCCAAAGTAAGGTTCCAGTATGTTAACACAACCTAGCCAAAAACTGGAATCCCAAAGAAAAATATCATGCCAGCACAATTTGAACAGCTGTGAGCCAGAGCGTTTATTTATAGTAAAAAGGATGCAAGATATCATGGTGCTATTATCACTCAAGAATGGTTAGGAGTACATCTTGTTTGAAAGAAACCATTAGTTAGGTAAGTACACGTTTGGGTATTTATATTGCCTGTCCCTATCAAGCAGATTATAATTCTGTCAGAACACTGATGTACAATTAATCTCCCCACTTTTTCACAACAGATTCTGTAGGGCTCTGCTTCTGAAAAAAAGTTCCTTTGTAAATTATTTTTAATGCAGGTGTTATGATGTGTCAGAAGAATCAATTAACTATGGTGCCCTAACTCTCTAGAAAAAAGCTCTTTGATAAATAGAAAAAGATTATGCCATTTCTTCTACTGCATTTATTCTAAAAGTGCCATCAAAGAGGCACGACCTCTTTTATTGTTGGGTTCTTTTGTTTGTTTTTGTTTTGACATCGCAAACAGAGAGAAAAGTATTTTTTTCACAGTGTCTTGTGTAGCTGGAGCCTCCATGTTTCTGCACACTATATGCTGTTATCACTTTCTATCCATGCATCTGAATAATTTTAGTCCTCTAGCAATTAACAGCCTTTGGACTAAAATAAAAAAAAAAATCACAAGTACAACCTTACTCTTGTTTTGTTAATTAATTTGGTCAGCAGTTCATTTACTTGTTGTTTAAATGGCTTAAATATTTAATTTTGTGTCCCCCCCATTTTAAATCCTTTTTTCTTTGGCTGTGCTTGTTTCCCATCATGTCTTCTCTCTCTCTCTCTCTCTTTTTTTTTTTAAACTGTTTATGGTCCAGGTGAAGTTTCCTGTCCTTTAGCATCTTTCTTGCATAGCTTTTATCATTGCACATAACATTGCATTGTTAATGTGCCACCTTTTCAGTCTATTACTAGTCTCAGTTTCCACAATTATTTTAAAAATTGTTCTTATTTATTTGCATATTCATCTAATAAGGAAATAAATTAAAATTTAAGCCATTGGCAATAATCAATACCCTAACTATTGCTACAATTTCTTGATCTCCTCACTGTTTCCTTCCACGCTTTTTTGGACTTATTGTCATAGATTCCAAAGCCACACGGGACTACTGTGAATCTCGTCTGACCTCCTGTTAGCACAGGCCATGGAACATCCCACAAATAATTCCTAGAGTGTATTTGTTAAGAAAAACATCCAATCTTGACTTTAAAATGGTCCGAGATGGAGAATCTACCAAACTTGGTAAATTGTTCCAGTGGTTAATTAATGTCATGCAGGATGGATAAAAATCAATTTAAAAATAAATATATAAATAAATAGGATTTTTTTTTTAATTTAAATCAGATATTTTAATTTTTTTTAACATAAATCATCAATAAAATACTAAATTTCTCTCTCATTTAAAAAACAGTTACAATTAAATCTCACCACAAACATGCTAAACCTACACTTACAGTCTCATAAAAATGAATTAATGGCTCTTGTCTGTCCAGCCTAACTACCAGCTCTTACTTCTTGAAAGTTCTGGGCTTTCAGTTTCTGTTTCTCAGCAGACTAAATTGACATGTGCAAAGAAAGACACAGGCTGGATAGGACTGTTGTTGTTCTGTTCTTATGTGGTGGAGCTGGGCCAAGGAAGGCAGAGGAGTTAGTTAATACACTGTCTTAAAGACAGAAAGACAAAGGATGGAGGCAGGGCGGAGTGGACTGGAAAGAAAAAGGGAAGACATTCAGTACACACCCAGCTTCTTATATCCCCCCACACTTTTGCCACAGAAACTGTCATGGCTTCTTGGTGTAAGAAAGACCCTAGCTGGGAATATTTGGAAGAAATTCCTTCCCTGGGTAAAAAAGAAAAACATGTCAAGTGTAAGCAGTGCAAGAAGGAAATGCAGGGCCTAGTTGCAAGAATGAAACATCATAATGAAAACTGCTTATTGGAGAAAATGATGTGGATGAAGATGTGGATACGTCTGAAGAACAATGTGGATCAACTGGTTAGTAACTTAAATAATTCACTTTGCAATGCATCATTCTTCAACACTCTCTCTATGCCTTTTAGTGTAAGTGTGATTTAACAAGTAAATTCCCAAGCTGTTTGCTATGTTGGGTGTTGCTAGAAAAAAAGTTTAGCTTAGCTAATCCTTATGGCTTGTTTAATTAGTTAACTAGGTTTAGAATCTATCACCCAAGTATACAGTACAGAATGCTGCAGTAAGAGAAATCTAGAGCTGCCAGTTGCCATTGGGTGTCATTTTCTTATTTTATATTACATAATACATGCCCCTTATTTTGGAACATCATGGCCAAAGACCATAATAGTGATGGCTTAAGTCTGTTCCCTATTTTACTTCAGCAAAACTCAGTTTTCCCAAGGGAACCCCATCCAATAATTGTTTTCTCAAAAACAGAAGTGCCAGTGAGTTCTATGGGGCTTACTCCAAAATTAAGTGCACTCTAAGGCTGGGTCTACACTGACGGTGGCAAATTCGGTGCCGTCAGATTGATTGCTCTGGATCGACTGAGCGGTCTGTATAGACACACTCAGTTGATCCAGCAAGCGATGCAGGAAAACCACCCCAGTAAGTGGCGTAGTGCTGCGTCGAAGGGAATGCTGTTCCCTTCGATGCAGCGCAGTATGGACACCGCGCAGAGGAGACGCTACAAAGTTGACGGGAGATACGCAAGTGATTTACGTCACTTGCGTATCTCCCGTCGACTGCCGCCGAATCGCAAAGGTAAGTGTGGACCGGGCCTAAGTGGTCACTCTTAGCTTTTTTGGTAATTTGGAATTGGATCTGCATCCTTGCTGAAAAAATGTAAATGATTAACTGAATAATAGAGTCAGAAGAACTGAGAAAAACGACTATTCAAAATCATTTTTGAATCTTGTTTCAGGGTCCCATTTAAGCATGAGAGACTTTGTCTGTCTGCAACAACTTCAGGGTCATCTGTTGGTACTTTTAGCAGCAGTGCTGCAACTAAACGTATTTCAGACAACAAAGTATCAGTAGCAAGCAAAAATTTCAATCATCCAGTAAAACCGCCACCATGGATGGGTTTGTGGTAAGGACCAGCAAATACCAACAAGACACCATAGATGAAAAGATTGCTCAGTTCATTTGTGCCCCAAATTCTCCTTTTCGCATTGTTAACAATAAGCACTTCATTGACATGGTTGAGTCCTTATGACCAGGCTACACTCCACCTGGTAGAGCAGACATTGGTGGAAGGTTGCTAGATACAGTGTACAAGAAGGAACTTGAACAGTGTGCAAGAAATACTGAGGGGAAATTTGCCAGTTTAAGCCTTGATGGATGGAGCACAATGATTCAGTAATATGTGCCTGTGTGACAATAGAAGATGGGGTTGCATATCTTTCAGAAACAATAGATACATTGGGAGATGTCCACACAACAGAATATTTAAAAGAAGTGGCAGTGAAAGCTCTAATAAACTGTGAACAAAAATTCAACTGTCACATGTGCAGTTTTGTCACAGACAATGCTGCAAATGTAGCAAAGATGAGAAGATACTTAGAAGAAATGGAAATATGCTCCTTAATAAACTATGGCTGCAGTGCCCATTTAATGCATCTTTTAGCCAAAGACTTAAATGTGTCTTCTCCAGGAATAAAAGGATATGTTGTTGAAGTCGCAAAATACTTCTGTAACAACCATTTTGCTTCAGCTTCACTGAAGAAAGCAGGAGG
Organism: Mesoclemmys tuberculata; assembly: GCA_007922155.1. Lineage (NCBI taxonomy): Eukaryota > Metazoa > Chordata > Testudines > Chelidae > Mesoclemmys > Mesoclemmys tuberculata. The sequence goes on along the minus strand of ML675624.1, from coordinate 59,815,518 downwards.
ATTCAAACTAATTCTCCCTCAAGACGTTCGATGGAATTCTGTGGTTGATTGTTTTGAACAATATTAAGAAATGGCCTAATCTCATAAGAAGAAGAAAACCGTGATAAAATAGATAGAAGTATCTCATCCAAAGTATCTAACATTGGATTAAAGAGGAACGTAGAGGACATGCTCAGTATACTGAAGCCTATATCCATAGCCTTAAATAAACTTCAGAGAAATTGTTGCTGCATTGCTGATGCTGTCAAAATTTGGAAGGCACTTCAAGAGACACTGAAGAAAGAAATAACTCACCAGAAAGTTAAACTGCAGGCAATAAAGAAGCAAATGGATCAAGCACTAACTCCACCTCATTTTCTTGCTAACATTCTCAAACCCAGATATAAAGGTAGATGCCTACCTTCTGAAGAAGATGCTGCTGCTATGGCATGGGCATCTCGAAACCACTCCTCAGTTATGCCAGTTGTAATAACTGGGCTGGAGTGGAACCATTTAAACAGTACATGTTTACTGATGATGTTTTGAACAAGGTCACTCCACTGAATTGGTAGAAATCATTAGCTAAGCACCTTGAAACAGAGACACTGAAGAAACCCTTCAGTTGCTAAGCCAACTTTTGACAGCAGCAGCTTCCTCTGCAAGCAGAGAGAGAATATTTTAATTGTTTGGTATTATTCACTCAAAGCTAGGAAATCGACTGGGAGTTGAAAAAGCTGAAAAACTCGTATTTGTGTTTCAGTCTATGAATAAAAATGACAGTGGGAGTGGGGAAGATGAGAGCTAGTTGTAGAAGTTTTAAGGACAGCATACGATTAGTGTTGTGATGACTTGTCTGTTAGAGTTAATAAAATTTGAAAATTAAAAAAAAAAGATTTAAGAACAGCCATCAGCCGGCAACTCAGGAGACTGCTGCAATTGCAAATGTGAAACATTTATGTAACATTTAAGATTTAGTTTAATAAAATACAAGTGCTATTGTGTTTGTGTGTGTGATTTAGTTCTTACCATTCCTAATGTACTGCTGCTCTATCTTCAGCTTGACATGGGTAATGAGCATTATGTACTAATTCCTAAATTAATAAAATCAAGTTATCTAAAAAATTACACAAAGTATACCCTCCTAGATGTTGTAAAATGCTGTATTGAGTTAAAAATTAACTAGGGTTAGTGATCAGATTTGCACCATTGTTTAAGAAATATGTGAAGAACTATCAGTGGGAAACTATTTAAATCAATGATTTTGCTCTTGGTAAATCATGATTTAAATCACCTTGATTTAAATCAATCCACCTTGCTCTCATGGATAAAAATTTATGTCTTATTTGCAGTCTGAACTCATCTAGCTTCAACTTTCAGCCATTGGGTCAAGACTGAAGAGCAAGACTGAAGAACCCCTTATCAAATATTTGTTCCCCATGTAGGTACTTGTGAACTGTAATCAACTCACCCTTTAATTTTCTCTTTGCTAAACTAATTGTCATAACTATTTATATAGTACTGATGGTGTGCTAGGCACTTAACTCCCCAAAGATGATTAGACACAACTTGCCAGCCTAGCACTCCCATGGTAATTAAGGGTCTTCATTCCTTTGAAGAACTGGGCCTTAGAGATGGGTGGGAGACAAGATCCCAGTCCTGAAGATATAATCATCTAAAACTCTAATCTGGCACATCACACATGCTCAATTTTAAACATGTGAGCTGTTCCACTGACTTCATTGGGAGTATTCAAGTGCCGACTCTGAAGCACATGGCTAAGTGATTAACTGGATCAGGGCCTAAATAAACAAAGTCCAAAAAGAAGTAGGGGTGAGACGTAATGAAGGAATATAAATGCACAGTCAAAGTTTAGCAGGTATCAGTTAATTCAATAACCCTTTTTTTTTTGTTTGGAGCTTTTAAATTTTTTCTTTTCTTTCTTTCTCTGGGTTGAGTTTTACTGGTCTCTTTTTCAGAGTTTGCAAATTCTTAAGAGCAGGGACCCAGTCTCTGTGTATCTATGAAGCAATGTATATGCATAAGTAATATTAACCAACTATCCCTTCAACAATTATTTATTTCAATTAAGAGAAAGTGTAATAATAATTCAATGGGTGTCCATCCAGCTCTGGGTGTCCTGATAACAATTAAAGTTACAACCCCATTGGTATATAAACCTTTGCCCCAAATTCCAGGAAGAAAGATAAATCTTCTAATGGAGGATGGGTGAGATCCTAGAGGACCGGAGGAGAACAAACACAGTATCCATCTTTAAAAAGGGCAACAAAGAGGACCTGGAAAATTGTAGACCATCAGCCTAACTTTGATACCTGGAAAGATACTGGAACAAATTATTAAACAATCAGTTTGTAAACACCTAGACAATAATAGGATGATAAGTAATGACAAATCCATATTGGCTAAGAAGAAATCATGCCAAACCAACCTAATTTCCTTCTTTCACAGGGTTACTGGCTTAGTGGATGGGGAAGAGGGAAGCTGTAGACATGATATATCAAACTAGGGAACCGTGGTCTAGATGATATGGTGAATGCAGAACTGGTTGAAAGACTGTACTTAAAGATTAGTTATTAGTGGCTTGTTATCAAACTGGAAGGACATTATCTGGGGTGTTACTAGGAGGCATTTGTAAACATTGCCATGACAGCATCCAATGGTGCATTCTGTTGTGTTGATCTTCTCCCCTCCTTTGCTCATCCCTACTGCTTATAGAGCCTGATCTGAAGTCAGTGAAAAATCTCCTATTAACTTCAATGGGCTTTGGATCAGGCCCATAATGCACACACTTCATTTCTCCTCCTGAAAGGCTGAATCCTTTTCTACCAACTCTAATGCATCGTGAAGCTTTCGCATAATTAGCATCTATGCAAAGTGCAGTTCAGTATTTCCCTATTTTGAAAGGGTTCTATGGGTAAATAACTATGCAATCAGCTTGTAACAGCAAGACAAAATGCAGACATTATGTATAGGTATGTTTTTGTGAGGGGGAAGGTCACAGCCTCCTGTGAACAATTACTAAGTTGTCAATGGGATTCAATAAATGTTTTTTAAAAACTAATTATTCATTACAATAACCATTTACTACTGCCACTTCGTGTGTGGAGATTTATAAATTACTTCTTATTTGAGAAGTAATTGATTCCATTTTTATTGTTTGCACAAGTTTGTGTGGTTGTTCTCATCCAAAAAGCTGATAACATCTATTTGCTGCAAATTATATATTATAATTCATTCAAAAACTGTAATGGAAAACAAAATGCTAATTGATACTGTAAACGGAAGTACAGAATCTTAAACACTCATTGTTAACATTAGGGACTAAATTATTCTTGCAAATAATAAAATTAATTAAAATTGTGGAGGATTTTTGAGAAGTGTGTGCGCATGTGTAAAAGTAACAGTCTCAAATATATTCACATGTTATATGACAGGTGATGAGATGAACCTCTTCTCTTCATGCTGACATGAACCAGGTTGCTTTGAGAGGGAATTATGGCCTTATGATTAAAACACAGAACTGCGAATCAGGAGACTCTTTCTATTCTTGGTTCTCCAACAGATTTTCCATATATGCACTTGTACAAGACACTTGGGCTCAAGTTTGCAAGTGTCCCCAGGTGCCAAAACTGAAGCATGTGGAGTGTGATTCTCAGACATGCTGATCACCTGCAGCTCCCAGTGACTTCAAATGGAGCCAAACATTCAGCATCTCCTCCAAATATAAGACCCATGGTGTCTCAAATTAGGCACCCAAAACTAGTGACCACTTTTGAAAACATTGCCGTTGATCTGCCTATACCTCAGTTTCATCTATAAAATGGAGATAATAATACTTACTTACCCAAGAATATGTCCCTGAGGCTTAATTAACATTTGTAAGTAGCCCTGAGATCCTTGGGTGCAGAGCATGATAGAAGTATTATTGTTTCTTCCTTTTCAGTAATTTTGCAGCATTAAGTTTGAAATCTATGAAAAGATTTGCTCACCAAGCAAATAGAAGCATAAGATGGAACAAAAAAAAGACATTAGAACTGTGCACCTGCTTTTCCACATTTCATTTAGCCTCTACATCTAAATTTATGTCAGGTTCTCTGCTACGTGCGTGCGCTGTGCTGGTATCCCTCAGTGATACCTTCTGGTCACGGCGAGACTAACCCAATCTCAGGCATCAACACCGCCTTGGGAAAAAATATTACAAAACCCATTAGCTTTTGATAAGTCAGGTCAGATGATTATAATCTAAATGATAAAGATGAAGTAATATTTTCAAAAACATGTACGTGCTTTTCAGTAAGCCTCCATCTATGATGAGGAGCTCAAAGCTTAAAGTATGCAGTTCTAACCCCTGCAGAAGGGTTTAATCTATCAGCTCCTTTTTGGATATCAGTTTAAAAAAAATTAGGATATAATTATTGTCTCAAAAAATGAAAATCCTCTCAGATGACCAAAAAAAAGTCACACTGCCTCATGTAGTAAATCATTTTACTGTTGCCCTTTTATATTTAATACCCTTCTGCAGTACACATTTATCTCTACACTAGCAAAGTGTACTCATTGATTTCCTATGGTCTCTCTGGAAGAAGGTTCTGCTTCCCTGATGATGAGTACAAAGGGTGGATGACCCCATTCTCATTCCAATGCAAACCCTGCACTTTTATATTTCAGTGTAGACCATGTGAACGTGTGACCAGCTAAGAACTCTCTTCCTTCTTCCTACAAAATGCACTGCTGCTGTAACTACAGGCATTTCCCCCCCTTCTTTATGCAACCGTATTTTTGAAGACCACAATCTAATGTGTAAACCTCTAAAATGCATTCATTTATCATGAACCAGAACTATAACTTACAAATTGTAGCTAAATCTTCTGTTCTAACCCAATCTTCTGAAATAACATCTTGCCCTTTGCATGTGTTTTAAACTGACTTTATTTTGCTCTACTGTACCATTGTTTTGCTCAAGGCCAGGAAGAAATAGTATGGCACCCAGTTTAAATCCCACTTATTTGCCAGACGGGACTGGTATTGGGAACCCACTTCCTTTTTATACCCAGGCTGCAGATGGGTTTATTAAACAATAAAATTATTTTGATTTTGAAAGTTGGCCAATCATTTTATTTGACAACCCTTACAAATAAATTTTAAATCAACAGTTACAAATATTTTTAAGTTTGTGATCAGTAGTATGTGGTACAGAAAAAATACTATTTTTTTGAAATGGTTATTTCAGGTTCTAAACAAAGATAAACATAAAGACTCCCTGAAGTGTGGTACTAAGGACACCATAAATTATTCAAATTGAAATATTTTAAAATCCAAGTTACAGTTAATCAATTACGCTATTTGTTTACTTTTTGTATCATTTTGTTTATTCAAAGGAAAAGTGTCTCGTCAATTTCACTTTCATTTTTACTTTGTTTCACTTTTTGGTTTTTATATACTTACAGTGCCATTTGAATTGCAAAAGATACAGGAAAAATCTCTAAATTCCAAGATTAACACTTTTTAATTTTTTTTAAACATCACAAAACCCATCTGTGTTAGTTACAGATTAGGTTTTTTGCTTAGTCAAAAAGTTGCATATAACCTACATTTTGAATCTAACCTATTAGATAGTGTCTTTTTAATCTCCAGAAACTTTGGTACAAACTTTACTTAGATTACAACTGAAAATAAAAAAGGTTGTACAAACTTCTGAAAAAACACAAAATGTATCACAATTCCCAGTCTTTTTTCATAATAAAAGAAGTCCCAGTCTACAAAAAGCTAAGACACGTTGACAGGGCAATCTGAGGATGTACAGCAGCTCTCACTGAACACCACTTGGTTACCTCATATACCCCTATAGTACATATTGTAAGTATGTACAAATACCTACACAGAAACAGTACATTTTTTAAAACTGCAGAAAGTCTAAAGTCTGAAGAGCAGACCAAAAAGGCCAGAAATACTGAAAGCATAGCTGAATCAAAGGTTTAACTTGACTATGGGCCAAAACACAAGCTGAGCTATTGGAGTTATTCTTAACATAGGAAGAAGAAAATGCATAAAGCAATATAGTGTATTAAATTCAGCCCAATACCCAGGAAGTATTGACAAAATGCTCTCACTGGATTGTTTTTTCCTTGGCTATTCCATATTCTGGAACACAGAGCCAAGCCACAAAAAACAGCACTCATATCCAGTTTTCAACTATTTACCCACATCCACTGACTGCTTTCAGTGGAAGTGTTCATATAAAATATTACCATATTTACAAATAGTACAAAAAGGAATGGGGCCTAGTTAAGGAGCTTACAGCTTTGAGTTCCAACAGGAATCAGTGAAATGCCTGCAATGATTAGATAGCATATAAGAAGAGTACTCCTCCAAAACATCACAATTTTTTATTTCTACTACAGGGATTTTCTTGAAGATGAAAGTCCAGGTTTAAGCGTGCAATTACAGTTTTACGTTTTTATAGTACTTTTCCTTTCAAAGGATCCTAAAGCACCTCACATCACTATACAGATTTCACACCACTGCAATGCAGCCTCTCCTGGAGTAGAGAGAAGCAGCTAACTAGTGCACAGAACATTAACCAACAGTGAGGGGAAGGAGAAATTATGGACAGCACCACTATGTCAGACCGCTGCTCTGAGAAAACCCATAGCTTTTTTGGGAGCCTTTTTTTGGGTGTAGTAAGTAGAAGTAATGGTTAATTTTTCAACACTACTAAACAAGAAATAGATGTAAAGAGAATTTCAGTTAGCCTCACTTGGTTTCTAGTGGACAAATGTCCACAAAAACCACCATCAGAACTGCCAACCTTGTTGACTGTCTCAGAGAAGAGGTCAAAGAATCAAAAGACTACTGGTTCCTTCACTTCATGATTTAACCATATTGGCAGGACAGCATGGGAAAGCTTGTGCCATTTGGTAAGTAGAGAATTTCCATCTCCAGCTTTGGCAATCCAAACTTTGAATAACCACTAAATTCTCTTTAAAAAAGTTAAAAGAAATATTTTTTGTATCATAGGTGTTATTTTTAGAGTTCTCTTTAATAATGCAAAAATATGGCATGCACAACTACAACAGACCTTCATCTTCATGCAGAGCACCTTGGAACTGGATTCAAAATAGATTTCTTAGTACTGTCTGTACATTCTCCAAACTTCAATTTTCCAGGTGCAGCTTCCCTGTGATTTTTTTCAGTTTTATATGCAATACAAAAAGTTATTTCTAAGAACATTACCAACAAATCACCTCTTCACAGCCAGTGCTGAAAGATGAACTGCAATGGTATGTCAAAATATGCAAAAAAATAAAACTCTTAACCTTAAGTTTAAGTCATAGAGTAATTGTCCTATTTCTGATTTTGAAACTGTTATTAGTTAGACGGTGTTTACAGAAGAATTCATTTTATTCTCCTTCACTTGGTTGCTTATACTGAGAGGTGTTATTTTGGTAATGTTTAATTTTATTAAAAACATGGCTCGTGATGCCAGGAAGAAAACTCCTTAGTGAGATATGGTTGATCTGCTATTGATATTGTACAAAGGATCCTTTTACATGGTACTAAATGCTGAGAGTGCATCCTATTGATTTAGGAATAAAAAGCTATTTTTTCAGTAGAGTCAACCCTTCCCTTCATAAGCACTTTGTAGTGCTTTAAAGTTTGAGGGCTTGTTTTTTAAAAAATTGAAGTGGAGTAAACAAAACAAATTAGATTTGAGCAATGGTGCTATATTTAGTGAGAAGAAATGGTTTGTAAGCTTTCTTGGCTGCAGTTCAGATACAAAAACGTGAGTATGTCTGGCTCTCAAATTTAGGCCAAGTCTACCTTTAAAGTGTTAAAAACCATATAAAAACTGATTCTCAGCAATACTGTATTAATTTTCTGACTATGTATCAGCAGTGAGCATCCCATTGCTAATTCTCATGTGGGTGAATCCGACTGCTGTAAATGCCAGCATGAGAATGATAAGATGACAACAGAAGGGAGTCATGAACACAAAAAACAATGCATCTTAAATTCTTCTTGGTTTAGCCCTTGGAAAATCTGGTGTGGTCATCTAGTCTTATTGCAGTGCTGTATGGTGATTATACCTTCTACCTGTAAACTCCCTCTCTCACCATGCATATTTAATTCAAGTTTGTGTACTACATCTTAGAGTGTATACAGTCCTACTAAAAATAGATCAGCAGCATCTCAAATTATCTTCGGTTTTCCCCTTAGATACAATTCAACACTGATCTCTAGAAGAAAGCAACTAGGCATAGTTTTCATTGCGGTTTGGCCCTATTTTTTTAAAAATGCATAAAAGAATCTAGCATTTAACACTGCTGTCCGTTTATGGAAATGTATTTCGCTAGAGGCTGAAACAAACTTTACCTCAAAGAGCTGGTTTAGACCCGATTGTATTATCTGCGTCCTTAACCATTCCCCCCCCCCCTTTGGTTTCCAAGGAGCCTTCCCCTGACAGCTTGTTTTAAACCAGGCACCAGTCCTTGTTAAATTACACTAATTGTGCGGCTCCCTAGTTAGCGGGCTAGCACCACACAACACGCCGCGCGCTCCGTAACCCCAATCGCAGGGCTACTGCAGGGCGCAGCTCGCGGGAGTCACACCGCAAACTTATCACGCTCTATCTGCCCTTGACGGCTTGGCCGTGCCAGGCGGCCGCGCTTCTGCAGTCCTTGCTTCAGTGCTCCCAGCCGGGGGCCGGCCTGGAACCGGGACCGCTCAGGGGGGCCCAGGCCGCCGATGCCAAGCCAGGGGGGTGTTACCCCGGCTGTCAACACGGGCACGGCTCCCCCGCCCCGATCGCACCAAGGCGGCCCCCTCCCCGCGCCGGAGCGGGCTGGCGAGTCCCCGCCCCAGCTGCCCCGCGAGCGGGGCCGGGGCACGCGTGCACCCCCAGACGCGGCCGGGGCGTTCAATGGCCACGCGGCGGCTGAAGCCTCCAGCGCCCGCCGGCCGGAGCCCTGGCTCCGCGGGTAACCTTAGCCCGGCGCGGCTGGCGGCGGGAGCTCAGGTTGCTGGCAGCCGGCCCCGCGGGCCGCCCGTTTTTCCATGAGCTCAGCACAGCCCTGCCCCCGCCGGGCGGGGGAGCGCAGGCGAGCCTCCCCCGAGCCCCGCCGCCACCTGACACGCGGCCCCGCCAGGAGAGAGGGGCCGGGCCGGGCCGGGCCGGGCGCTGCTGCCTGGCGCGAGTCACCCGCCGGGGGCGCCCGGGCAGCCGCGGCTCAACTTTTCCCACCGCCGCCGCCGCGACGGGGAGAGGAACCCTCCCGCGCCAGGTGCCCGGGGCGTGCAGCAGCGGGGGCAGCAGGCGCCCCGCGGGCGCTGTTCCCTGGCGGCGCCCCAGAACAGCTCCCGAGCGGGGTCGGGCCGGCTTTTCACCCCCTTCCCCCGCGCGGTGCCCGGCTCGCCCTCCCCGGACGGGCACTCGCGGGGCCGCGGGCCGGGCCGCACCGCACCGCACGCGAAGTTCGGCCGGCGGCGTGGGGGGGGGCAGAGGGCGGGAACCTATCCCCATCCAGCCGGGTCGGTCAGCAGCGCGTGCGATGCCTGGTCTTCAGCCATTTTGGGGGGGCCGCCGGGCACCATGGCAACTAGCCCTGCCAGCCCCCCACGCAGACGCGGGAGGAAGAGCGCAGCCGGGGGGGCCGGGGGAGGTCTCGCTCGAGTTGCCTTGTTGTGAGTTGTTCCTGGGTAACGCGCAGCTGCCCGCGCCGCACGGCTCCGCGGTCCTCCCGGGGGGGGGGGGCACATCCCACGTCTGAGCGGCTCTTCTCGGCCGTGCGCCCCCCTTAATACAAAGCCCCGGGCAGAGGCGGGCGCGTGGCCGCACAGCCCTTACCTGGTTGCAGGCGCTGTCCCAGGAGGAGCTGTAGTTGTAGAAGAAGGAGGAGAAGAAGGCATCTTCCGACAGCCCGCAGCCAGCCATCCTCCGCGCGCGGAGCCCCCTCGCCAAGGCGCGGCAGCCTTCGCAAACTCTTGCCTCCGGGCTGAGCGCGGCTGCCACCGGCGCGTGCCTACGGCTGTGCCCTGGCGGCGGCAGCGGCTCGTACCGGCGCGCGCGGGCGGGGGCGGCAGAGAGAGGCTGGATGGAGCAGAGAGGGGATGGCTGTGTGCGCCCGCGTCTGTTTGCACGGGCACTGAGGAGCCACAGCCGGAGTCACGTGTACGCGCTCACTCCGCCGCTGCCGGGGACGGGCTGTGGCTACAGCCCCTGCTACTAAATCACCAGCGCCAGGTGACCTTTCCATCCCCACCCCGGTCCCCCTCCCCCGGCCACAGCGGGCTGCGCAAGCATAGAGGGGGGGGGCGCGTGCAGACGCTGCTGCACCAAAGCAAAAAAGAAGGGACGGGGGGGGTGAGGCTCCCGCTCCCCCCCCACCCCACATCAGAGGCGTCGTTTTCGCCCCACCTGTTTTTAAACCTGCCCTTTGAGTGCGACTGATCGAGTCGGTTTGCAGCATGAAACAATCGCACTCCCCGCCTTCAGGATTATGCAAGTCAATACAAAACGTTCGCCTGTTAGGGTCCAGACTCGGATCTCAATTCTTCAGAAAATATATATATACACACACACGCCATTTCTCCTCTTCCTCACTCCAACTACATAAATAAATCAGGCTCCAGCTTATCTTTCCAACATCGTAAGGCTCCACCGTAAAGGGGATATTTTAAGTCTCTTTCTAATGCCAACTTGGTTTTTCTTCTCCCTGGTGGGTAGCCCTATGCATAAAGCCGACTGCAGCCTGTCATTAGGGTTATAGGAAACTGAGAAAAAGAGTTTAAAAGAGGTGGGGGTATTATCATTCTTTCTTCTCCCACACTGCACTCTCTTAAAGGGGTATGTATAAAAATTTGTTTCTCAAAGGCTGCCAACAACTTGAAATTTTTTGATTTTTTTTTAAAAGCCTTTAAGTAGTAAAGGTGCAGAAGTAAACACTTCTCATGTGACTTCCTTCTGTCCTTTTCCCATTTTTTAAAAACACTTCTCTCGAGGTTGTGAAAGCCCCACCAAATGAACGTTTTCTGATTCGAAAGAGGAGAGTAGAACTGACTATACACCAAACTGTTGTCAAATGAACAAAGTAAAACTGAACAAAAATATCTTTCATTTACGGTCATTTAGATATTTGTAACAATAGTAAAGATACAAGGCAACTGTGATTTCTAAGATGATCCCTTAACAGTTCACCTGCACCATTCATTTGTATATTCCACACCTGAGAGCATAATTTTTCAACAATATGAACATTTTCCATATCTACATTTAAAATCACAAACAGGCAGTGATGAATTCAGAGGGGTAGCAGAGGTAGATGCAGTCTCCCTTTCATAAAAAAAACTTTAAGCAACAACCAACAAGGGAAGAAAAACACAGAAAAGTACATTTGTTTTTAAATATTTTCCATGAAAAGCCAACTTGTATTTTAAAATGGTGTGTATTTGAACCATTCTAAATCTTCTGTAGAACTTTTGCTTCCCAAATCATGAATTATTCAGAAGAGGACATAAATGGAATAAGACATTTAAATGTATTGAAGCGTTTCCAAGATTCTCTAAAACAGTGTCTTTGACTACTGTTCAAACAGTTAATACAAAAAGTATACAAGGCTAAGGAGTCATTTCAGTCTATTTAAGGACTCTGTTTGATACCCCTCAAGTTCCTTATGGCTATTGATTCTTAAGATTCCAAGGAAGCAGTCTCAGACTCCTTATGGCCACCCTCCTCCTAGGAATGGAGCCTCAGGCCCTGTCTACACATTTTTTCCAGTATAGCTGAAATGATAGCTGTATCAGCAGAGCCCCCTATAGACACAGCATAGACACAACTTATCCTAACAGGAAGTTTCTCTTTTGGCATAGCATGCCATTGACCCAAACAACATTAGCTCTGTCATGAGGAGTTTGCCAGCATAGGTATGGCAGATAGGGATTATGGTTTCTTCATACTTCTGAACCACATACCTATGCCAACCAAACTTTGTCAGTCAGGTTGATGTAAAGGCTTCCTGGAACAAAGAATCCCTGTGTCTTCCCCAACTCAGGTGAAAAATTCAGCAGGGAAAGCACTTCAGGAACTGAATATAGGAGAGATTTAGCCAAGTCTACACTAAAAAGTTAGGTCGACCCAGCTACATCACTCAGGGGTGTGAAAAATCCACACCACTGAGCAACATAATTAAACCAACCTAAATCCTAGTGTAAATAGTGCTATGTCAGAGGACTTCTGTTAACCTAGATACTGTCTCTCAGGGAGATGGATTAACTACAGCAACAGGAGAAACCATCTCATTGATGCTCCAGTGAGCATCTACGTTGAAGTGCTACAGGGGCACAGCTGCAGCCCTGCCACTGTAGCAGTTTAAGTGTAGACAAAGCCTTTCCCACCAAATTGTTGAATGTTATCCCAATGATTTGTTTATCACATTGCCCCATCATTTTCTGTAGAGAAACTTCCATTTTAATGTCAGCTGCTCATGACAACAGCATTTGGTGTAGAAATTTTCCCATCATCTATCTGAGACAGCAAAGTCTAAAGCTTTTAATTCATTTAATTTCCTTGCTGCTGCTTCATCATCCTTTTAAAATTGTTTTCCCCTCCTTTCTTTGGTGGGCCACAAGATCAATTTTCCAACCTTCTTGTTTCTAACATTTATTTAAAAACAGGCAGTGTAATATTGCTGGATATTTTAACATCATATCCTGTTCTTGTATGCTGTTTTGAATTTGTACCCTTGCATAGTGTGTGTTCTAATCTACCTGTATTGTTCAGGCAAAATTTGCACTTAAATTGATGGAGCTTGGATTTTTTTCTAGTTCCTAATGAGCTTGTGTACTTCTGGGTTTACCATGCAGGTATTACTCCACCCTTCACTTTTTTTATTTTGCTCATAAGATCTGTGCCTCTAATACAGTGTGTTCTTAACTATCCTGTAGGCAGATTCTATGTTCTGAATTTTTTTCTTTTAAACTTTGCTCTCTGCCTGCTGTTAGCCATTTCCTCCATTTAAAAATCTGTTAGTTTAAAGTTCATCACCAAGTTAGTCCTAGGAGAGTCCCTGTTTAGCATGAGGTCAAAGTTAATTGTGCAGCAAACTCTTACTTAGTAAAGCTCCTACACTCTCCTTCTGTATTAATCTGCATATTACTTAAGAGTCTGATTCATAACTGGAAACTATTTCAACAAGGTTTGAAAATACATTATTTACCGTATTGTATTCTGATTCTCCAGACCATAGGCTGGTTTGTCATTCAGTCATTATGAAGGTACTTAAAATAAACCATTTTTATATTAAGATTCAGCAATTTCTTTAACTTTATGTGCTAAATTAATTGTTGTTCTGATTTTGGGGATGGAAGAGGGAAGAACACTATTGGCCTCTCAAAGTTATTTCTGATAGCAGGAATTTGAAACCAGGTAAGTGTCCACTCCAATGATCATCTCCATTCTGGAATGAAGGTCAAAGCTGTACCAAGTTTAGATGTATTGAAGTACAATATTTAGGTTTACTTAAAAAGGTTTTACAAAATCAACATGTATTTCTATTTTTTTATTCCAGTGCAAAGTTTGGATTTTTAATATAAACATTCCCCTGCAGCATTTGTAACCCACAAAGTGATTTTCTTACTCTTATTTCTCCAATGGACAGGTAGGTATCACAATAGATGGTTTTTCACATGTCACTCTTCAACAGAGATAAGCAGGTAAAAACTTCTGAGCACCAGTATTTTAGCCTGGTGTCACTGACTATCCAAAGTACCCTCAATTTGGCATAGGAGAGATTAACTTTCCAACCCAGGTCCTAAACAGCTAGATAAAACAGTAGCCCCACCAAGAAAAAAGGCTGGGAAGCTGGGGCAATCCCCTCTTTCTATGGAGAAAGAGGACAATGAACTAGGGCTCTTGTGGCCATTCAGGAGCTCTGATGACAGTGTTTGCCTTTAACTTATTTCTTTTTAAATCACTGTCAAGGGGAAATAATGGAAGATAGTAACAAAAGATCTTGGGACCACGGGATGAAGGCAACACCTTCAGGAGATGCTAGGGTATTGGAAAAGTCTGAGATCCATGATCACAAGACAGCACTTGTACAGCACTGAAGATTAAAATATTACCATGGGGAAAGCCTGTTCCCATGATTCTGCTCAGCCCAAGTGGTTGGGTTAACTTTTCCCACTAAACGGGCAGCCCTTCAAACAATGTGATTTCTGTCTGCCCAAGAGAAACATGATGCTTTACTCAAATAAGCCTGAGGTTCTTGGTTCACCCTGGATGGTTGAGAGCTGCTGCCATTGACCATATAGTTTTTTCCAGATGCTCATTTGACAGAATTCCTTGAAAGGTAAATGAAGCTTCTCTTCTGGGTCTTAGTTGTCAGATGTATATGTAGAGCCTTAAGACTGAATAAACCACATCAGTCTTTTTAGTCCAAGCCTGCCATTCAAACAGACATCCGTATCAGTTAGAACAATCCAGTGAAGAACAGGGTCCCCTTTAATAAACTAAATGCCAGTCACCATCTGAAGCGTAGATTCTAGAGTACAATTCTAAGGCATATTCTATGGCTATAGGTTTTTATCTACGTACTTATATGCCCTATCCCGCGTCACCAGAGTAATTAAACAGAGTACCCAGGGTCCTGTATAAAAGCAGCTCCCCTCTCTTTGTGTAAAGCCTGTAGCCAGGAATTAACATCTCATAATGATTTTGGTCATACATCACATTTCTAAGAAACCGATTTTGTCAAATCCACTTATCCCAAGTCAAACAGACCAGATTTGCAATTTTTGCATTTTAAGGCTTCCAGTATTAGCAGAGATGTGCATATTTTTATTCCCAACATTTCTAGGCCTTAGTCAAAAATCTGTTTTTGCGTAGACCACTGTTTGCAATTAGGGCCCTACCAATTTCATGGCAGTGAAAAGTGTCATGGACTGTGAAACTAGCCCTTTCCTGTGAAATCCATCTCCCCTCTGCTGCTGCCAGCTCCTGCCTGGGCTCAAGGTGCCCTTGGCTCCAGGATTTCACCCCTGAGGCTCCTGCCAAGGCTCAGGGCACTCATTTTTCCAGGGCGGGCCCCGCAGATTGGCCCATGTGATAATCTGCTACTGGCTAGGACTAACAGCTAGGAACCCCCACGTGCAGCACTCCAAGCACTGGGGAGATCGGACCCTCCACCAGCCTCTTCTGGCTGCAGGATGCTCCTTGGTTGCTGGGCTCTGAAGGCACCACAAAAGTGACGGTGGTAATCCTGTGACCCACCCAAAACAGGTCTGCAACCCCCAAATGCCACCTTTTGGGATGGGACCCACCCAGTTACAACACTTAAATTTCAGATGTGAACTGCTGAAATCGTGAAATTGACCAATTAAAAAATCCTCTGGCTATGAAAGCGACCAAAATGGGCTGTGAATTTGGCAGGGCCCTAACTATAAACTCACACATTTTAAAACAAAGTGAGCATTTTGTGGTCCAGGTGTCCTATGTACTGGAAAAAAGAAACCAGTGCGTGAGTGCATAACGAACATACTTTTAAACATACTTAAGAGTGTCCATAAAAACGAAAGAGGAAAGACTTTAAAAGTCCTCTGATACATTTTTATTCAGGAAATACTTTAAAGCTTCCATAGTACCTTCAGAAGATCTCATTATGCTTTAGAAATACTTTCTGGGCAAATATTGTGCCCTTATAACACAAAGAAATTAAATCAGAGCAAACCAAACTCTGGTCCCCTTGAAATAAAAGGAAGTGAAAAAGAACACTGAGTGTAACTTAGAACAGCGCTGATAAAAGCAAATGTAAAATCTCAGATTATACAGAGTGCCAAAGAACCTATTTACAAAAGAAAGTGGAAAATTGTACCGTGAGGTAATGGTCACCGTTTTCATTTCCTGCAGGAGCAGAATAATCCAGACTGTGTACACTTCTATTTAACTTGCAACAAAGCTGATGTCCACAACGCAATGCAAAGCTTGTATATCCAAGAATGAACCCACCAACCATAAATGGGCTCCAACTGGATCAGATCATAGCAGTTCAGGCCACTTATAGCACATCACCCCAATCTCTGCTATTTTCACTGGCTTCCTGTCATACTCCAGACCAAATCCAAGATTAGTATTCTCATTTTCAAAGCCTTCCAGAGGATTGTTCCAAGTTATCCAAGATATCACTCAAGTGATCATGAGCTCCCACAACAGGTACGTCACATGAACAGCCAACCTCAAGCATGAAACTTGTGCTTACAGGAGACAGAACTTTATTGGCTCAGAATGACCTGCAGCACTTTCGGAACAAAATTTACCTCTTCAGCCTATCCTTATCTGAGTAACACCCTATCTTCCACAAAATAAACAAAACCACACTAAATACAGATCCTGCAGAAAAGACAGAAATATAGCTGTATTATATGTAAGACACTTTAAATCTACAAGGCACTCAGATACCATGAAGTCTTAGTTCTTCTGGGACTTCATTCCAGTCTTTGACTGGCCCTCACTGAGAATTGTCTTCTGCACAGACAAGCTTCACCCTTATTGTTGAGCATTCCATTGCACCAGAAGAGCAAAGCTGTTGATCACAATCTTCATCCCAGAGCTTTCGTTTAGCTCATAGATTCTCAACCTGCAGCCCACAGGCTGCTTGCAGCGCAATGAGCACACATCTGCAGCCCATGTTACAGCCTCAGGGCCATACACGCAGTACACGCATTGTGTGGATGTGGCCAATAAAAACAGAGCACTGCATATGTGGCTCACAATGGTAAATAGGTGGAGAACCACTGATTAAGATAGTCCAGTCTTGGGCCACTGACTTCCTTTGAGGATCAAGTCTTTGAACTTGATTCAATAGTCTATGGGAAACCAGTGCAGGGTTCAGAAGACAGGTTTGATGTGCTCCAATAGCCGGTGTTGAAGAGATGTGCTGTACGATTCTGTACCAGTGGAGCTTCTGAAATGCTGAAGGTATATTACAATGCTTTAATCAAGCCAAAAGGTAACAAATGCACATATGACTACGGTCAGGTCATTATTCAATAGGATAGGATGGAGTCTTCTTGCCCTCTGGAAGTGGTAGAACACATTACTATTGGTTGCTGCTAGGAGAGAGTTTAGCATCAGTGAGGAATCCAAGAGTATTCCAAAGCTATAGTATTAAATGGCCAATTGTGAATCTGTACCTTCAACCAAAGGAGACTTCACCATGGTTCTACTCTTCAAAATGCTTTCTTTCTGCCCACCACCATCATCTATCTTGTTCGGGTTCAGCTTCAGACAGCTAATCTCATCAGGGTCATCTTGCTGGTAGTAGGCATGATAGGAAATATTACTTATTATTTGTATTACTGTAGTTTCATGGGGCCGTAGACCCAGACTCAACTGTGTAAGCAACTATACGGACTGAAGTAAAATCTGAATTTTCAAAAGTAAAATGAAAACATAAGAATTAAATAGCAAGATAAAATGGATGTCTCTCATCTCAGGAAGCCCAGGAAATCATTTTCTTTGGATTCTCTAAGATCATGTGTGCCTTTGAATGAAACTTTGTCTACTTAAGTGGAAAAGCAGAATACTGATGAGTTTCATGATCCCGCATACAAGACATTTTCAATGCCATTGTCATTGAAATGACGCCACAATAATCTATTTCCCAGTCTACTTCAAGCCTTCCAACAACTCTTTAATATCACTGTAATCCTGGGGCAGTCTCCATTAGTGTTCAAAAATGGCAGAAATCAGTCTATGAATACATGCTAACAAAATTCAAGAAAAACCTTGAACTTGATGAGATAATTGAAATCTTCATCAACTAGCAATATAAAGAAGTGATTAAAACACTTCTTCCAGAATTTAATCCTCCTCAGAGGAAGCTTTAAACTCACAAGTCCACTACTAGCTACTGTAAGATAAAGCAGAGAAGACAAATTAAAAGAATCAAAGTGACTGTAAGGCAAGGTGGTTGGTCAATAGGAGACATGATCTGATAACTGTGACAAGCATCCACACATGGAATAAATGGAATCCCATTTAATGTTATTGATTGCACGTCTGAAAAGAAACCACAGAATATTCTGCCTTATCCTGAGCACTCTGAAGTCAGTGGAAAATTTTCAACAGGATCAAGCCCACTGTGTCGAAGCGGCTGAATATGCCTTCCAAGAATGCACAGAAAGGTGTGACAAGGAAGTCTGAAAATTGTTCAGAAAATGAATATGAGAATTTTTGAAGTACAATCATCTTAAACCTCTGAATGGGTATTCAGCACATTATTTAAATCTTATAACACCTAACTTCCTAAAGTGTATTGTGAAAGTTAAAAAAATTCTTCTGCAACCATTGATAGAAAAAAGGGTTTGCAATGACAGTGGAAATCAGGATGATTGTTTCTATATTTGCACTTACCTACTATAAGTGCATTGAAATTTGCACTATGCACTTTTGATCAAACATAGTCCCTTGTGTAAAATGTAAGCTAACAGAGAAGTACCAAAACTAAAAAAGAAATTGAAGAACGTTTCAGAGGGACTTGGCAGACGGTAGGCATTGGACACTGTCACAGCTGAAATCTGGCTTGATCTAATTAACAAGAATTTGAACCTCACAAGGACAAAATTTAAGAGCTGTTCAGGAGCACTGTGGAAACTAATCTGCTCTATTTAGGTTTTTACACCTCACTATGGTATCTGAGCACCTATCATTTTCATTACACAGCCAACAAAAATGAAGCAAAATATAAAAGTCACAGCTTGAGTTTGGAACAGACTGTAATGTGGCTAATGCAGAGCAATCCTGAATTCCTTTGCAAAGAAAACTGTGTCACAGTTATATCAAAATAGTACAAAGTTATAATAATAAAAATCAAGGAAAACATGAGGGCTGAATTAAAAATTTGTCAGTTTTTAAAAGGCCTGTGCTTCTGTGCAGCCTGCTCAGTATCAATCAAGCTTTTTTTTTTTTTTTTAAGCACATTCAAATTATTTTGATCAAATCTTCAAAACAGGCTAGCTGCTGAAACAGCAAATAAGTTAGTAAAATCTCATCATATTTAAGGGCAGATACAAAAGTTGTTGGTCTAACTAGCTATTGGATTAGGGTTCTCATACGCTTGTGTTTATTTCCATAAGGTAATTTTTATTTTTAAATCATTCATATCTGAGGAATAAATACACTTATGAAGTGAATCACAAAGTAGGCATTTACAGTTCCATTTAATTAAGCTACGCATTTCCCCCTTCTCCCAAAAAACATTCTTTTTCAGGTTGGAGAAAATCACAAGTCTGCTACCACATACAAGTTAACCCATTATTTGACTGTGCTACATCTGTAGAGAGTAGGCATTTGAAATGAGAGACTACTATGTTTTATGTAGCAGCAAGTCCAACAAGGTTTAGAGCCAAGATGGGGAAGGCAGACCCATGACCTCACATCTAAAATGAAGTATTTTAATATTCTTGTTTCTATTCCTTTTATAGATTTTTCTTTAATACTTGTTTGATTTTGGGGCAAAGCTTTTTATTGTCCACACATTTCCTGAAAAACAAACCAGTCTTAGCTGTCAACATAAATGTTCATTATTTTAAGCATTAAGGGCCTGAATGTTAAATGCTTGCTAATCTTTGATCTTGAGTTTCTGTTCCTAAATAACTTTTTAAAGTCTCTCTAAAAGTACCAGTAATTTAAGATTATTTCCATATTGTCTAATCTAGTAACTCATTAAAACAATGTTTCTGACATCCTCTTTGACAGCTATCTTCCACATTTTTTGTGAATTCCACTGCTTTTAACCTTCTGCCCATGTACAAACCGTAAGCCTTTTCACAGAAAGGTTTTTAGTAAATTAAACTTATGCTGTTCCTTTCCACAATAAAAAGCCTATAAATTACTTGTTATTCAACATGCAAAATGGAATAACCTCTACAACATCATTCTCAGGTCTAAAGAGTCAAGTCTCTACACTTTAGTTGGAAGTGCTCTAAAGTGGCACATGAATTTTGATGGAGAAAACTAACACCATTGTACAGCCAAAACACTTGATATTTAGAAGAGAAAACCCATCACTAATATAAGCAGACATGGTTTTACTATATGGTTGAAAATAGTATTCAGGAAATAGGTCTACCTGCAACCCGCTGCTGCATGAAACCTGGTAAGTGCTTGATGGTTTAAGTGTTTATTGTTTATGCTGCTGGAAGCAATGAGGCTAGGAGCATTAATGTGATAAGCCTACAAAACAGACACTGAATTCAAGTAGAAGGCAAGGGCATGTTTTACATACAAGAATAAAATCCAACCAAAAATAAGAAACCATTGCAGACACAATATTTATTATCAGCATTAATTTGTGAGGATGTTTATTCTATACAATTATAGTTACTGAATTGGCAGAGTGGGATAAGTTTACAGAATCACTAAAAACCATACGTATACCCGTGAAAATTGTAGTGCCCCTCCAACATTCAGTGTACCAGAGAGATTCTATAGTATCTTAATGGAGACCACAAAATTAAACCACCTCAAAATTGTCAGAACAAAACTATTTACAGACCACTGCAGTCATGACAACATTATTTCACTGGCTGTCAGCATTTTTCTTTTAACCTCTTGATACTGGAAGTCAGGATTTCCTCAATAACTACTTATCTCAAATGCAGTGGTGCATAATCAAGAGAACACGTAGTCTGCCTTTTGCAAGTACTTTAAATAGAAGAGGAATAAGAAAAAACCTTATGTACTGCTTTAAAGTTATATATTAGTTAAAGCTACCAATTTCAAGTAAAAAATACCTAAATTTTATATCACTTGCGACATTTTAAAATTAGATTGGATAAACAAGAAAGAATATTGAAATGAACTAGTACTAGTAGAGACATGAACTACAGATGACTACATAATTTTTTTCTCTCTCTAATTTCTATAATTTTATGACACAGACTGTACTCCTTGTAATAAAGTAGATTTAAATGGCCTACAAAGCTGTGGTATAAGACTTTGACTAAAAAGTTTTTAAAACCATGTTCATTCACTGCTCAAACAGTAGAATAAAAAATTAAATTTACTCCTCACACAAACAAGATTTTTAAATGGCCAACTGCATTTATGTGGGTTCTCATTGTCTGGTAATTCCATGATGACATGATACATGACCACTTTTCTAGTTTAATTACCAAAAAGAAATCATAGCAATCTGATTATAAATTAGTCAATTTGTATCCTACAGAAAAGAAACATTATCTTTAATAGTAACTTCCATCTAAGTTTTTTGAAGTCCCTTTTTGAAATCTTACACTTTGATAGAAGCCAAACTGAGTTTTATAGTGAACTTTATACTGTACATAAGAAAATATTCAGCAGTGCATATACAAAATTAAGTCCAAGTTTCAAACTTTCAAACTGTGTCAGTTTCACATTAGACTTGATCCAAAGAGTGGTGAAAGGTGCACAGAAGTTGATACTTTACCAATTAGATATGAAGATGTAAAAATGATCAATAATAGATCACATCTACAAACAATTGCCTGATGCCAAAAGAAAGAAAATTATTCACCATCATGCTACTAGAAACAATGTCAAGGTGCATAATTTCTGCAAATCATCATTCTTTATATGTGCAGACAAATTTAAAAAGTAAAAACTCAGACTTTTACATTAAAGTTGACTAGTGTGAATAGGCTTTAATTTATTCTATTACACTGAAAAATTAAATTCTATAAAGGTACAGAGAAATCCAAAAAGCAAGTATGACTACTCACCTCTGTATGACAAATCACCAACATTAGCAGGTAAACCTCTAAATGCAGTTTTTACACATCCAATCACAAGTTCTTTTCATCATCCACACAAAGTTAAATACACTTATTGCAGATGAACATTAGCCTTAGCTGCTTTGAGAAATTAAGTAGAAACACTATTATAAAGTGGGGGGCTCTCAGTCTTATCCAAAAATGCAATCTTTTGCATTTACTCTTTAATACCACTATTTCCTTGTCTAATCCATACTATAAAACAAAAAATTTATAATCCCAATTTCAAGTTATTTTACACTAATCTGATATTTTCAAACAAAGCAACTGAACTCCCCTCTCAAAACCAACCACTCTACAAGTAAATAGAGCACTTCTTTCCCTTCGGTTGTACCCAGAGAATTGGATAGGTCTCGAATTAAGAACTCAGCTACGGTAATTTTTCAAAAGCTAAACCAACTAATCTAACTTCAGCATTCTGAGTGTCCTAATACACACTAGCTGCTGTCTAGAACACAACCAATTTACAAGAAATTATGAAGGCTCAGAACACAGCAGGATGACAACAAGCAGCTGAGTCTGGGCAGATGCAAATTAATGCTCAATAACATCCCTTTTCTCAGCACTGATACTTTCAGCTGATCAAGGAGCAGAATTGACTGATCATGAGAAAAGGAGACTCGTCTAGCCTCCTAAGAAGAACAGTGCTGTTATTTAATGCATATAGAATGTTACATGTCAAACAACTTTGAATTATTTTAGTTCGTTATGGTCTCTGGCATCACAAAATGCACAAAATATTTCTTTCAGAAATTTCTTTAAGAATAGTTACACAGTTTCCATTGTTGGCCATATATTAATACCCAATCTAATAGTTTCTTTCAGTTTGCTGCCTTCTGTTATAAATAGCTAAAACCAAAGTTACAGTGATGTTATTTTAATTACATTCTCTGAGTGGCAGATAAGCCTTTCATGCTCATAGTTAAAATATAAATACTATCAAAAACATGATTTCCTAGCTCCATCACTGACTAGCTGTGTTAACTGGTCAAGTCTCTTATCCTCAATATCCCTCAGTTTTTCTACTAGTAAAATGGGAATGGTAATGCTTATTTCCATGAAGCATTTTGAAATTATGTGCTAAAAACATTAGAGCATCATTATGCATTTATCTTTGTTGTGTCCTTAAGATGCACACTTCATTAAAAAAATGTTTTTTCATTAGTGGTGTTGCCGTGGCCTGTTAGAAGTTGAAATTTTTCTATCCCTAACAATTACATCCAGTAAGTATGCCTCTTTCACTCCTTTCCCATTTTGTCTTATGGAGCAGAGGACAAGTTTACTTCCTATATCAACATGAGCATGAACAGCATGTGTCAGTTAACTTGCTCTCCCTTTTATTGCAGGCTCTACACAACAAATATGTTTCTGTATTGTCAATAATTTATGAATTATGCAATAATTCAAGAATTGTGTACAGTGCTTTAACCGTTTCATGTCAGAATGTTGAAATAAGAAGTTTGTGCCAAAAAGGTAGCATCAGTGCTATTTATTGCTGCTAAGAATAAGCATGGTGCAGTTACAAAACCACCACCTAGCGCACTATAACTGTACTAAAAAGTTGTATTAACAGTTTGTATCTGCGAGTTCTTTTAATGTAGAAAATAAATTAGCTGAACATAAAATGCAGCATTACTGAATGTTTCTGTTGACAATGTATGTGTGTAAAACCTTTGATAAAAAGTTAGTTTTGAATTAAAAAATTCCATTTGAGTACTAAAAAAAATGGTCTGAAGTTCAGTTCTAACCCAAAAAATCATGTAAGTGGCATTATGCATCATGTGTAGCACTGAGTCCCATATCAAGTCTGCTAAACTGCCAAATTAAAAAGTGGGGTTTGGTTGTTTTGTTTTGTTTTGTTTTTACCAACTGTAAGCCCCCGAGTATCTTTCCATATTGTGCATCATCACTACTAGTAGTGGAGATACAAGACAAATTATGTACTCAGTGACAGCTGGGAAAACCCAGTAGTCTTCCAGGTAAGTCAGTGACACCCATGTAAGCCACCTCAAGAAGATAGGGTCGCATAGTTATTGCTTTTTGCTTGAGGTCATTTGCACAGGTGTCATTGACTTAACTGGAAAACTTCTTAGTTGCACAGCTGTCACTGAATACATAATTTGGCCTGTAGTACTTTCATTCCTAATAGTGTCAATACATGTGACTGAAGGATTCCAGCTCGACTGTCATGGCACATGTTGAGTTCATGGGACTGTCAGTTAGCAAAAACAAGCCACATTCTCTCCTGTCAAGAGCTACTTGGAGCCATGTACAGCTGCTTTCCAATTTCAAGCTGCTCTAGCCCTAAAGTTAGAGCAGCACCTAAGCTTCCATAGCTTATGCCAGCTGACTATGGGACCATATGCTGAGAATTGGCAGAATAAAGAGACATTGCCATATCTTCAGAAAGCTGGGATAGGAGCTGCCTTTATAGCAGCTGAGTGCTTCCCCACACATGCCAGGGAAATTCTCAGCTGGCCAGTTAGAGCCAGACTCCAGCTACTTTATACTGAACAGCACAAGGTACCTGGAACAGTGGTAGTGAATGTGACCCCAATACCTTTCCCTGGCAACTGAGCACTGAGTAAGTGTAATATGGAAATTAGCAAGACAAAAATGGAACCACATAGTAGATTTTTAAAGCGTTTTTAGAGCAGAAGGTAGAACTCCATTTAGTGAGTAACTGGAGAAAATAATCATTTTGTTTTGTAATGTCTACATTTTAAGTATACTTATACTTCTAAGTTTCAATTTGAACTTTGTTCTAATGCATTTCAATTAATCTTAAATTAATTTTTTAAACAGTCTGCCTGCCCCCACCCCCAAACAATCTGAATTTTCTATGCTCTTACCAGAAATTCTGACAGGGGGCAGTGAAGTCCACTGAAGGGAATAAGAAGATTTCACAGCATAACCGGTACTTTATCGTTCTACTTGTGCTGAATCCACACACACAAGAATTATTTAACAGTCAGACAATATATTGCTCATCTTTATCCATCACAACACTAAGCGTCTTCATTAAGCAACAGTTAAGACAATTTCCCACCACCTCACATCCTCTTCCCCTTTTAAATAACATTTTAGAAAAGGATATGAGGTTTGGAATTGGAAAGAGGGAGGAAAACCTGATAAACTTTATTGCATGTATCAGCAGCAAAGAACAGTAGCTTAGTTCTAAGCCCTAGGGTGCAAGAAAAAATGAAAAGTACCTAGCTTAATATTAATGGACTATAATAAGCAATTCAACTACAGAATTGAGAGTTGCTCCTACCATCCTTTGCCAGAAGGAGTGTTAATCTAATGTGTATTGCAGGGTAGGGAAAATATTAAATCATGCCAAATACTTCAATTCCACATGGGATCAACAACGTCCAACTTTCCTTTGTTGAAAAGTCTTATTTCACTAATATCACTATAAGACTACAATGTTTAGAGTGGTTTGTCAGTCATACAGCTCACTCATGCTACTGGTATTGAATCCAATCATTGCCTTTTAACAATGTACTATCATCCTTATCTGTCCAACACCTAACAGGGTAACTTCCAGCTGACCATGAAGACTCTACAAGATGCATTTTCATTATACAGTTCTGAGCAAGAAAGTCTCTATGAATGTGTTCAGAGGAAAAACTCTGTCAAAACTGCAACAAGATAACACGGAATTTCCATTTAGAACAAATCATTAAACCATTTAAAGAATTAGGCATGGGAATTCATGTTTCACACTATGTATTAACCTCTCACTTATAATCTGTACTAAGTGTGATACACAGATAACTGCAACACTGAAAATAGTAGACTAAAGTGATGTCAGAAAGTAAGCAGTTTAAAGATTGGAGACTGAATGGTTCTTCATTTTTTTTTTAAATCAAAAACAAAAATACTGAAGTGCTGTGGCACAAAATTAGTATAAATAGACTTTATTGAAGTCAGTACCTCTGTACTGAAACTGAAGATTGCGTCTACATAAGCACGAGTTGCAACATTTCACAACTTCTAAAAGGAATGTCAACAATTACAACGATCATGCATACCATGGTCGATAATCACATTTTAGAAGCATTTTCAACCATTTCTAAAGAAATGCTTATAACATTGTTATATATAGAACTACTTTCAATAAACTGCAAAACATTGATCAGCTTTTCCAGTATGAGCTACAGTGTCAACACAAAAGGGAGGCATAAATGTTTAATTTATGAAATCAGAATGGAATATTTACTGTAAAGAAAAAAATTTAAAAGCTTTCAAATAAAGGCCATTATTGAACCGAAGTGAAGAGCACAACTTGAACTCTGAGTTCATTCATCTTTTAAAGCTGTCCTCTGAATAACTTCAGTTCAAAGCATAAATTCAGTACTGAGAGTATTCCTTGGACTGAAGTTTGGCAATGATGCGGTCCAACTGTCTCTTTGCTTCACACTGTGGGAAATTGCTCATGTCATAATATTGAGGGGCAATTTTCACCAGCCTGCCAAAAAAAGAAAAAGAATTGTCACTAATACACAAGTTTGAACATTATACAACCTGTAGCAATTTTGCCCAATTAGCAGCAATGTTAAAAAAAAAGTAAACATTCTCCATCTTTTTGGTACTGTTTAGAAATACGTAGATCCATCTCATGGATTCCTAAGTCCGGCATTACAAAGGCAGTTTTGAATTTTCAAGAAGAGTGGCTTTACATACAAAAATATCCAGAGTTTGAATACTTATTTAAGTAGTACAAAAATTTATGACATATTCAAACTAGCCCATTTCAAAGATCAAAAAGATTTCCTATAATGTATAGTAATTGTTATTAAGAAGGAATAAGATACCTAATTTTTAGTGAGACAAGGTGGGTGAGGAACTATCTTTTATTGGACCACCTTTTTTCCTGGTGAGAGACAAGCTCTAGTGTCTTTAAGTAGAAAAAAAAATCAAGTTTTAAATGATCCGCATGCCTAACAATATTCAAAAGATCCAAAAAAAATTCTGCTTTTTTAAATAGAATTGAATCGTAACACTAAAGTTGTAAACATTTTATGATATATTGCAACTTTTTCATTTACTACTTCATAACCAGATAATTCCAAAAAGCATTGCATTCTACAACTTGGATTCCAAGAGCCATGAAGTCATAAAGACAAACACAGAAATAAGTGACAACCTATAACAGGACCCTCGAGCAAGAAATATGTAGGCACTGCCTTCCTCCCTGTGCAATCATGCATCTACCACCAGGAAGTTAGCTTCTGGAAATCATAATTCTCACACCAAGGAAAAATCCTAGTCCCAATTACAAAAACTGGAGTTTTGCCATTGACTTGAGTGAGGTCAAGATTACACTCCAAATCTGCGTGACGATGTTAAATCCTTCTGCTCAGTCCTCAAAATAATCCCAGAACTCCTTATTACTAACAAATGTAAACATATAAAACAAAAGCAAAAACCCCTTGTTCACACATATAGCTCCCATTAATGCTAATGTACAGATCAAGAAAGCTCAAATCACTTTTAAGTGCACAAATCCATCTACCCCATCAAAATGTTTTATAGTAGGCAGTTGTGAAAAAAGTACTAACTTTAAGGAATTTTGAGAAAACACTTTCAATTTAAAAAAAGATTCTTAGAACAGGAAAAAATGCTCACCATTCCGGCTTGATATCTGTACATGTGCGGATGTAGTTTTTTGTTGTAAGGACAAATTCATTATAAAGAACCCATTCAGGTTTGTGGTCAAGAACTGTGGAAGGATGCAACTGCACCACCTGGTTGTCCTTCACTGTTAAGTAATGCCCTGTTCGTTCTAAATGTGCCACCTAAAATTAAAATAAAAAAACCACACCAACTTTTCATTACATGTAAGAAAAAAGATCTCTTATACTTTGTGAACTTTGCTTGAAATTGTTTAAAACTACTCATGTGCACAGCTCCACAGACATCTTACCTTGGAAATAGTTTCTTTTTCCAAAATACATATGGCTAACTGTCTAAACCTCATACGAACTTTGCATACTGCTTGCCAGCCAAGAGTAACTATTTATATTGCCTGTCAAGATTTCTGATGGTTTTGGTAATTGCTAATATATATTTAAATATTCATAAGCAATTCAAGCAAGAGACAAAGAGAGAGAAAACTGGTTAATAGTTCTTATCTCAGGAAGAGGACCACTAGAACAAAAGCATGCAAAATACAATTCTTTACAATTAAAACTTTTGGAACAAGATTATAACAGCAATATCTTACAAAGTCAGTATCAGTCCAAAGGACATCCGATTCAAGCACTGTAGTCATTCTACTTCCTCTTGGACTGATAAAGGAACCTTGTGTTCGGTCTTCAATTCTCATTTGACACCAACTTCAATAGTACTTTCAAATATAATAATGGATCTATAATAATGCAGGTTCTACTAACACTTTGGATCTGAAGAATGCATAAGCTGATTGAAAGAGCTGGAGATCCAGTATGACAGGAGGAAGAATGGCCTTGTGGTTATAGCATAAAACTAAGTGAGAGATGTGGGTTTAGCAACACACTTTTGCTGTGACCTTGGTAAAAATCAATTAACCTCTCCATGTCCACGTTTCCCTTTCTGTGAAGAGATAATATCTACATCACAGAGGTGTTGCAATACTTAATTTATTAGGATTTGGTAAAGTAATGAGAGCTCTTTTATCAGTAGCTTTATTTACAGAGTTAATCTAAAGCTAATTCATCATCCCTCTAGTTAACATTTTTTAAAGATATTTTGTACTGTCAACAATTCTGTTTGTTTTCTCACATAAATAGTAAAAGGGTGCTAGAAAAATAATGAAAGGAAATATAGCAGAGTTGAAGCAGTCCAGATAACGGAGTTACAGCTGGTTATATCAATGATCTTTTTTAATCAGTTCATCTTGGGCCATCTTTCCTGAATTGTGAATCTAATACATTATTTCATATATCTTAACTCTTTTGGTTAGTTCGGTAAGAACACATTCCTTCAGTTGTTTTTCAATTTTGCTACCACAGTAATTAAAATATTTGTGACTTAAGCCAATACATATATCTAAAGAAATAACCACCTGTGTTTACTTCTAGCAAATCAGGACAATTTCCTAATACCACATTAAGAGGAATTCTTATATATATTTTTAAGTGTTTGTTCTTATGTCTCAATCTTTTGTGATGTTATTTACAATGGTGTGCTTTGAAATATCCCTTTTAAAATATTCCTTTAAAGAATTAGTAAATTTTACCTAACTTCTAATTTTCAATACAAAGGAAATTCACAGATTATACTATTATTTTATTTTAGGTTTAGATTACTACACCAGAATTATTTATATTTGACTCTTGCATAATTCCCACTACTTTAATCAAATATTTTAATCAATTTTATTTCCTAGATTGGGAATGGAATAGTTTGGTACAAAAATATTCCTGAGAGAACAATTATTTTAACTTTCTATTCTATGTAGAAAAGATAAAGGAAGAACAACTCATTTATTTAAATATTTTATTTTATTTTAATAATTTGCTGTAAATTTTCTTATTCTTTAGTATCATGGACACCTAGTATCTGAATCACTCTTGGCTCTATTTTAAGTTATACAAAAACCTCAACCTTTGGTTTCCTCATGCTTGGCATCAGTTTCCATTTTCCTATCATTTATCTTACAGCCACAAACAGTAATATTTCATTATATTGAGTAGTTCTGCAGTGATTTTGAAGGTTTTGAAATATACAATAAATCATATGCATGAAAACATGTTTTACTGTATATTTTATTTGAGATGTTACCTATTTTTATTCCACAACATTGATTGCCAGTGGTTCCACTGAAGTGACAGTGGAAGTGGAGTGGGAAAAGAGGACACTGGCACATACTACTTACAAAAAGTTTTGAGTTATAGCCATTAACTGGATCTTGAGCATCAAGGAAGTCAGTTTGAATGCACTAGGATCTATATCTAAAGAAATAATTTTTTCCTAAATCTGAAAATAAATGACATATTTCTTATTTGTAATGAAGCAGCATCTAGATGCCCTAATCTGGGATCAGGGCACTAATGTGTTAAGCATTGTAAAGGCATATACATTTACCAGGACAAAAATCTTTGCAGCAACAAGGTTGTTACTCCCTCCCCCCTTCATTTTTGTAACAATATTCAAAAGCTTCCTATTTGCAATAAAAATCTATCAGGTCAATATTTAGATACTTCATTAATGCTACTCATCTTTTTAAAATTATTTTTGATCAAATGTTTAGATCTACGTAGAAGACTCAGTTTGATTTGCCTTTGCCTCATTAGGCATCACAGATATCTTCCAAGTTTTGGGACAGTGCAATTGCTTCCTTTGCTTGCACTTTTCCAATTCAGTTATTTTCCTAATTTTCTTTTAAACTTTCTTATTGGAGGATAATTATCCTGCCTTTTAACAGTTTAACTTTTCCTATAAAGTTATTTTGGCGCTATCCCTAATACTTATAAAAACAATGCAATTTCAGGTTTTACATTTTTAATAAAGAGTTGTTTTAATCATGAAGATTTAGTTCATGATCTGGTTGAACAGACTGAACAGAATAAAAATGAAAAGGAAAACAGAAAAGTACAAAATTATTATTTCATAGATACATAGTGTTTAAAGCCAGACAAGACCATTAGATCATCTAGTCTGACCTCCTATATATCAAAGGCCATTCATTCTTCTATTTGCCCCTTCCATTTTTAGGTATTCTGATATGGAGTACCATAGACTAATGCAAAGCATAAATAATACACAATCTCCTCTCTTAGGGCTTCTTTTATCTCAGCTATCAGTTAGATCTAGGTGCAAAAAGAAGTACTCTTGTATGTGTCTGCCTAAATCAGGCCCTTACTAAGGACCACCTCTTAAGGGAAACTTGCAAGTAGTTATATGAAGTACTATTTTTGAAGTATTTCATGAGCCAATACTTCACATTTGCAGTAGCAATATTCACTTATGTTCAGAACTCTGATATCTAGTTAAATTTTAAATATTTATGTAATATTTTCACATTGACTTCCATAAATAGATTTAAAAGTAGAAATTTTTTCTTTTGCACGTGCATCTTTTAAATGCTAAAGTTCCTAGATAGCTACCATTGTGCCCCAAAGTCCAAGGGAGTTAAGTACTTTAGGGCCTGAAATTTCCATGAGCAAACAAAGCTTAGAATAAGATAGGCTTGTGCTACAGGTGTTTCAACAATTATGAACTACAGTTATAAAAAAAAAACACCATACCCCAGCACTCAAATCTGACTAATGCAGAAATTAAAATTTTCCCTCTTAAAAACCAGAAAAAATTAAGAAACAAGACATGTTTACATAAAAAGTCAGAAAATCTTTAGAAGAACATTGAACCTGCCACAGTGTATTTTCCCTTTATTTCTCAGTTAAAACATGACACAACCTGGCACAAAATAAGTCCATGTAAGCTACAGTTTCACTATAACGCAGACTGGCTTACCAGGTAGCCATTCAGAAGTCCTCTCATAAGACTGGCTCTCCCGCATTTTCTGAGCAGCTAAAATTTTCTTTTAGAAACTAAACAGTGAATAAGGCTTGATTTCCTTGCAAGTACCAACTACTTACTTGTATAGTATATATACTATACAAATGGTATGTCTGGCAGCATTCTGGTGTAATTGTTTCCCCACCATGCATACGAGCACACAATTATAGAAACATTCAGCTGCTGCTCCTTCAGGGCCCTGTGTGGAAGGTGTGCATCCCCTTGGGGCCCCAGCAGGAACTGACAGCTCCTCCAGCTTCCAGGCCGACAGGGCCCACAGAACGTGACCCTCGAAAGGTGCTGGAATTTAAATTCCTGCCCACGCTCCTGGAAACATGGACTACTAAAAACCAGAATGGGGCCAATGCTATAATTCTCCCAAGAGAACTAACTGTTGTGGGATATATATCACCATTCTACAGAGGGAGAAAGGTTTGAGAAAAAGGTTGACTTTCTTGCAATATTTTTCCATTCCCTTCTTTGGGACTCTGATAGATTTATTAGAATACATGTCTGGATTTATTAGAATACGTGTCTGTGCTCCACCAATGGTTTATCACAGACAGAACTGTTGAAGCTAAAACGATCAATCACCAGTTGATCTTAAATATTTATCTGTTTGTATTTGATGATTAGGAGATTGTGTCTATTTTCGTTTTAAAATCATTTTATTTGAAAAAGACAATTTTATAAGGACTGTATTTTGGTTTGTTTCTTTTATAGTGTTTACCAGGAATTAATTGTCAGCTATTCAGCAAGGATAATTAGTAAAGACTAAAGAAATAACATTTTGAAAAAATTAGATTAGTTCAACTACAATTTCTCTTCCAAGAGTGTGGTTTTCTTTAGATGACTCATTTGTCAGGTTGATTGCAAACTCCTACTCAATAGGTTTGAATAAATTATGGTTAAACATTTTTATAAGTAATATTAATAGAACTTACATAATTGGGGAAAGTTTAATTAAAGTAAAATTAAAAGCTATACAGCAAAAACTGAAGAGTCTATACATTTCACATACAGCTACACACATACCTGCATAAAGTACCCAGTAACCAAAGCCTTTCTTATATTGATATAATAGTCTCTGCTTGTAAAGTCTGTGCTTCTACGAGGCAAATTAAATCTATCCATGATTCGTGACAGCTGTTGGCGTACATTGTCTGCAGACATCAGGGACCTGTAGTTAATGAAGTTGTCATAACACCACTGAACCGACTCATGATCTGCAACATTAAAAAAAAATCATGAATCATCCAAAACTGAACATTTTATCCAGTTAAAACAAATAAATAAAACAGTGACCAACTGAATGGTCAATTAGACGAACCAGAAACAAAATCCATATTTTGTAAGTGCTAACGGTTCTTAGACTCTTCAATGGATTTTGTACATTAAAAAACTTGGCTAAATTGTCTTCTACTCAGGAAATGTCTGGCCAGGACCAACGACTATAGCTAGCACTCTTTGTGCAGTAATACACATACAGACTAAACGTTACTGTCTTCCTGAAATGTCGTGCCAATGAATTTCTTTCTTTCTAAGAAGAGAGGCACTATGCCACTCAAATGCAAATAACTTTGGCTCACACGGACTAGGAAAAATGAACAGGTTCCAAGTACCATGTGGGAATCTTTACTGTTATACGGGTAATGAATGCATGACAGAGCCCAGTACAACTAAAACGCATTGATATATCAACTAAATCAAATGAATAAAAATAATAAAATCTGCTTAAATATTATGCCCTTTTACAGAGCTTTATATCTTTAAAAAGCAGAAGAAGCATGCTTTAACGCACTACACGTCTAAGGCAACTAAGTGTGTTCCATTTTTTATGATGCAAAAACGAAAGCAGACACAAGCATCTGGTCACACAGCCTATCACAGTAACATCTCCAGAATTCCATTCCTCTAGTGCTTTAGATAATCCAGATTAGTTACCTACCATGGGTACACTTACACTTTACTCCTTTTTATTGTTTGGAAATGGTGGTTCTAGCAAAACATTGTAATATTAGCTCATTTCAGTGAGTTTAAAGAAAGCTGACAATGTGAACACAGCATCAGTTCCCTCAAAAACAAAAATCAGGAACATATAGACAATATCAGGTTTTAGGATGCATCAGGCGAGGTATTTCCAGCAAGGAGAAGG
>ML675624.1:59723757-59781655 GCA_007922155.1 Mesoclemmys tuberculata | reverse complement strand
CGTGAGTTCAAAAAGGGGGCCCCCGAGTATGTCGAGAAGGCCAGGTCAAGATCCCGATGAGGCACCGGGTCACGTGCCTGCAGATAAAACTCACTGCCCTGTAGAGGCAAGTAGCTGATCTGGGGGAGCCAGAACAGGGACATCCCTTCGAGTGGCTGAAGGGAGGCCAAGACGCGCGACCCATGAATCTCCAATGAGGCCAGGGCTAGGCCTCGGGCTTTAGCCAGAGCAGATACTCCAGGATTGCCTGTGCCAGCAAGAGTCTTGGCAGGCTGCCCCAGAACTCTGTCCACAAGGTGGACCGTATTTACTTAACCCAATACGCAACCTGTGCGGAGGGTTCCTGCTGCCAAGCAGGGCTCACTGGGCCTGCACCAAGCAGGCCCTCCCTCCTTCCGTCAGCAGGTCCGGGCGCAGCAGATACCAGGTCCTGGGGGAGTTACCTGTCGGGGCGACCGGAGGGTCCAGCATCATGCTGAACCAGTCCCGTGTTGATTAGGCTGGAGCAGTCAGTAAGATGTCCGCCCGACTTACCTTATCTGCACAGCCGGACACCGGGTCAGGTCAGAGTGGGAGGAGACGCGTACCTGAGCATACCCGTTTAGTCGATGAGGGGTGTTTGGAATCAACCCAGTCTCGCTATCCTGGGGCGAGCAGAACCTTGGGCACTGTGTGTCCCAGACCAATGCAACAAGGCCCAGTTGGAAAATACCCCACTTGGGGAGAAATACAGGCATGACCTATGAATGTCAGGGCCCATCGCAGCGGGGAAAGACAACCTTCTGAGGCAATCCACCTTGTCGCTCCTGTCCCCTGGGAGGTGAGAGGCAGTTGAGGGGAGATCATGCCTCGCTGTGAGAACCAGCGGACGGGGGGCTTTCTTGCAGAGGATTGGGGAGTGTGCCCCCTCCTCTTTTGCGCTGATGTTCCGGCGCCTGTACCTTGACCGACGGAACCAGTCACTGAAGGGGATGCCACGAAAGACCTTCACCAGTGCAGGGAGGCTTGCACGGGTAGGGAATCTATTGGGTGGCTGTTTGGTGCCTATATCGAGGCCGCCTACCCTTGAAGCAATCAGTCTCTGGCGGACCAGTGTTGCTACACATGAGCAAGCCACCATGGGACCTAATAACTCCAGGCAGTGTCCTAGATGCTGACGTGGACATTGTTGCAGCTGGAAGACGGTATGGACCATAGCCTTGAAATTTGGCTGGGGCGGGAAGGCTCTGGCCTGGGAAGCGCTTGCCAATGAGTAATGCAGCCTGCTGCACGTGGGGCAGGAGCAAGAGCGGGGCCCCCGGTCTCCCACACTCAGGACCAGGATGTATCCCAGGTCATCAAGACAACTCGGCAAGAGAATATCTGCATACGCTATCTCTCAGGTGGGCAGCCACCACGACTCCGCGTTTGCTGGTCACAGGTAGGTATGGACCAGGAGCAGCCAGAAGCCCCCAATCCTGTCCCTGCGTGTAAAGAGTCAGGAGGCCTTGGCAAGTAGAGCCTCAGAGAACCAAGTACGGTCCCGAAGCCCCTCAGACCATGGAGCTTCACAGTGGTCCGACCAGAAAGGAAGACCAACCCATCGTAGGGGAAGCCCTGAACGATCGCTGCCTCTCGTGGGACAGGCTCAAGGATTGCACCCAGGAACGCCTCATCGTGGCAATGGTGGAGGTTATGATCTTAGCTGCTGAACCAGCAGCATTTCTGAGCATCTAGGGTGCTGCCCCAGCACCATGAATCTCCTATCCAGGACAGTGGTGAAGCCTGTGCCCTGGCCCCGTGGCAGGGTCTTAGCAGGCCGCCTGAGGTCATTTTACAGTGAAATCCGTACCCACCCCAAAGGGCTGAATGTTGGCCAACCTGACCTACAGGGGTGTCACGGACAATGAGCCGGGACACAGCACCTTGAATCCAAGGGCCGGGTCTTGAGTAATCAATAGCCCGGGCCTTTTGGCCGGGGGATAACACTTCCCCCTTGCCATCTTTGACGTAGAGGTGGCGAATGGGGGGAGGTGTTCCAAGGGCCTCATCACCTCAAGAGTCCAATCGTGGACCCGTAGGGCCACCCACACTGGAGCTGCCACCGCCAGCCCAGTGAAGTAGGCAACCTTAGCCTCCAGCAAGAGGTCACTTCCCGAGCAGCTCCCAGTGCGCCTGAAACCTTCTGGTGGCACCACGCAATCCCAGAAGACTGCCCCTCCTGGGCAGGAGGAAGGGGACTGCCACGGCACATCCTGCGGATGTCACACCAAAGCAGTGTGCCACAGTGGGTCTCTCCATGGGATCTGACTCCTTATCCAAGGGGCAGAGATTCTGCCCCGACCTGTGCCAGGAGTGCGGACCGCACCCCCGCTGCACGAGACGGGCAGCCCCAGTCCCAACTGGATGGCCATGGGGGCCCACAAGGCTGCCATTGCCTCTGGGGCCAATTCAGGCCGACCGTGCCCCCCTCTGTGGGATCCCGAGCCACCCCACCTGTGGGCCCTGGCTGTCCCGCATTGCGGGTGCCGCACCTTGCCAGGGGCTGTTCCCCCGCCTCCCACGGCGTGGAGGACAACGAGAACCGCCTCCCCCGCCCCAAGTGGTGCAGATGGGAGATGTGTTTTGGGGAGCTCCTGGCACTGACGTGCTGCCTTGGCACCGAGGGCTCCGCAGTCCTGCTCACCCCCTGGTGATCGGGTCCAGCTCCGCCCCGATCCCCGCAGTGCTGAGCCTGCCACGAGCATCCTTGGCTGTGGTCTCTGCCTAGCAATCGGGGTCCCCACCCCCTCTGTGCGGGTGGACCCCACGTTGCTGAGGCGGGACCCCCCCAGCGCCCCCAGGCTCCACGCCCGCCTCAGAGCGGGGTGGGGTGGGGGGGCAGATGCTTCTGCACTGAGCCCTGCAGAGGCACAACACCCGCCCCTGGTGTGTTTTTTTTTGTTGTTTTTTTTTTTTTTTTTTTTGCAGCTGCTGCCGCTGCCGGCTTCTCTCCTCACTCCTCTCCTCACTCCGAGCTGTCGCTGGACAGCGGGAGGAGGGGACCCGCAGCCCCGCCTTCGGTGGAGCAGCACCGAGACCCGCACCGCGCCTGGAGGGCGGGGGGGGGAAGGAGGGAGGGAAGAGACACCCGACCCCTCCGCAGCATCGGGTCTGCCCCGCACTCGGAGAGGGGCGGACCCCTCAGCCCCGAGCGCTGCGGCGGCTCCTGCCCGATGCTGCCTCCCGGTGCGGGGAAGGGGACCCCGCAGCGCAGCCCCCAGTGGGACGGCACCGGGTCCCGCGCTGTGTCCCAAAGTGGAGGCGGCTCCCCCTGGGACTGAGAGCTCTGGCGGCACCGGGTACCGCCCCGCGGTGCCAGGGGGGAACCCCAGAGCGGCTCTGGTGCATCGGCACCGGGACCATGCCGGGTCTCGGTGCCGGGGGGGGTGACCCCCGAGACCTCGGAGCGGGGGGGGACCCCTCGGCAGGAGCCCAGCTGCGGCACCGGGTCCCGCGTCGGGTCTCAGTGCCTGAGGAGGGGCGGACCCTCCGGTGCCGAGACTAACAGCGGCACCGGGTCTCGCGCTGCGCCTTGGAGCGGGGCGCCTCGGTGCCGGGAGAGAAGGGGGGCACGGCACCGAGTCCTGCCGGCACAGACCCTTCGGTGCCGAGAGCAGCAACGGCACCGGCACCGGGTCTCGGGCTGCGCCTCGGTGCCGGGGAAGGGGGCGCCCACGGCACCGTTTCCACGGTGACCGGGAGTCCCCCGGTGGCCGAGTCCTCTCCTCGGTGCCGAGGACTTTCCCTCGGCTCCGGGTGCCCCACGGAAACCGAGGTCCTGCTGGCGACCACTCGGTGCCGGGTCCGTCCTGGGGGAGCGTCCTGCTCACCCCGATGCCGTCCAGCGGGAGATCGCTTCCCCATACCGGGGGTCTCCACCGCTCTTCAGGGGGACCCGACGAGGTCTTCCCCCGGGGCACCAGCCCCTTCCCCTCAGTGGAAGGAGGGGAAGGGGGGCGGAGGGGGCGTAAGCAGGCCGACAAGGCTCTGCTGCCACAAACCTCCGGTGCCCACGACGTTGGCAGAGGCGCTCTCCCACTCCAGGAGTCGGGATTGGCACCCTGCTCGGGGATGCAGGCTCCGGAGAGGGCTCGACGGGCCGTGGCTGGTGCATCCCCACCCTCGACCCTGCCCGTGCCACGGTGCAGGGGAGTGACCGCGCTCCACGCGCTGCGCCGACGGCGCTGGCAGGGGCACTCTCCCACTCCAGCAGTCAGGATTGGCAGCCTGCACGGGGGTGCAGGCTCTGGAGAGGGCTTGACGGGCTGTGGCCAGTGCATCCCTGCCCTGGAACCTGCCCGTGCCCACGGTGCAGGGGAGTGTCTGCGCTCCAAGCGCTGCCTTCCACCTTCGGCACCAGGAGTGCTGCTCGGTGCCGAGTCAGCCTGGCACCGGCAGGGAACGGCTGGACGGTGCCGCTTCCCCTCCCCCCCACGCTCCCGATGGGGGGGGGAGGGGAAAGGGTGTGTCCCAAACCCCGGTGGCCGGGACATGCAGACTCCATTAAAGAAGCCCCAGCCTCACTGCCTTCCCTTTTGAGTCTGAGGCTTGAGGGCTTACAAATATGCACCGGTCTCTGCAGTGCTGTTCCCCCAGGCACTTTAACCAACGGCCCTGGGGGTCGCTGACGGAAAAACCCTTCCCGCAGCAGCGCAGGGTTTGAACCCAGCGAGCCCGGCATAGCCGGGTCGCCTAGAGCCCGAGGGCTCTCCTAACTAACTAAAACCTTAACTAACTATAACTAACTCAGTTCAGGGGAACTGCTGTCTAACTACTCACTTTTACAGGGAAGAAAAAAACCTGTGGAGAGCAGAGGTTGTTCTCAACCGGCCGTCACGGGCGGAAAGAAGGAACTGAAGAGGGAGGGGCCGGCAGCGACCGTTGAGCCGCCACAGGGCGGCGACACTACGGGGTCGCTGGACCGGCCCCTGCAGGGGCTGCTAGTAAAAGTTCTCCGATTGGCCGTGCACGAGGGCGCGCACACACCTAAGTGGAATGCATATGAGCAACCACTCGAAGGAGAACCTCAGCTTCTTGAGATATTTGTTGAGGTGACATAAGTCCAAAGTTGGCCTTTGGAATCAGAAACTAATGAGAGTAGAACCCTTACCCTCTCAGTTGTAGTGGAACTTCCTCTACAGCCCCTACCCACAGAAGAGCTTGCACCTCCTAGATGAGAAGTTGCTTGTGAGAAGGGTCCCTGAAGAGGGATGCGGATGGGGGGTGGGAAGGAGGGATTAAAATAAACTGAAGGGCCTATCCCACTGCAAAGGGGCTTAGGTCCAACATTATAGCTGCCCACACGGGGAGGTAGGATGAAAGGCAGTCCAAAAAGCAGAGGAAGTTTGGATCCTGGGTTAAGTCTGCTAGGTCATCCTCAGAAGGCCTGTCTGATGCCTGATAGGTGTCAGCTTGAGCCCGATTGGGAAGTGTCAGCAAGGGGTTGACCCTGATGATGCTTATGGTCCCAATCACCACCTTGTAGGGCTCACTCCTGGTCTGGCCTGCAAATCACTGCAGTTGCTGGGGCCTGAATTGCTTCCTAAAAGCAGATGGAATGTACAGGCCTAAGGAGCAGAGTGTGGTCCTGGAATATCTTTAATATGGTCACGGTTCTTCGCGTCTTTGTTCTCGGGGGTTGAGCCTGACTGCCCCTACCTGTCACTTTTGTTGGCAGCTGACACCACCAATGACCAATGACACCACCATGAAAGAAGAGGTTGCTCTTCCAAAAAGTCAAAAAGAGTACATGGGCTCCTTCAACTCTTCCGCCTCCAAGCCCAAATCACAGCTACCCTCTTAAGTAGCTCTTAGTGCTCTCTAAAGTCATCCTGCAGGACCATGGAAGAAAGACCCGCTACCGCCTCATCAGGTGAGGATGAGGAAGGGGCAGGTACGGGTGGAGTAGGATCTTTTCTTCTGCAACTGGGATAGCCTCTTCCAGGGAAACCACGAAAGCCCCCAGAGCTTTGTCTGGTTCATCATTCCAGCTTGGGGGTAGACATGACACTGTTGCCAAGCATCTCACCCATGTTCCCAAGACTGACTGTTGCACTTGCAATCCTGGGACAAGAGGGAATCCTCATGGGTTCCAGAACTGCCATGGTCCACAGAAGCCCAATGGTAAGCCCAGGAGGCAACCTGTATCTGTGGCTTGGTTCACTTGGTCCCTGGGTCAAGTGATCTCCTCCCCCTCTGAATCTGAAGGGTCCTCTTCTGGGGACCGTGGCAGTGCCGATCTCATTTCCACTTCTTTAGTGCTCTGGAGGTGCAGTGTCTTGATATTGGGGAGTGGTGCTGGGACTCTGTCAATCAGTGTTGAGCATCTGGGGATCAACGATGGTACTACAGTGACCAGTAGCTGCACTCCGGAGACAGATTCCATGTCTTTGGGGATTGGTACTGGAGTCTAGCTGTCAGTGGCAGTGCTCTGGGGACCAAGTCCTGGTGATCACTGTTGGGGCATTGATGACTGATGAGGGGTCAAAGAGCAGTGTTGAGGATCTATGTAGGGCCCCGTAGGCTTGCCCCGGAGCCATTCTTGACCAGCTGCTCCAGCACAGGATCTTGGTGTGGAGGTATCGCCTCCGGATGAGTGGGAAGTACCG
Source organism: Mesoclemmys tuberculata (assembly GCA_007922155.1). Lineage (NCBI taxonomy): Eukaryota > Metazoa > Chordata > Testudines > Chelidae > Mesoclemmys > Mesoclemmys tuberculata. Next base: position 59,775,026 of record ML675624.1, on the reverse strand, counting down.
GAAGCGAGAGCAAGTCCTTGGCTGCTTGAAAAACCTCAGGCATGGATGGCACTGCGAGGTGCCAGGTACCTCTATCACTGTAAGGAGTCAGAGGCAAGTCCCAGGGAGGATTAAGAGATCCGATGGGCGAGGCCATAGCTGACCCAAGTTCCAGGGAATACAAGAAGCCTGGCATGGGTCTTGGCTCATCCCCCGCTCCATTTGGCCTTCTTAGGGGCCAGTGAGTGCTTTCTTCCAGCATGCAACTTCTTGTGTCGCTTCTTTGGTGCCAGGGATGATGACTGGTGCAGGGATGAACTGAGTGCTGGTGGGGTGCTTCAACTAGACGCTGATGTGCTGGGTGTAGAGTCTGAGCCACCAGGCTCAGAGTCTGGCATAAGAGCAGATTCCCTCTGGAGTGTTCTTAACTTGATATCCCAGTCCTTTTTAGTGCAGGGTCTGAAGTTTCTGCAAATCCTGCACTTATCTCAAATGTGGATCGCCCCCAGGCACTTAAAGCGGCTCTGGTGAGGATCGTTTATGGGCATGGGCTTCTTACATGATGCACATGGTTTGAAGGCTAGGTACTGGGATATGCCCTGTCCCTGGGGCTATGTCCCTGAAGGATTATCTAGTTACTAACTCTAATTAATTTATCTAAAAAACTATGTACACTAAATCTAGAGATGAAACCAATGATAGAAGGTTTACCGAGGCAAGACCATTCCAGCACTGTCACTGCAGTGAGAAGGACCGTGGGGGGACACAGGGATGTGGCAGTGCCCCTATGGATACCACTGACAGAAAAGTCTTTGGCACCAGTGCATGTGGTGCACACCCACCTGACATGGAATGGACATGAGCAAGCACTTGAAGAAAAACTATGGTGTATAGTTTTACAGTTAAAGAAACATCAGAAACAGCCCCAACATTTTATAAAACTCTTAAAATATTTTAAACATAGCTTTTGGGACTATCTTCATCTGCCATGTGAAAAGCCCAGTGCCTAAATCCTGTTCAGAAAGGCACAGAGAGGCAGCCCAGAGATCATATCTAACAGAAGCAGCCAGGGAACTGGTAATCAGAAAATACAGCTGCGGAGCAGACCTGAAGTTCAGGTCTTAAGTCAGTCTTCCAGATAAATGAGATTACTTCCTGGTGCAGAGGTAAAGGGAGATTGCCATCTTTTAACAATACTATCTTTCCTCATGTGGTAACATTTATTTATTTATTTTTAAAAGAAACTGCTACTTTGAAATAGGATCTCTTAATCTGCATTTAAGACCAAATTAACACTAGACACTGAGGCAAACATGAAGCACTATTGCATATCATGTTAATTCTTAAGTTTATACTTACTTTGTTTGAAAGCATGGTAGACATTCAGCAACGTCAAATGATCTCCATCTATGTGGGCAAACCTCATCTTGGCTTCATCTGCTGCTTTCTTGGCTTCCGTGGGGCGAACAAAACACTGTGGGACTAAACAAGGTTGGTATGGGCCCAACACAAACGCCCATATCGATGAGTCACGCATTCAGAGATAGAGGAACAAGGCCTAGCTAGGTCAGTTCACAGAGCATAGGGCAGGGCAGGATGGCCTCCAACTGCATCTTGGACAGTTTACTACCTTGATTTGGTACATCAACACCTAACCACATCTGTAAGACAAGAGGGTTTCAAAGCTACAGAGTACCTGATTATTTTGACTAGAACTATACGTAGGCATCAAAATCTCTATTCTGAAGGCCATCAAGATTGTCTAAATATACTCGAAGGCTCAACAGATCTTTGTTCAAGACCCAGTGCTGATAGCTGTACCACAAACCATTATCATAGTGACAATGAACATCTAATTAAGAGGAAGTCTTTTTAGAGAGGCTCTCTGTGGACAGAAGTGCAGAAGAGAGCTTTCAAACTATACTGCACTAGTGCAGCTGGTGAAACTTTACTACTAGTCTGCTGCTAGAGAACTTCAACCTTACACTTCCAGAAGGTATTGCTATCAGCACTGGTGCACAGAAACTTATGTGAATGAGAAAGTATCAAGAAGTCCAAGGTCATAATGGTAGCGGTAGTGGTGGAAGGTTAAACCGCCCTTTGGCACTATTTGAACTAAAATCCCCAATTTGAAGTTGATGAAATCTGCCTATCCTCAATTTCTCTTATACATGTGATTTTATAGCATACTCTGACTTTTCATTCAAAACCAGAAATTAAGCCCCAAAAATCTAACAGAAGTCTGGACAATTTAAGTGCACAAATATTTACTGCAGCATCACTTAGTTCTATAGTCTATCAACATTTTATAAGCAGTGACCCCATTTTGATAGGTTTACAACACTGTTCTTAATTCATGAGGTTGAAAGTTGTTATACAAAGTCTTTATCTCATTAAAAAACTCAGGTTGTTTTTTCTTTAAGTAGACAGCATCATAAGGTTTTGTATGTGTTTAAATTAATTTAATACTACAAAACATGCTGAAAGAAGAGCCCTAAAGGTCTAAGTCCTTTATTTTTCCAGTCACTTGGGACTTTTTGCACTTTTTCGCAATGAAAGCCCATAAACCTAATTAAAGGCACTAATCTATATATCATCATTTGTCTGTAACAGACAAGGACCTTTTGATTTTTATCTCACAAAAGCTAGTAAACACTACATTTAAAGACCAGCTGTACTACACAAGTTGAATATTGCATGAAATTCCAATAAAAAATGGACATTGTAACAGCAATGTTAGTGGAAGAACAGTACTCTTCAATTCACATGGTAACAAATCTGAAAGACCAATGGATCAAATACAACGTAAATGAAGACGTTTCTTCCACAACCCCCATATTCAAAGTCTTATATTTGAAAACAAAGAAAATTAAAAAAATTAAAAGTCTAACGAGATAATAAAAACAAAAATTTTAATTATGCCATCACTCCATTGACTCACTGTTTTTCTTAGATGTGGCAGAGATCTTCATAAGCCTGAAACTTTTACATACAGCAAGTGCTACAAAGTATTCAAAACAGTGAGTTAAGAAATGAATAACATGGCTTTACTTAGTTTAAACAAGAGCCTTCATGTTCCTCAAAACAGCTTTTTTTGTATAAGGAACTTATTGTATAAAAGTTTAACTTATGTGCTGTTGTGGTCAATGCTATCCCTGCCTCCTTTTTGGTATTTATGTCTTCCATTTAATCCAAAGAGCTAATCTCTTAATCGATTCTGGACAGCTCCTACCGGTGCTTTCTGCAACACATTATGTCACCAGCATAGCTGTTTGCCTTGTAGAACATTTATTGCATTTTTTATTTTAACTAATAGTAGTTTAACTACGTCCAAGAAACTACCATCCTAAGCAGCCAGTTTTCTATATAGTATTACTTATCCTAATAGATGGTGGTGATTTTTTAAAATGTAGGCTTGGAGGGGAAAAAGCTAAATAGAATTTTTTTTTGTCTTGTCTAGACAAGCAGTGCATAGCAAGCTGGGGTATAAATCTACAGCACACTACATGCCACACACTGTCTGTGTTGACCCTGCTACTTCCCATTAGAAGCTTCCTAGTGGCTGCACCCGAGCTTTGAAACAGCAGCAGGTCAATGTGCCCGAGTGAATGGTACCAGGGACGACACAGTAAGTGTGCAACATCCTAGTACCATGTAGAGGTACAATCCAGGTTGTCATGCACTGTTCATCTACATAACCCCTAACACATACTCAGTTGAAAACAAAAGGCAAGATTTATTTGCCTTACTCTTTCTCTTTAATATAGCTTTTGGGGTGGGTAGGAAGGGGAAAGGATTAAGTGACAGAAGAGGCAGGCACCAACCTACCACCACCTCCGCAAATAAGGCTACAATTTAGTTAAAAATTATTAGATTCTGCCCTGCCCATCTGCTCTGAGTCTGAACAGTCAAAAACTCTGCAAACATTTTAGCTTGTTCTTACAAAACTTTCACATCATTAATATGCTGCAAGACTAAACTGAAGCAAGATTTTATACTTAGCCAAAACATTTTTCTAATCATCTACATTAAGCTTCAACCATTCCAGGAAGGATCAGAAGTATAATTGTACTGTAAATAAGTCTGCAAATGGTAAGAACCAATATTAATATCCTCATTATCACAATGAACTAAAACTTGCTGCCATCTTCTTAAGACTCAGCATAAAGTCAATCATTCTATATAATTGGGGATTTAAACAAGGAACCTGCTTGACTTCTTGGTTTTTCCTCAGAAGACATCTCTTCTTGACAAGCAGCTCTGCCATGGTATACTAACAGTCATCTATTGCAGCAGCACAATATAGCTGCACAGACATATTCTTTATATTTGGTAGAGAATTAAATTTCCTTTTTGGAGTAATATGTCACTACTCTTTTTAGCTTTCCCTTTTACTTTGAAAACTTGGGAAACGTATGTAGTATTTCATTTAACTGAGTTTAAGTTTAAAAAAATTAATTGTTAAAAGTCAGATCTCTTTGGGAAGAGTCAAGTTTATGAATTACGTAAAGGAATACCAAAAATTAGATTGGGGATAAAGTGGCTGAACTGATAGTCCTCAACAGAAATGGACAACAATCCTCATAGACATTTCTGTTCCAATGGCCTGGAATTCTTCCATAGAAAGCAAGCAACAGACATTTCTGTTCCAATGGCCTGGAATTCTTCCATATTAAAAAAAAAAATCAAGGTATTTTAGCTGCAATCCAGGAAGTCAAATTCTTGTTTCACAATTTCATGCATATTGCATGATTTAGTAAGTGTTACTTTCATTTATAAACTTTAACCCACTATGAATAATTCTAAACAGTAAGTTTTGAAAGGCATAATTCTAGCTTTATTAAAGATGCATTTGTAATCATTAATATGTACTGATGTTGGAATAAGAAATATTTTCACAAACTGGAGGTCTGGGCTTTGTTTGGCATCTCTTTCCCTGCCCCTGCTATTACCTGACAACATGGCAGTAATAGATAGGATCTCATTAGAACAGTTGTAGTCACAACTTGCAATAACCATTTTAGCCAGCTGTGGATCCAGTGGAAATTCAGCCATCATGGATCCCAATTCAGTCAGGTCTCCATCATCATTTAAAGCAGCTAGATAATTCAAAAGCTCTAGGGCTCTCATCAAAGTTTCAGGGGCTGAAAAAAAAAACCACTATTAGTCAAGCTGCCTTTAGTAAGCAACAATGTGACAAAGTACAAATTATTATACACAATATCATTTTTCATTCTGTAGAGGACCAAATTCAGAACACAAGCGGTCATCAAATTTAATTATAGAGATCTAGGAACCAATGGATCACATGGAACTCAAAGTTTGATATAAGATAGTTCTACACAAGATTCAAAGCCTTCTTTAAATGAGCTAATTTACCCAATAAAGATGGCTACAACTTTATCACGACATCTGGGTTTCACCTGCAATGAATTTCAAAAAATTTACTACTTGAAAGCCTAAACTTAATTCTTACTATTCTTTGTTTGGTGCATTTGAAAATAATGTATTTTTGTTTACCAGACAACTGGTATGAAGAGTATCAAATATTTAGTGACACTGAGGTATCTTATTATACCAAGTGTATTGACATATCTTCTCCTTCCTTTAGTTTTGTACAAAATAAGTCCAAATGAATACCAAACTATTTTAGGCCAGACTTAAAATAAAACGTGCTTTAGATGCCTGCAGTCTCCACAAACCACCTCTGGTTCTGCAAAAATGCTGTCTCTTCTGTTTCTCCAGATATATGTATAACGGATAAATAGTATGGAAGTCCCATGACTTTATATTTTACCATTATGCATATCTTCTGCTTGGGGACAAGGATTCTAGTTTATTTTTACGACTGTACTCCAATGCTTAACAAGGACTTAAAAATAGTATATACATACATTAAAAAGCAGAACCCAGACTGATATTTTTTTTTAAGTAGCAAAATGAACTGGCTGCTTTTAAATTTTTAAAGGTTTATGAAAATGAAATTGACAATTGGGCTGGCACTTTCATTTTATGCTTCAGTATGCCAAAGCATGCATTAAACTTTAAAAAGTGCTGGCCACTTTTATTTACATGGGATTGTTAATTGATGTGCAATTAGACTGTGTAATCAAGGTGTTAAGTAAAAAAAACTCATTAACTAAACTAACAGGTTTTCTAACACAAATAATTTGATTCTGCCCTATCCCCTCCAAGCAGAGGGCATGTTGTGGAACTCCTTGCTTCAATAAAAAGTACTCATGCAAAGCAATGAAGAAAGATGAGTTGTGCTTTGCTACTGAATTTGGAAGGAGGTAGGGGTAGGCAGGAACAAAAGGGTGTGCACTAAAAATCAGGGTAAACCTGAGAAAGCTCCTTACAGATTATCACAAATTAGTTAAAATACAATTAGCAGATATAAGATGAAATAGCATTCTTCGTCACTACTTACACAATATCCACTGAAATTAAAATTTTCTGATGTCACAGAAGGTAAACTACTTACAAAAGTACATCCACAAAACACAATTTTAAACAAACTTGATAAAAAGTTCATACCTGGTGGGTCCATAAAATCAAAGTGCACCAAATCATCTATACCAAGTTTCTTCAGCTGTAATACCACAGACCCCAAGTTGGACCTTAGAATTTCAGGGTAGGTGTTGTCCTGGCAAAAAAAATACAGTATGTTTTCCACTTTGCTTTTAATTCTCCTTCCTCCCCATCAACCTTAAATTATGAAAACACCCTTGTGATATTTGACTATGTTTGCTAAAAGCAAGACAAGGGTGAATTTGTATCTTTTATTAGAGCACCTTCTTTTTAAATTCTGTGGGTTATGAAGATGTAGTTGGTTCCACTTTTCATTTTTCTGTTGGATGGAATTATTAGGGTTTTTTGACAGCTGTTTTGGGTTTCTTGCATGGTAAAGCAGTTTTTGAGATTCTACATTCAACTAAGTAATCTTACCTGCATTTCAGTTTTGTACGCCTTCTCTGTATAAAGCCTGAAGCACTTGCCTGGTCTTGTACGACCAGCACGACCAGCTCTCTGCTGAGCAGATGCTTTACTGATCGCAGTCACCAAGAGAGATTCCACTCTAATACGAGGATTGTATACCTATTTGATAGTGGAGTCCGAAGCAGAGAAAAGAAGAGAGTGAGTAACACTCGTGGGTAAGTAAAAGTGCCATGCAGGAAATAAAAAGGCTTTCATTTAAATTTTCAAATGCTTCTTCTAACTGGAGGATCATGTACATTAATTAATGTCTGAGAGACTTTCTGGCTACAGAGAACAACTGGACTGGTAATGGAAAGCTTCAAATACAATTGCCCCTCTAAACTAAGAAAGGTTTACTTTTCAATTAATTTGTTAACAACTTTTCCTGACAAGCTTCTTGCCCTCTTTTAAAGTGTATACGTTTAGATTATAAGATTCTCATGGCACGACTAATGTCTCCAATTTATTCTATATAGTGCTACACACACTGCTGGTGCTCAAGTAATTCCATACAAAAAGAGATAGCCTCAATGCAATTATAAGGTTGAATAATCAAGTACTGAGGGGTCAGGAAATCAAACAATTGTAAAACAGTGATGAAATAATGCAAGATTATATTTTAAAGCGTTAACTAATCTGTCACATAGTACAAAATATAAACGGGAAATTTCAGAACTCCCCTTACAGTAAGTAGATACAATTATGTGCTCTGCAGACTTGCTTGAATTTTTGTTTAAAATGTATAGAATGAGGGTGTTACAAGGGAAAATTAATTCAGTAGTCATAAAATATATGTATATTTAAAGAGACAGCCACATGGTCTAAGCTGCTCTAGTTATGACTTGAGTGAAGCGCGTGCATATATATATATATATATATAGTAACAGGGTAAGGGGGGGCAGGTACAGATGTACTCCGCCCTCGTAGGTCTTGCGCTCTTCCGGCCTGGCCCGTGGGGCAGCTGGGGGAAGGTTGGGGGGGGGAGATGGGGCCCGCTCTGCCCCTGAGTACTGCTACCTTCCCTTGGGGTAGTCTGTGGACCACTTCCTGCTTCCCCAGCTGGGTGGCCTGCCTCCGGTGCTGTGGCAGCAACTGTGGCAGCTCCAAGCTTCTGCAGACTGCAGGCTGCAGTCTCCTAGCTCCAGGCTGCCAGCACCAAGCTGCAGGCTTTCAAACTGCAAGCTCCAAACTCTCAACTCCAAAACTGTAACCTGTAAACTCCTAACTATCAACTTCAACCTCTGCACTCCAAACTCCACAACTGCCTGCCTGAACTGAAGGCTTTTAACAGCTGGGGCAATCTCCTTGATAGGCTCCAGGTGGCCTAATTAGCTTAAAGCAGCCCCAGCTGGATCACCCAGGGAATAAGGCTTTGCTGAGCCTGGGGCTAATATGCATGCCTTCTAGCACCCTTGCATAGCCATCTGGCCTGGCCCTGTCACTAAATATATAGATAGATAGATCTATAGATAGATAGATCTATAGCTTTAAACATTCACAAATATAAAACTACACTACTGAAGATGTTTTCTTCAAAGCTAGTTTATTTTGTAGATCAAGAAAAAAATAATTAAGACAAAAATCCAAAAAGTACAACTTACATACAATTATGTCAGTAATTAGTTAGCATTCTGCTCTACAGTTTATTTCACAATGATTTCTAAGGCTATCAAGGTGTTTTAAAGAATAAGGCATAGAAAACAGAGTTAAATTATAGAGACAGTGTGGCTTACTGGATAAGCACACTGGACTAGAATTTAGGAAGCCTGGGTTCTTCTATTCCTGGCTCAGTCACTGTGACCTTAGGTGAATCATTTTACCTCCTTGTTGTGCATCTGTAAGATGGACTTTTGTACAGTGCTGTGAGATCTATTGATGAAGCGCTAGGTGTTTATTAGTAGTAAAATTCTACTTTTCCACTTTAATGCTGAATTTGCTGACTTTAAGGAAGAGAAATTAATCACTAATGTTGCATCAAAACAAGGGTTGTTTTTGCATGGAATTATTTTTTAAATTAGAAAACATGCCAATGGAGCTTAAATTTTATTATGTAGTTCTGTATGGGCTGACGCCTTCTGCACATGGTCAGACATGGCCAAAGCTACGTTCTTGCAAAAAAACTGAGCAGACAAACTGTGGCCCAGATCTAAAGGCACCCCCATGATTTAGATCGATTTAAAAAACTGAAGCATTTCACCACATTCCGAAGTTTTGAATTGCTCTAATTTAAGATTAAGTCCTACTGTCTAAAAGGGAAAATCTTCGAACACACAACTATCCAATTTTTTCAAACACAGCTTTTTCTTAAATCTCAAAGTATGAAAAACAGACAGAAGTTAAATAATCAGTCTAGCTATTTCTGAGTCATGCATGTACAATATTTGACTGCACATAAAGCATGAAAATCCTATATCTTAAAACATGTGCAAATCTCAGTAACAGACGACCTGACTTTGCTCAGAGTGGTGAAGCACTGGAACGGGTTACGTAGGGAGGTGGTGAAATCCCATCCTTAGAGGTTTACAGCCTGACTTGCTGAGCCATATGGTAAAGAAAAATATTCTATATAAAGAGGAGCAAAATCCTTTGCAGAAGCAAAATCCTGCATTGCTACTCCTGACATTACAGAACAGGGAAAGGTGGTGAGGGAAGAGAAAACATGGAAGTCTCTGTTCCTGTTTTTAGATGGTCAGGCAAAAGTGAAGTTCACAGCCAAAATACTGAAGGCCTAATCTTCCCCTCAAAAAAAAAAAATTGAAATTTCACTTTTACAAGGGACACTAAACAGTATTTGTAGGAATAGAAGAAGAGTTACTTGCAAGCAGAGTCCAAAGCATTTTCTGCCCTAATTAAGCAAGAAGCAATTTAAGTTAAGACATCACATATTTACCTTTTGCTTAGCAAATCCAGGATCAATCACAAACACAACACCATCTATTGTTAATGATGTTTCAGCAATATTTGTGGATACAACAACCTGTTGAGAAACAAAAATGTACACATCAAGATACAGATATAGTAAATATAAAGATCTTAAAACATGCAATAATGCATACAGCTATGAAAGCAGTAATTCAGTATGGACAATAACTTTTTGGAGTTGCAAGCAAATTCTCAGATACACTATATTAACCACCACCTTTAGAGCTGTGACCTAGGACACAGTCACAAATCAGAATAAATCTCACTGGAAACCTATAAGCTGTTATTTTATTGAAGAAAAAGCCCTGCTTTTGTCCACTGAACACATTTATCCAGAGATAATTGGTACAAACACTTTAAACAATTAAAATAAACGCTGACAGAACAGCTAGATGCATTTTCACATTAATTCTATAAATCATTTATAATGTAAATTAAAGTAGTGGCTTTTTTAAAGGGTTAAGTTAATCTACCTCCATGAAATGTACACTGATCCAGCTTGCTACGAGATACTTATTTATTACAAATATATTTTTATATGAGCCTAACATGTGGCTCTGCACATGTGATGGAATTCCCAAATGAGAGTGGAAGCCCTTGACAATTAAGGCACTTATGCTGCTGAAAATTCTATGGGTTCACCTTGCTGCTATGTGCTCAATCCATATAGATGCAGTTAATAGTTTATGTACTTTACAACCTCCAAAGAGGCCACTCAGCACATCAGGTGAAAAAATATGCTCTGCCCAACCTTCCAAAACCCAAACTCATCGTAACTTTTCTACTGTAAAAGTCACATGTTACTAAAGGATAAGCATAGGTACTTAGTGCTGTTTTATGTACGTAAAAGCCTTTGAAAAAATCCCCCGCCGAAAACCAAAACGCAAGTTAAAGCGTGAAAAACTGTTTTGAAATTAAAAGAATAAATCAGTTTTAAATTACACAAAATATAAATTGTGACTACAAGCTTAGCTGATTTGTAATTATAAAGTGGTTCTATTATCTTGATACTTAAATACCTATTTAACAACTTGCTTCACTGAATTTTCTTTTTAGAGACTAAATTAAACAAATTTGACTATCAGATTAAAAATTGTATGTCTATATACAATGGCTTTACCCAATGCCTCCAGTGAATTTGAAACTGTTCATGACAATAAAACCACCTCAGATTTCAATTCTGCTGTGCTCCATTTATACAGGTTAATTGATAAGAGTAGAATTTCATGATATATGACTGGAGTTCTCTTCTCATTTATGCCAAATATGTTATACAAACATTCAGTTTTTAATATATATTTGAGAGATGAATACCTTAATCAGTGAAAAATCAATCAACTAACAGGAAAGTTAGCAAAGTATCCTTCTGTGATACAGCATGAGAATACCAAATATGGCAGCAGGTCGCTGGCATACTGACCTGAAAGAAAACATGCTCATCCTTGCCTATACTCCAGATAAGGGTAAGGTCAGTAATTGCAAGGGAATAGATCTAGTTGCCCTTTATTAAAAACATAAAAACAAATAAAGGGATTGTACTTTGTGTTTATGCCAGCACCCAGGGCCTACAACATAGGTATTTACTGATTTTCCCTGGGGTTACATCAAGGAATACAAACAGTTTAGCTCTCTCCAGTTTGACTAGAACTTTGCTAAATGTTAAGCTCGTTGACAAAAGGAGTGTAAGCCGCACAATTTTCAGATCTGAATTTAATATATATTAAACATATCTGTTTTACATATTATGTATTTAACATATTATGCTGGTGTAATACAGTGAGATTCCTTCTTTCTATACTGAAATACTTAAATATTAATACAACATTTTTAAAAATGTGTCCGCAAAAATCTAATAATTTTAAAGGAAACCAAGTTATGACTATTAAATTGTGTTTTATTTGCTTTGTGACCAGTAGAGTTTGTTTTTTTTAAAAAGCATGCAAGTGACTTCGGAGTCCACATTCAGTTTGAAAAGTGATGCAGCTCCTAAATCACTTATCCTTTTAAAAAATTGTTTGCCCCATTTTAAAAACTTGTTTCTAATTTAAATGGTTTTAATTAATGGAGTAATTAAACACATCAGTACAACACTTGGAAAAGTATAACATGATGGCATCAAAGCAACATAGCTTCTGTAAGTGGCATCATTTTCAGATAAATTGTTTCTCTAATCTTGAGTTAACAAACAGTAGAAAACTTGACACAGATGGTTTGTTTTTTAAAAAAAACATTGTTAAAAAAGTATGAAGAATTTTTAAAAAAGCTGTAAGAACACAGGGTAAGGATGGTGGAGGACAAGTCTATAAGTGATTTAAAAGCCTGATTAAGCAAACACCATCAATAATAGATTCAGATGCTGCAAATCTAGGTTTTCCTTTTAAGAAGTTTCTAGCCCTTACAGCTGGAAAGAAAATTTTCAAAATGTGAACCGAGTGTAAACTTTTGGAAATTTAGATTTAAGTCTTGCACACAGCCTGCAGGAGATGAAAGTTAACCTGATTCATCTCATTGGTAGACACTGTTGAACCTTTTCATATACGGCTGTATAAATCTGTGCCTAAGTTTGCACAATTATACCTGTATAGGAAAACAGGGTACCTGGGCATCATAGGCGAATGGTCAAGTAAGCAAAAGCAGAGGAAACATGGTGTTCCTAAACGTGCCATGTTATTTTTTCCCTGCATCACTAATATTCTAAGTAACAGTAACATTTACTAACTTTAAAAGGTATGGCCTGAGAAGGTAACGTTCTCAATCGCTTTAGAAACTTGAGTAGTTGTTTATAGGATCTTGACACACTTACTAGGTGCAAAGATACAAGCTTATTAGATGAGTGTTTCTGGTCCAGGTACATTAATTGTGGCCTTTGTAGATTCTTGGACCAAGTTAAAAAAAAAAAATCAGCTGTCTCAGACATCTTATGTCAGAAAAGATCATCTTTCTTTGTTGCATCATTCCTCTGCTGGTGTTCCTCAGGATCACCTGTATCTAAATAAGAAGCCACCTTCCTCACAAGTCTGAAGCTGCCTTGCATAAGGTGGCTAGTCTTGTCCAAAAGATTTGGGGAGCAAAGGCGGCCTGGAGCTTCAATAATGCATCAGGAAACACTAATACTGGCTGTACCAACAGCTGTCACACAAGATGCAACACTATAATACAAGATCTAGCCCTTGTTCCATCCACACAGATAAAACTCAAAATGTCCATATGAAAGATGATTTTCTAATTGTCAACAACCTGAGATCTGAAAGACAAGCTGCATTCTAGGTTGAATATCTGGGTGACAAATAAAGATCCTGAAATCACAATTTATTTAACAAGTCTATTAATAATGTGTAAGCCAGAAGAGACTACAGCTTCCTCTTTCATTACTATATTGGCTCTGGAGAAGAAAAATAGCAAACATTTCTGTCACTAAAGCAACCAAACAATTCAGAATACAGAGAGAACAGATCTGTTGAGCAAGGCACCATTTTTACATAAACACTTCAGGTCAGAAGCCATTGTATACCTACTTTTGCCCATAATTTATACTTTTCCAGTCTATCAATCCTTGTAACACAATACTTGCTAAGGTTAGAGTGCCTTCTTGTTCAACACCAGCATTGGTTTTGTCAGCAAGGCATGCTGAGAGCTGTGCACTTATCAAGAAAGCCAGACATGGCCTATTTTGAAGCACATTACATTTTAAACATAAATGAAAATGTAATGAAATACAATGCTATCACTTGTTCATCACTGAGAAGCAATTTCATTCATTTAAGTCATTTACTAATGCAATCTTATTGCAGCATTAGTTTAATGATTTCAGATTGTATGCTTTCTGCAATCAACTTCAATAGGAAAAAAGGATCATTTTAGTAGATTTAATAAGTGACTTATTCATCCAGACCACAAGAAGTTGTCACCAGTATTCTGCATGCACTGTACTGAACTGAAAAGGCAATAATCAAGGAACAAACCCTGCCTAAAGCATATACGTTTCAGCTTTGAACTTCAAAATGTTCTGTTCAACTTCATGAATGTTACAGTTTAGCCAGTGTAGGGTCCAATATTTAGACTCAATATTTAGGTGACCAAGTTTCACATAGATTAAATAAACTAAGTAACTTCTATTTGTTGTTTATACCCATATGCAGCAAAACTACCTATCTCAAGCCACAATACATAATTTCTGAGTTTTATGGTAACCCCAACAGGCCAAAGGGGTTGATACATTGAAGGAAAGGGGACCTAAATATAGGGTATTTCCCAGAGAAGGAAAAAAGGGTTTCTGGCTTCCATTATGATTAATTATTTGGTTGCTTATCTTAACCCATCCAATTCCCAAAGGAGACCTTGCCTTAAAACATCCTTTGAAGGTCAACAGATAGGATTCTGGTGAGATCAAATTCCACATTCAGATGGCCCCTTCACTGGCCACCCACAGCATTTAAAATAAGGGCTTTTGTCAGATCCATTTTCAGCTGATTTGAACTATCATGGTATTACATGAGCAGAGAATTTTCTGAAAGCCAGGTCCCATTTGATTTAAAGCTTTAACATTCAACAATTCAGGGCTTTAGAGGATGAAATCTGTGCTTCGAACTGAACCTGGAAATAAACTGGAAGAAAGTGCATATTAAAGAAGATCTAACATTTAATTTGACAGCACCCCTGTAAGTCCTTACCCTAAGCAACATTTGGTTACGTTGCTCAAAGACTGCTTCAAAGTAAGAGCTTGAGACCAATATTTTTATTTGTTGCTGTCCTAATAAATGTAGTTTCAGCTTTTAATCTTAAATGTAACTCCCTTCATCCCCAACTACTATAAGCAGTTTGATAGTAAATATATTGAGGTACAAACATTTTCTGATACTATTACCTTTCTTCCTATTGCTCCAGTTGGCTTTTTAGGAGGGGGAGGTTCAAAAATCCTCTGTTGTTGCTGCGGGGGAAGCGTCGAATATAAAGGAATGATTTTGATGTCACCAACTTCAGGACCCAAATCATCAATTTCACGCTTTATCCTCTTACAGGCTTCATCAATCTCCTACAAAACGAAAGTTGGTGCACGCACACAAAAAAAGAACACCTCATGAAAACACACTTTATTTTAAATCTCTGCATAGCAACTAAACTATTTCCAGCTACAAAACAGCAGTTATTTTTACTTTTAAAACCAATCTGGGTGCTTTCAGAATTTCCAAAGGGATTTCCACAACAGTTTAGGATACCTCAAGCTTCTGTACTTTAATGAACATGCAACAACCTTATTTGCATTCAACACCCTTTTTCTTTTAGTCATGTTTCCTAATTAATTCTCTACAAATTGTACTAAAATTGAAATCTCTCACCCAGGAATATTAAACTGCACTCATGACCTTTTCAATTTTCACAATCTAAAAGAAATTGATGTGCAAGATATTTTAAATAAGCCAATTAAGCTTTAATGTCACGTATCACTAATGCAATTATATGGAAGATTTGCTTCATTGTACCTAATGAGAACAAACACCTTTACAGTATAAACATGGATGTTCAAGAACCAGACAAAACTCAGTCCAACATTTTAGAGCTTATTTTAAAATTTGTTAAAATTCCACCAGACTAAACATCATTGAACTATTCTTAATCAAACTGAATTAATGCTGGAAGGATATATTTTGTGCATTTCTTTATTACCACAGTATCTAGTTTCTTAACTACAGAAAATATTTAACTCTGTCCATTCATTTACAACTCAAATTTTACTTCAAGATAAACTGCATTTAAAATATGTCAAATGGCTCCTAATTATAGGAAGGTTTAATTAAAAAAGGAAAATATAACAGCAGAATTTTAGGCCAGTGATCGAATAAAATAATCTAAGAATAAGCAATTACAGCAACCCCTGCTGGAATAATTAAAGTTATTGGTATTAGCTACTGAGAGATCGCCAAATAACCTTCACACTAAACATGGAAATGAAAAATGTTTCTTTTTTAAACAAAACTTAACAAAAGTCAAAAGTTACTACGTTTGTCCAAACAATAAAGGCCAGATATCCCTCAATTACATAACTAGGCTCCCTTTGAGAGTTATGCTGTTAAGTTGTCTGTGTAGCTAAGAACAATCTTTTTAAAAGTGAATGAAGTCTCTGGAATTCTCCCTCTTAACAAATTTAAGAAAGTCAGTTATTTCTCAGGTTAGAGAAAGTATCAACATATTGCTGAAACATCTATTAAATGGAACCTATAAAAACATGGGAAATAAAGAAAAACATTACTTGTTTTCAGGTTTCTGCATATTATTCAAATATCAATTCAATGTTTAAAATTTACATTACATTCATTTTACAATGTTGACAGATGTACATACACGCTATGTAGGTCCAATAAAGCAGAAACTGCATGTAGTTTGCCTGCATTTCTCTGACATTAGTTGAAGTGATACTTGGTTACACAGACCCTAAGTTTCAGACCTTTACTTCTTGTAAGCTTAAATACACTAGGTACAGTGCTTAAGATAATCCTTTTCTAGACATTGGTAAGCCTTGCAAACAAATTCTATGTTTTTCATAAAATGACTTCAAGAATCTGTGCTCAAATGCCCCCTACTGGTTTGTTAAAATAAAGGAGGAACTTCAAGTCTTAAGTCAAACTGCTTCAATAAACTCAAGGCACCTATATTGTAGCTTAGGAAAGAGATGAATATTCAGAAAGAAGTAGCTAGCTTCAATGCAAGTGTGAAGTTGTTAGGCACACTTCACTCCCTGAAGTTGGAATACACACTTGCCAATTTCTATGGTACGTATGTTATCTTGGCACTTCCACTACAAATATTAACACAAGTTAGAGGTCATTGGCAAAAACAACAGTCAAATGCTAAACAAAATTAACGTACCTTCCATCATGCCCTGGAAAGCCGGAAGACTAGTTCTGATGGAATGCCACCAGCAAATGCCAAAGACTGGGCTCCTCAAATGATGAAGCCCTGCTGTTCTCATAGCCCATATTATGCTTAAAGTTAAACTGGGTTTAGGACAAGCAAGCAGTCTGTCAATGAGCAGCAAACAAAAAAGCCAGGTGTTGTGTACAAAGCAACCCATCTCTCTTCAAAAGAGGGGAAGCCATATTCTCTACCAGCTGGAGCTTCCAAATATAATTTCAAGAGTAACTCTCAACAGAACTCATTAAAATAGTCCAACATGGAAATGACAAATGCAAAGATGACCATTGCTACTGTCACCTTGTGGAACTTAATCTCCTTCCCAGCTGCACATAGTGATGGGCAACAATAGCTACTTCTGCTAGTCTTAGAGCAGTAATAAACTCGGGAGGATCCTGTGACTATAAACCATTTTGATGGAAAGATATGGCATGTCTCCACCCTCAGTAGATAGCATATTTCTCTACATGATTCCACCCCCACCATTAAGCACTACTTCAGCCTTGTCTATAACCAGCTCGCTTTCCTGCAAATCATTACATCTCAAATACTAGGAGTTTGCAGCATATAAAAGCATTTAAAACATTCACTTCCAATTCTGAGCAGAACTGAGACTTCTCAGATAAAAGCTCCTTTCTGAAAAGTTGTCCTGTGGTATGCTAATTTAAAAATGTAAACTAACAAAAATATGTTATGAGAACATTAAGGATTCACAGCTAAGCATTCAAGAACCAAGAAATGCCAGAATTAAGGCTGCATGCACAATGTTAGCCCTCTCCATGGACACATTACAATGTCTTGAAACACAGTGTGGTTGTGTAATTCAAGTACCAAAAACAATTTTTTCTTACAATGTCAGACATCACTGCAGCATCTTGTATTACTCTGCATCTGCTAGACAAAAATCTACAAAATGATTACATAAACACAAAACACATTAGATGAAACTACGCTTCTCTGGAGCCCTTGCTTCATTCACTATTCATTATTCAGAGAAAATTTGGCAAGGGAGCCTTTCAACACTGTAGATAAAAAAGTCACAGGGTATGATGTATGATTGGAGAAATAGCATGCGATCAGTGAAACACCACCA
Source organism: Mesoclemmys tuberculata (assembly GCA_007922155.1). NCBI lineage: Eukaryota > Metazoa > Chordata > Testudines > Chelidae > Mesoclemmys > Mesoclemmys tuberculata. The sequence goes on along the minus strand of ML675624.1, from coordinate 59,757,145 downwards.
TAATGTATTCACATGAAGGAACATCTCCTAAAGGTGCACATTGAACTACGCTTTGAAGGAGGCTGGATCCCCTACCATTACACATCATACAACATGCTCATACAACGCAAGCTTCCAGTAAGCACTATGTACATTTATAGCTAAGTTACCATCCACAAATACGCAGTGCATGCCAATTACACTCAATACCAGTTTCAGCAGAATTATCCCCGGTGCAGCTGAGTTTACTGTACGTGAGTGGAGAGCAATTTTTAGACTTCTAGTTTGGCAAAATCAAAACCAATTTTCATCAAAACATTCAAGAAAGAGGAAGAGTTACAATGAAGGTAAACTACTGTAATATTTTACTGAAAGAACTTTTAACCAAACTAAGGAAATATGGTCTAGATGAAATTACTATAAAGTGGGTACACAACTGGTTGAAAAACCTTACTCAAAGAGTAGTTATCAATGATTTGCTGTCAAACTGAAAGGATATATATCTAGTGAGGTCCCATGAAGGTCTGTCCTGGGCCATGTGCTATTCACTGTTTTCAATAATGATGATTTGGATAATAAATAGAGGGTATGCTTATAAAAATATGTATATGACACCAAGCTGGAAGGGGTTGCATGCAGTTTGGAGGACAGGATTAGAGTTCAAAAAGATCTTGACAAATTGGGAGAAGTGGTCTGAAATCAAATTGAAAAAATTCAATAAAAACAAGTGAAAAGCACTACACTTAGGAATGAAAAAAACACCAAACATTCAAATATGAAGTGGGGAATAATTAGCAAGTCAGTAGTAATGCTGAAAGGATATGAAGGTTATTTCCTATAACTGAAGGTTCTTCGAGATGTATAGCCCCTATCTGGATTCCAAATGTGGAGTGTGCATGTGCGCCATGTGCCGGAACTGTTTGTAGCAGTGTTCACTGACCAGAGTGTGCATCAGCCACATAATGCATCTGAGGTCTTACGAGGTTACACAGATTGACGCCTCACCAGTCCCTCTTACCAACAGGAACAGAGCCCGTACCAGAGGGGAAGGAGGACGTAATTGGAACCCAGATAGGGACCACACATCTAAGAACCACCAGCTGCAGTAAGTAACCTCCATTTCTTCTTTGTGTGCTGGTCCCTATGTGGACCCCAAACATGGGTAGCACAGCGAGCAGTACTCAGCATGGAGGTGGGAGTGAGGGCTTGCCAGAAGCGAGAGTCTGCAAGACTGTGTGGCCAACTGCCTTGTCTGCTGCTGCTGGTGTATAGTGGTGAGGGTGTGGATAAAAACCATGTGGCTACTTTACAAATATCTGGCCACAGAACATCCACAAGGAGGGCAGATGTGGTCACTTGCACCCATGTGGAATGAGCAGTGATGCCAGGCAGCGGAAAGACTTGAGAAAGGCAGTAAACACTGCTCGACACAATGAGAGATCCACTTGGAGAGACAGTGAGAAGAAAATGATAGGGGCTGCACCCTTTCTTTGATGGTGACAAAAAACTTGGGCGAGGAACAAAAATTGCACATGCACTGGAGGTAGAAAACCAACACGTGACGGGCAGAATGTGCTCTCTCTGTGAGGCGTGTGGTTTTGGATTGCAGGATGGGAGGTGAATGGACTGGTTGAGATGAAACAGAGACTACCTTAAATAGGAATTTGGGATGGAGTCTAAGGACATTTTGTCCTTATGGAAGACTATGAAGGGCGGATCCACCATCATAGCCCAAACACTCGCTAACCCATGGGATAGACTGCTACCAAGAAGATTACCTTCATGGAGAGATGGGAAAGGGAGCAAGTAGCCTGTGGTTCGAAGAGCGGCTTGTTGAGCGTTGAGAGCACAAGGTTCAGATTCTGGGGACAGCAGGGGTTTCAAACCAACAGGAAGGTGTTGAGAAGACTACAGAGGAAACGGATTGAGGTAAAGTGGCTAAAGTCAGAGTACCCATTTGCTGTCAGAATTAAGGCACTAAGCACCTCTAGGTGGACCCAGATGGAGAAGTGGGCACGACCTGACTGTCAAAGGTAGAGAATGGAGTCAAAGATAGTGGGGACAGAGACTGGGTTGAGGGAGTGACAGTGACGGGCCACCCACACTGTGAAGTGTTTCCACTTTGTCTGATAACATGTTTTAGTGGATGATAGGGATAGAAAAATTCATTTAATTAACTATCCGTTTAAACTTCTAAAAATTGAAGACAATCTGGTGAAGGGTGACCATGCCGATTCAGAACTTGCAAATGAAGCAGTTTAGGGTCCAGAGGTCTAAATGAGGTGAAGGCTGCCCCCTTTCTTCGATATGAGGAAATGTGCGGGGAGGAGAGAGGGGAGGATGACGACTAAAAACCACGGCCATGATATTGATGTGGAACACATTCTATTGCGCCTTTCCGGATGAAGGTCTTTTCTTCCTCTTGAAGGAGATTGTATTCTGATGGGTGACCCACTGGCCCATGGGGAGGTAGCGGAAAGGAAAGAAACTCTGAGGTACCCCACTGTATGATGTCCAACACCCAGTGATCGGTGGTAATCTTGTTCGCTCTCAACTGGAACTGAGCAAGACAGCCCCTGAAGATAACTGGATGGACCACATGAGAAGGGGAGGGTGGTTTGCAGGCCTCGAGGAAGGAAGCAAAATGGATGTTTGGACAGGCACTGCAGGAAAGAAGAAGTGGACGAGGTAGGAGCAGCATGGTATCACAGCCATTGCTAGTGTTGAAGTCAACCTGGTTGGTCCCGCTGATATGGAGGGTAAGATTGGTAGGAAGTGTACATGGGGCGGAAAGAGAACCCATACCGGCGGAAAATGGGGATGGCATGTAAAGGACAATGGACCGCAGAGTGGCACAAGAGTCCTTAAGTGAGTGTAGCCTTTCATCAGTTTTATCACTAGTGAGTTTTTGGTTAACAAAAGGGAAGTCCTCAAGCATGGTCTAGGCATCTTTTGCAAATCCCAACATCTGTAACCAAGAATCTCTGCATAGTATCACTCCTGAGGACAAGGAACAAGACGCTGTGTCTGCTGCAACTACCACGGCATGGACTACTAATGAATTTGGTGCTGGGTGCGTAAACAAAGTCCATATCTTTTCCAGGGACAAAGTATGTGTTCTGCCCTTTTAGGTTTAGGCACACATGAGGCAGGGCATGCCAGACTGCCCAAGCTGGTTGAAGAAATGTACTATATATTGGAAGAGCAGTGCGCAAGAGTCCCATCGGCTGTAGGATGCCCAGGAACTCATCCCAGGAGTCATTTACGTCCTCTGCCAGTAGGTTAAGGTCCCTCACCATGAACTGGAGCAGGTCTTGGCAAAAAGGAACGGCTGGGTAAAAAAAGGAAAAAAGGAACGGCTGGGTAAGTGCCTCATTCCTGTGGGGATTGGTGGTTCCATCACTTCTGGTGATGCCAACGGTGCGGCATCTCAGGGTTCCTCATAAATTGAGGGAGAAGCTGTATAAACTGAGGAAGCATGGAGATGAGGCAGCAATGGTCCAAGCATATGGACCCGCCAAGGCCAGTGGACCAAGATGGTACTGAAACCATGCATCAGTAGGAGGTCCTTATGGGGGTGCGCAGGGCAAGTGCCACTGTTCTGGACTGTAGGATCAAGCCAGTGAAAAGGTGGGCTCCCGTTCCAAAGACCACTCTGAATCTGAAGGTTCGTCCTGAAATAGTGATGCCATTGGGACAGCTGGAGCTGGCTCGGAGCAGTTCTGCAAAGATGCGCTCATTTGCTGCTCTGACGCTGCAAAAAGGAGCAGCTCAGAGCAGTGGCTTAACAGGAGTGGTTCATCTGCTGGTGATAGAGAATGTACGGTTCCTGGAAATCCGGGATGCGGTGTGGAACACCGGCATACAGAAGAGGAAGCTTGGCCATAGGTGTCAGTGGAGGCAGGCAGCCAGGTATACGTGGCACTAGACGTAGGAAGTCCCAGTCATATGGATGGAGCCGGGGTGGAGGTAGCGGTTCTGCAATAGAAGTCGAGGATGACACTAGGTGGTCTCTACAGTGTTTAGACTTGCCCTCCGTTTGAGAGTTTTTGAGTGGAGGGGCACCCAAGTCCTCCCACGACTTCTCACCTAACCAGGCGTGGCTCAGGGAGGCAACACTGCACTTTGAGGTGGTCTGTCTCAGGGAGCCACTTGTGCCTATGCATGTGCTTCTTATAAGCAAGGTGCCGTTTCGACGATGCCAGAGCCAGAGAAGCACTCACCGGCCGTGAGGCCAACTGCTCCAGTGGATCCACCAACATGGCATCTGAGTGCACACGTGGGTGCATTGCTTCCTCCAGGAGAGGTTTGTGGAGTCAGAGCTTTCGAGCCTTACAGTGGGAAGGAGCGACAGATAACATGGGCTTCACCCAAGCAATAAAGACAAGGCTGGCGTTCATTGCTCACAGAGAAGGAGCGCAGACACGACACACTGCTTTTAAAGCTGGCTTGCTGTGGCATAGTCCTCTGAGTAGGTGGGACACCCCACATGGGGTAAATGGACCACTACTACTAAATTCCTAACTGCTAAGTACTTAAACCTATGCTTAACTGTTTAAAGAAAAAAAAACTATATACAATAATGCTAAGAAGGATACTAATATGGGGGACTAAGAGGGTTCCGACTCTGACCATGCAACGGTAAGAGGGAGCTGGAAGGGATCAATCCACGAAGCCTAATAAGACCTTGGACACATCACATGGCTGATGCACAACACGCATGCACACCCCATGTCTGGAATCCACATGGGGACAAGCATTCGAAGAATTGGGAGTTTAAGGGAATACAAACTGAATACGGTCCAATAATGTGATGCAGCAGTGAAAAAAGCTAATGTTCTGGGTTATATTTAACAGGATTGTCGTATTAAGACACAGGGGGTATTTGTTCCACACTACTTGGAACTAGTGAGGTCTCAGATGAAACAATGTGTCCATTCAGTATACCACATCTTAAGAACGTTGACAACAAATTGGAGACAGTCCAGAAAGCAACAAAAACTTTAGAAAACATGATCTACGAGAAAAGGTTAAAAAAACGGGCATGCTTAGTCTTCAGGAAAGACAACAGGGGGGGCGGAAGGGGGAGGAGAGGAGAGGTCTGGTAACAGTCTTCAATTCAAATACACATGAAGAGGACAATGATCAAGTGTTCTCTGTGCCAGTGTTTCCCAACCTGGGGGTTGGGAATGCCAGGAGTCACAGGACAGGTTTAGAGAGGTTCTAAGTGAGGGCCGCATTAAGGGATGGTAAGAAAGGCAGTTGCCTGGAGCCCCACGCCACAAGCTGACTTACATATTTCAGCCCCGGGCAGCAGGAATCGGGCTTGAGCTGACATACCCCCTAAAAAACCTCTGTGTACCCTTGAACCACCGCCTTAATACACTTACTAGAAAGTGTTATTTTCTTTAAAAGAAGTCAGTTCAAACCTTCACAAGCAGTAAACAATACAGAACTAAAAAAAATAGGTATTCTATGGATATACTAACAATTATGGGATATCAGGGCTGTCATATAAAGGGACTTCAAGAAAATAATTTGGCCACTGAATCCTTTGCCTCTTAAGCTCTTCAGGAACATGTTCTAACAAGGAAACAATATTGACAGACTCAAGTCATATTGAACTACCACAGCTTGGTAGAGGGAAGAGTATCTTTGCAGACAGCCTGGCTAACCTAGTGAGGAGGGCTTTAAACTAGGTTCGATGGGGGACGAAGAACTAAGCCCGAAGGTAAGTGGGGAAGAGGGACACCACAAGGAAGCAGAAGGAGGAGGGTGCAACAGGGGAGGCCTCCTGATTCGTACTGAGAAAGTAGGGTAATCAGCTAGTTATCTCAAGCGCCTACACACAAATGCAAGTAGCCTGGGAAACAAGCAGGAGGAACTGGAAGTCCTGGTACAGTCAAGGAACTATGACTGGAATAACTGAGACTTGGTGGAATAACTCACACGACTGGAACACTGTAATGGATGGGTATAAGCTATTCAGGAAGGACAGGCGTTGCACTGTAAGTAAGAGAGCACTATGATTGCTCTGAGCTCCAGTGTGAAACTGGAGCTACGCCAGTTGAATCTCTGGGTTCAGCTTAGAAGCAAGAACAATAAGGGTGATGTGGTGGTGGGTGTCTGTTCTAGACCACCAGACCATGAGGATGAGATAGATGAGGCTTTCTTCAGTCAACTAGGGAAAGTTTCCAGTTCACAGGACCTGATTCTCATAAGGGACTTCAATCACACTGACATCTGCTGGAAGAGCAATACAGCAGAGCACAAACAATCCAGGAAATATTTGGACTGTGTCGCAGATAGTTTCCTGGTGCAAGTGCTGGAGCAACCAACTGGGGCCGTGCTGCTCTTGACCTGCTGCTCACAAACAGGGACGATTTGGTAGGGGAAGTAGAAGTGGGTGACAACCTAGGCAGCAGTGACCATGAGATGGTCGAGTTCAGGATCCTGACAAAAGGAAGAAAGGAGAACAGTAGGATATGGACCATGGACTTCAGAAAAGCAGACTGACTCCCTCAGGGAGCTGATGGGCAAGATCCCCTGGGAGGCTAGTATGAGGGGGAAAGAATCCAAGAGGGCTGGCTGTATTTTAAAGAAACCTTACTGAGGGCACAGGAACAAATCATCACAATGTGCAGAAAGAATAGCAAGTGTGGTAGGCGACCAGCTTGGCTTAACAAAGAAGTCATTGGTGAGCTTAAACACAAAAAAGAAGCTTACAAGAAGTGGAAACTTGGTCAGATGACTAGGGAGAATTATAAAAATACTGCTTGAACATGCAGGAATGAAATCAGGAAGGCCAAAGCGCAACTGGAGTTGCAGCTAGCAAGGGATGTAAAGGGGAACAAGAAGGGTTTCTTCAGGTATAATAGCAATAAGAGGAAGATTAAGGAAAGTGTGGGCCCCTTACAGAATGGGGGAGGCAACCTAGTGACAGAGGATGGGGAGAAAGCTGAGGTACTCAATGCCTTTCTTGCCTCTGTCTTCACAGACAAGGTCAGCTTCCAGACTACTGCACTGCGTGGCACAGAATGGGGAGGAAGGGAACATCCCGCAATGCTGAAGGAACAGGTCCAGGACTATTTAAAAAGATTGGACATACACAAGTCCATGGGGCCAGATGCAATGCACCTGAGAGTGCTGAGGGAGTTAGCTGATGTGATTTCAGAGCCATTGGCTATTATCTTTGAAAACTCGTGACAACAGGGGGAGGGTCCCAGAGGACTGGAAAAAGGCAAATATAGTGCCCACCTTCAAGACAGGGAAGAAAGAATCCAGAGAACTATAGGCTGGTCAGCCTCACCTCAATCCCTGGAAAAATCATGGAGCAGGTCCTCAAGGAATCCATTTTAAGGGACTTAGACGAAGGTGATCAGAAGCAGATGTTTGCAGATGACACTAAGCTAGGGGGAGTGGTAGATACCTGGGAGGGAGGGATAGGATACAGAAGGACCTAAACAAATTGGAGGATTGCGCCAAAAGAAATCTGCTGAGGTTCAACAAGGACAAGTGCAGAGTCCTGCACTTAGGACGGAAGAATCCCATGCACAGCTACAGACTGGGGACCGACGAGCTAGGCAGCAGTTCTGCAGAAAAGGATCTGGGGATTACAGTGGATACGAAGCTGGATATGAGTCAGCAGTGTGCCCTGGTTGCCAAGAAGGATAATGGCATATTGGGCTGCATTAGTAAGAGCATTGCCACAGATCGCGGGAAGTGATTATTCCTCTGTATTTGGCATTGGTGAGGCCGCATTTGGAATAGTGTGTCCAGTTTTGGGCACCCCACTACAAAAAGGATGAGGACAAGTTGGAGAGAGTCCAGCGGAGGGCAACAAAAATGATTCGGGGGCTGGAGCACAAGACTTATGAGGAGAAGCTGAAAGAACTAGGCCTGTTTAGTCTGTAGAAGAGAAGAATGAGGGGGGGATTTGATAGCAGCCTTCAGGAACCTGAAAGGGGGTTCCAGGGAGGATGGAGCTAGGCTGTTTTCAGTGGTGGCAGATCACAGAACAAGGAGCAATGATCTCAAGTTGCAGTGGGGGAGGTCTAGGTTGGACATTAGGAAAAAGTTTTTCCACTAGGAGGGTGGTGAAGCATTGGAATGGGTTACCTAGGGAGGTGGTAGCATCTCCATCTTTAGAGGCTTCTAAGCTGAGGCTTGACAAAACCCTCGCCGGGATGTTTTAGCTGAGGATAGTCCTGCTTTGAGCAGGGGGTTGGACTAGATGACCTCCTGAGGTCCCTTCCAACTCTAATATTCTATGATTCTATAAAGCAGGTGATCATCAACAATTCCAGCCTAAAAGATCAATTTTCCTGGAATCTCAGTAATTTATGGTAGTTTTGTGAGATCTTCCAAAGTCCACATTTTATTTTCCAGAAATACGTAGAGTATTCCATAGCTCAAAATGAAGTTTGCACATCTACTGATAGTTTAAGCCTTCCTCAGGGCCATGGGCTTATGCAGTATGGAGGTGCTTCTCAAGAGTAAGCACTGACAATACTCCAAAAAAAGCATTACTGAAGAATGCAAAGCTGTACGCTCAATTGTGCTGGTGATGCACTAGGTGAGTATGTAATCTTCACCTCATAAACAGATAAAGACAATTGCCTTCTCTATAGCTATTCTCCATGCCAATATCATGAAAACTGGATCACAGAGCTTACTACAGAATCTAAGATAAAAAGAAGATACTTGGGAAGTGAAAAGTTAAGTTTTAAGTTAACCCAAGAACTGATTTGTGACATGGATTCATACTGCGAGGCTGACTGTAAAGAGTTATGCTTCATAGAAACATGTAGGAATCTTCATGTAAACCTAAATGGCACAACTACAGGTGCAAGTAGTCAAGAGGCAAAAACAGCATCAACCCTGCATCATTATTCCTCCCCAATGAGTGATGATGAATGCTACAGTAATTTTATCAAAGAGTTTAGTTACTGTGGGTAGGTACACACTGATGGCGACAAATTCACTGCTGTCAGATCAAACTATCTGGATCAACTGAGCAGCAGTGAAGACCTGCTCAAATTGATCAAGAAGTCGATTGAATTAAACCACCTCCTCAAAAAGCATAGTGCTGCACTGACAGGAACGCATTTCCTGTCAGCGCAGCAAAGTGGAGACAGCGCACAGAAGAGGATTTATTAAATCATGTGAGTAGCTTGCATAACTCCTGTTGATGGCCACTGAATTTCCCAGTGTGTACTAAGCTTGTATGAAGACCACTGTCTACTTCACATCTTTGTACAAACCACTCTCTTTTATTGGAAGATCTGCACAGATTGAAGATAGTATTAGATAGTGGCCACCCACAAAAAACAACTGACACTTTCCAAGCACAAAAGAATACATAATATTTGAACAAAGACTGTAGTTTAACTGCCCCAAAACAGAGTTAAGATAGCTCAGTGGTGCCTCATGGCCTTCCAGATTGTCTTGTTCAGCTATGCTCGAACCTCTGAAAAGCAGGAAAATGAAAAGTTAGGGCACCCACCACACCCACCATGCAACTAACTCTGCCTTCTGGCCTTGACAAAAGCCACTAGGAATGGCCTTGTAAGGGAATGCCAAGGTAAGTAGACATGAAGGACTATGAGAAGGCACCATTGCTTGTGTTGTTTCACAAATTCATATTCCAGCATATATATATATATATTCCTGCTGAGTTCAGTGTTGGGTATAGTTGCTGTGATGAATGGTGAAAGGATTAATTGGAGCACAGTACAGAGTTCTCACTATGATATGACGGAGGTGCCCATGTACCATGATGGATGAAATATGCTTCCTTTCACCATTAAGTTAAGTAGGTTGTATCAGAGGCACATAGTGTCTTCTTGCTATAGGATTATCAACACTGTGGTGGCATATGTGAGAGGACTCTCCACAGCTTAATGAGGGTAAGTGAAAGCAATAGCTCTGAAGAAATTGTTGGGAATATTATAACTCTTCACCCCTGTCCTAAGTCTGGGCCTGTGTGTGTGAGGAAGGCAGCTCCTGTCTGCTACACATGACCTAAACACAAGTTCTGCCTTAGCACAGAAAGGGTGTTTTATTTTGTTCTACATGTTCAAGTGCTCCGTTCTCAGAGTGTTCCATAGAAGCTGCAAGGGTACAGTGGTTTCATTGGGATGTTGGGGCAACACTGAAATGGCAGAGTTAAGGTAGCATGTACTTTTATGCTTCATTTCCTGGTTTTTGGAGAGTAGAGGAATTTGAAGTCCTGGAAAGGCAATGAGGCACCACTGGGCATCATTAACTTTTTTTTTTTTTTTTAAACCACTTCTTAGTACTCGTGTTCCACAATCCAACTTTCCCATTCCACTGTCTCTGGCGCCTTATCAAAGATGGAACTAACTACAAAGGGAACTGGCTTCATGTTAGTTCATTTAAAGGCCCTGTATCATCTCATCCCTCTGCCTGTCCAGCACTTCCCAGCACAACTCCCTACAAAGGAACAGGCATCAGCAAGGGCCCCAACAATGGAGGAGCAGAAGAGAGAATTCAGGAAGAGTTCAGGAGCTGACAGGGAATCAGTGGGAACATGTTCTTAAGAGGAAAGAGAAATGGAGTTTGGGAGGCACAATTGTAGGCCCCTACCCCCACCAACATTCCCCATTTCACAGCTCTAATCCATCCTTTCCTCATCACATACTTGCATTGCTCTGACCTCATCTTTTCTGCTAGAAGCAGCAGCAGCAGCAACACAGGAAAGGATGAGGTTGGCCACTGCTCAAGGCAGCGTGCAGAAAGGAGTGAGTTCTGAGTTCTTTCCCAGTGTGAAATACCAGGGCCAGACAGCAGCGGGAGGGTCAGAGAAGGGAGTTATAAGCCACAGAATGTTCTGGGCTTTGTTCCCTGCAAGTTGAGCACGTTAATTAGGAGCACCTAAGGCCAATTAAGGCCCAGCTAGAGTCCAGATAAAAACCCCTGCTCAAGCCAGATAGAGGATGAAGGAAAGAGAACTGGCAGTAGTGTGGGAGGAGTGTTGCGATCAACCAGAGAAACCAAACCAAGAGCCATGAGAAAGGTACAAGAGAACAGAGAGGGAAATAGCCCGTGGGAAAGAAGTTCAGCTGCAAGCAGTGCCAGTAGCACATAGCTGCTATTCATAAGGCCCCTGGGCTGGGGTCTGGAGTAGAGGGCAGGCAGCCTGGGTCCCCTCTCCCTCCCCCTTCACTGTGCACTACAGAGGCACCGATGTTCAGAGACAAGAGCAACAGGTGGTGCCCCGACCTCACCATACAAGAGGAAGTGTGGGACCCACCACAGAAGAGCGGGCTATCTGCCACACCCAGCACAGAGGGCTTCACTTTCCCCCTTTTGATTCTACTATGCCAGTATTTCTGAGCTCTCAAAGAGCAAAGATCCTTTAGAGGACAACTCCTTATTTACTGATATGAGCAACGCATCTCAGAGAACACCAGTTACAGGCAAGTAACCATCTTTTCTTCTTCGAGTGCTTGCTCATGTCAATTCCAAGTAGGTGATTCCCCAGCCAGACCAAGGAGGAGAGGTCAGAGCTCAGGGAACCACAGACTGGAGCACAACTCTGCCGAATGCAGTGTCGTTTCTGGCTTGTCAAGTGATTGCGTAATGAGCAGCAAAAGTGTGGATAGTGGACCGCATGGCTGCCCTACAAATGTCCTGAATCAGCACTTGGGCAAAATAGGCTGCCGATGAGGCCTAGGCTCTCATTGAATGAGCCGTAAGTTTGGAGCCGGCCGTTCGCCAAGTTATAGCACGTCCTGATACACAAGGTGATCCACGAAGAAATTCTCTGAGAAGTGACCGGAAGAGGCTAATGCTCTTCTGACAACCAGGGAATGCTGTCTATACTCCCAACTGTTAGCATGCAGCTTAGGGTAGAAGATTGGGGGGAAGATATCTTGGTTTACATGAAACTGGGATACCACCTTCAGTAGAAACACGGGGTGGGAACAGAGTTGAACTTTTATCCTTAAAAAACATAGTGTACAGTGGCTCTGATGTAAGTGCCCTGAGCTCAAAGACTCTTCTAGCCAAAGTTATGGCTACTAAAAACACTACTTTCCAGGACAAATATAAAAGGGAGCATGATGCCAGAGGCTCAAATGGGGGTCCCGTCAAACGTGAGAAGACAAGGCTGACATCCCATCGAGGGATCGGTTGGTGAGGAGGGGGATACAGTCTGTCTAGGCCCTTCAGGAACTGCAATACTCATAGACTCATAGGTCAGAAGGGACCAATATGATCATCTAGTCTGACCTCCCGCACAAGGCAATACCATTGCATTAGCAAAAAACGAGCAGCCTGCCACCTCTAGATGGAAGGCTGAGATCGCTGCCAGGTGCATCTTAATTGATGACTGGGCTAGGCCCAGCTGTTTCAGGTGTAACCAACAGTCCAGGATGACAGGGACTGGTACCTATTGGGCTTGAATACTCCTGTGGGTGATCCATGCTGAGAACCTTTTCCATTTAGCCAAATATGTAGCTCTTGTGGAGGGCTTCCTACTGCTTAAGAGCACATCCCTTACTGGGGCTCTGAGCATTCAAGTTCCAGGGAATTTAACCATGGAGCCTCCAAGCCATGAGGTGAAGGGATCGGAGGTTGGGGTGGAGAAGCGGCCCGTGATCCTGTGTGATAAGATCCAGTAACAGTGGAAGGGTGGCAGGACTGTCTACAGAAAGGTCAAGCAGCAAGGTGTACCAGTGCTGCCAAGGCCAGGCTGGGGCTATCAGGATCACTGAAGCCTTGTCCTGCTTGATCTTTCGCAGGACCCTCAGAGTGAGTGGGATAAGTGGAAAAGTGCAGAGCAGCTGGCCAGTCCATGGAATGAAGAAGGCATCTGCTACTGATCCTGGACTGTGCTTCTGAAAGGAGCAAATTGGAGGTACTTCCTTTTGGACTCTGTGGCCAAGAAGCCTACCTGGGGGGGTCCCCATCACTGAAAGATGGTGTTCAACACATCTGGACAAACAGACCATTCGTACGCAAAAAAGGACTTGCTGAGGTTGTCTGCCAACGTGTTCTGAACTCCCGGCAGGTATGAGGCCTCCAGGTGTATCGACCGTACAATGCAGAAGTCCCAGAGTCTGAGGGCTTCCTGACATGGGGGATAGGAGCGAGCTCCACCTTGTCTGTTTATATAAAACATCGCTTCATGTTGTCTGTAAGGACCAATACCACTTTGCCCTCCAGATGATCTTGGAACGTCTGACATGCTAGATGTACTGCCCTCAACTCTCACGTTGATGTGAAGGAGCACTGACTGGTGCCAAAGGCCTTGTGTTTTTAGCTGTCCCATATGGGCTTCCCAGCCCATCGCTGAAGAGTCCATCACCAGGCAAACTGATGGCTGCAGTGCTGAAAAGGGGGCTCCTCTGCATACATTGCTCGGGTTACACCACTAGGTCAAGGATTCCAACATTGATGGACAGGGGGAGACCACACTCTCTATGCTGTGGCAAGCTGCCTGATACACCATGGCTAACCAGCTCTGTCGCAGTCTGAGGTGCAGCCTTACGTGCTGTACCATGTATGTACATGCTGCCATATGACCCAACAGCCTCAGGCAGTTCCGGGCTGCAGTGTGAAGGTACTGCCTCAGGTTCTCCATGAAGGCCTGCAGCGCACAGAAGTGAAATTGTGGAAGACAGGCTCTGGATATGATCTGCATACAGCACCACTCCTATAAACTCTGTTCTCCTGGTCGGAATCAAAGTCGACTTTTCTACTTGAGAATAAGACCCAAGCAGTCAAACCCTGGTCCTGATGAACTGTACATCCGCCTTTACCTGAGCCCTGGTTCATCCGTTTATTAACCAGTCGTCAAGATAGGTGTATGGGTGTTTCCCTCTCTTCCTCTACCACTGCCATACACTTGGTGAAAATGAGGGGAGCTGCTGAGAGTCCAAAGGGTAGGACAGTAAATTGGTAATCCATATGATCCATAATAAAACAAGGAATGTCCTGTGGCCTGGAAAAATGGCAATGCAGAAATATACGTCCTTCAAGTTGAGGGCGGCATACAAATTGTCCGGATCCAGAGAAGCGATAATCAAGGCCAGGGTAACCATTCGAAACCTCAACTTCATGTACTTGCTGAGGTTCTGGAGGTCGAGGATAAGGCGGAGCCCTACTCTGGTAAAAACACTTCCTTCTGAGATCCTGAGGGACCTCTTCCACTGCTCTAATTTCTAGGAGACCCTGCACCTCCTTTTGCAGGAGGAGATCATGAGAGGGGTCCCTGAAGAGTGACAGGGAAGGGAGGGCGGGCAGGCATGAGATAAACTGGAGAAAATATCCCAGTTTCACAGTGTGAAGAACCCACTAATCAGAGGTAATTCGGGACCATGCACTGTGAAAACAGGACAGACAGTGCAAAAATAAAAGGGGTGGATCAGTGGAACTGAATACTATCCCGTCCTCGGGTGCGCCTTCACAAGTTTGGCTTGTTTCCCTGAGGACTGTCTCAGGTGGCCAAAACTCCTGTTGGAGGGATTTTGGGGCCTCTATCTGTTATTGTTTCTGCCCCCTCAGCGATTTGTGTCCCACCTGGATGAGCCCTGGTAGAAGAGGGTCAAGGGTTGTGGCCTAAAAATTCTCCTTTGTAGTACTGGTGTGTGGCGCCTTAAGGACTTCAGGGTGGCTCACAAGTCCTTCAGACTATGCAGTTTATCATCTGTCTGAGAAGGAAAAAGGGCTGGACCCTCAAATAGGAAGTCTTGTATGATGGTTTGCACCTCCTGAGGCAGTTCTGAAGCCAAGAGCTTCATCTCATCATCACCCCGGACGACACTGTTCTGGCAGCCACATCCGCACTGTCCAGTGCTGCCTGGAGTAAAGTCTTTGACACTGCCTTTTCCTCCTTAATATGCCCATCGAATTCTGTCTTAGCATCGGGAGGCAATGTATCTCCAAACTTCTCCACAGAGAACCAAGAATTGAAAGCATATCTATCAAGGATCGCTATCCTAAGCTGGGAGCCCCAAATTTTCCTCCCAAAGTGGCCCAGCTTCTTGGCTTCTTTTGCTTTAGGGGTGGGACCGTGCTGCCCCTGACACTCCCTTTCATTAGCCACTGCTACCACAAGCAGCACAGGAAGTGGGTGTGTATAAAATGCTTGTACTCTATTGCAGGAAGGAAATGTTTCCTTTCCACCTGTTTGGCTGTTGGGATCAGAGAAGAGGGAGTCTGCCACAGACCCACGGTGTTATCCTTGATGGTTTTTATGAGAGGGAGAGCTACCCTAGAAGGACCTTCAGATGTTAGAATACCCACCATGAGGTCACCTCTCTCAGCAATGTCCTCTGCCTGAAGGCTCATGTTTCTAGCAACCCTGTGGAGCAGCTCCACGTGCACCCTGCTGTCGTCTGGAACTGGCGCAGGCTGGGCCCCCGCAACCACCTCATCTGGTGATGAGGATGATGATGCTCTGACCCCCGGGTCTTATACACCTGACGAGTCCTGGGCTGGCTCTTCGTCCTCAGTACCAGGATCATGTGCAATGTCAGCCCCGGTGCCAGGGTCTGGGCTATATATGGCACCACAAGGCACTTGCTGCTGAGTGGAGGGGCCAGTCTCTTGTGCCCAAAGCCAACTAGTGGGACTTCGTGGTATGCCCAAGTAGTCCAAAATGGCCACTGAGATGGCATCTGTCACCATGGGGATCACGGAAATGCATACAGCTGTGCCTTTCATGGCGCTGGACTGGAGCCACATTGATTGCTAAGGTGCTGGATCCTCTGTGAGGCATATGACTCTGCCTCAGAGTCAGATGAGAGATGTTTGCTCCTAAGCAACCATTGGGGGGGGCAGTGACGTGGTGACAGTGAGCGGTGCTGTGTGGACCTTGAGCACGCCACCATGGCCAGCTTGCCCCAGGATGGTACTGTCCGTCTCCTCAGTACCAGATCACGATCCTGAGGGCAGGTGAGTGCAGACGGCAGAGCCGTCTCTTTGATAATGTCTCTGGCCATCTCAAATGTCTCTGGGGTGGAGGAAAGTGGAATATCCTCCTCCTCCCTCTTCCCACACAGCGAGGCCACCAGCGCCAGACTCGACAAGGCCCTCCTCTGGCCCAGAGTCAACAGCACCAAGGTCGAAGGCTGAGGGCTCAGGCGTCCCAGCGCAGGAAGCACCTTAGTAGCCTCTCCAGGCTTGGACTTGGGGTGCGCCCTTTGTCTCCACTCCTCCTCCATGGCACCAAGAAATGGGACAGTGCCACTTTTCATCCCATGCTGAGCCTCTTGGTGCAGGGAACCGATGCCAAGGCTCTTTCTGGGCCAGGGATGTCTGCCTGTGCAGGGTTCCTCCAGTGCCATCTCCTTTCTCCTTCGTTGAGGTCAGAGCACTCCTCACCGATGCCAATGAGCCTGCTCTCTGGTCTGCTGGTCAAACAGCAGCCTCCATAAGCAGGAACTTCAAGCACTGACTGCTTGAAGTCCTAGGCTTGAAACCTCTGCAGATCTTACACTTATCTTTAAAATGAGACTCCCCAAGGCACCTGAGACAGGCCAAGTGGAGGTCGCCCCTTAGCATAGGTTTCAAGCAGGATCCACAGGGCTTAAACCCAAGCATGCCTTGTGCCCGGGGGAAGGGAAGGTTAACAACCTGATAAGTAGGCACTTACTCTACTACACTAATTACCTACATCTAACTAAATGAACTATTTACAGGTACTTGGAAAGAACACAGATACAAGGGAAGCACTTGCTAGGCAAGAACAGCAGTTCCAGCAACCATCATGGGCAGTAAGAAAGAACTGAGGAGGCAGAGGGTAGCAACCAGAGCTGCAGCTACTTCTGAGAGAGAACTTTCCGGAAAACTGTGCATGCAGCGCGCACACTTCTACTTGCAACTGACATGAGCAAGCACTCGAAGAAAAGCTATTTTTTGGAAACCCAGATCTTCATCAAAGCTCTGGTCACTAAACTAGGTTTTCAAAAACAGTGTTTGTATGATCCCTTATACTAAGGGACAAATGTGGAGCACCTCCACTCTGCATCCTCCCAACCCCCACAATTGCTGCCCTGCTCCAATACACTCTCCCCACACCCTTCCTCCTCACTATTCCAACCCAATATCCTTTAGCAGCACCAAAACAATTAAGAATCTGAAAATATCAGTTCATGCTAAGGGCACTGTTATCCCTCTACCAAATGACCCAGCAACTTGCTTTCTTTTGATCATACTCAGTCCCATTGTTCAGGAAACAGCTGAGGATCATGAGTCATGATTACAGTCACCTAACTGCTTATTAGAATCTTTCGTCTTCTCTCTAATGTTAATTTCCTTGACAAGTAAAATCAGCCTGTGTGTGATTTTAGAGCACTTCAAAATATCAACTCAAATTAAGGCAAAACTTCCTGAAGAAACAATGAACAGCTAGTGTCCACTGCACATGTTCTGAAAGTTGCCATAGGTCGCACTTGAACCCACAGTACATAAGTGATGCTTAGGTTCAATGGCCACCATTCATTATCTGGAGTCACCTAGCTACTTGATAGCAAACTGCTGGGAAATGCTCTGGCTCAAACTGATACCCAGTTTTGCTGCACAGGCACATTTCATTCTGGCTCATGAGTGAGGCTCAACCTAACCTTTGAGTTCTAAACTTTAAACAGAATACTTCTGAAAATAGTACTACCTTAAAGGGGCAGATGAGATGGACTAGATGAGAAATTCTTTACAGGTGAGATTAGTTTGGGCAGGTTTACAGCCACAGCCTGAGCCCCAACATATGCGAAACAACACTGAAGGAAACAGCTGATTTTAAGGGGTGGGGACTACATCAGGAATCCCTGTCTCAAATGACCCCATATTTGGAGCTCTAATCCTACCCCTCATCCCCATGAAGTACAGCAAATTTCAAGGAAATCTGAGTAAGCGTATGTATTTTAGAACACTTAGAATAGTTATCTTTTAAACAGTGATGCTCAATTACAGAGCAGAACTATTGGCTGCTAGAATATGGGTTTACCTTAACATGAACCTTAAAAACGTCACTTGGTTCTTCTCCACAGAATGGACTATTAATTTTTATGTAAAAGTTCTTCGCTAGAGATAGAGAAGAGAGACAGAAGTTACAACAGAGTGTGCCTGCGTGGAAACATGTCATGGGGTGGGAGGGAAGAGAGAGCTAAAAGCAAAAAGGAAAGAATAGACATGGACTGGTAAGTAACAGCAACTAATTTTTGTCCTTTGTAACCAAGGTATCTAGCATATTCAAGCATGATGGTAAGTCTTTGCCTCAACATGAATAATTAGCTTTTCTTCTCTTTGTAAAAGAAGAGTAATATTTATCCAATACAATAAAGCAAACACTATTGTTAAATACTCAAGGGAACCAACAGCCAACTGATCAGCCCAAGACACAAGGAAGGATCTATATCCTGGAGGGAGGGAAGAAAAATACATGAGAGCTGACTGACTAAGAGGTACTCCATATTAAAGAGAGTTGGAAGAGACTGGTGTTTAAACATTGAAGTGTAACAGTCAGGGCTTATCTTGATGTACAGCGCTACAGTGGCATGTAGCACTTTAGTGAAGGTGCTCCTACACCAGTGGGAGAGCTAGTGGGAGGACAGAGGGGATGTTAAGTCAGTATAACTACATCATTCAGGTGTGGGGATTTTTCACATCCCTAAGCAATGTGGTTATACCAATATAGGCATGAAGTGTAGACCTGGCCTCTCTGAATGGAGGGTAGAAGGGGATTTGTGTTAGCATCAAAACAACCCCTCTAACTATAAGGGTGAAAGGTACAACTATTCGCTGATAGAAAATTAACATCACCAGGCCACAAGTACTTCCGCACTGCCAATTCCTTCTGTCCTCAAAATTGTGTGTGCATGCGTACCTCTTGTAGAATGATAGAAAATCTCTTGTTTTGCCCCAATAAAAAGGTAAGGTAGGATAAAGGAATCAAATAATTGAATGTTTGACATATTTGTGGAGCCAAGTGGAAACAATAAGTAAAACATGGTTACTTATCAGTAACCATTGTTCTTCAAGATGTGTTGTTCATATGGGGTCTCAGCTGCACCCGGAAGAACATGGTATGGAGGTCTCCGAGGTCAATGCTCTTAGCTCAGAGACCCTCCTAGCCGAGGTAATGGTCACAAGGAAGGCCACCTTCCAGGACAGGATTAGCAGGGGGCAAGTGGCCAAGGGCTCAAAGGGGGGGCCCGTCACTCGAGAGAGGACTAGGCTGAGATCCCAGGGAGGCACCGGGTCATGGACCTGCAGGTAAAGCCTCTCAACCCCCTTGAGGAACCTCACCGACATAGGGTGTGAAAACAGGAACTGCCCCTTCAACGGCTGGTGGAAAGCCAAGATGGCTGCGAGATGCACCCTAAGGGAGGCTAGCGCTAACCCCTGGAGCCTAAGCTGCAGTCAGTACTCCAGGATAGGCTGTATCGGGGTCGTACCGGGGGATATGCCCCACGACTCCACCCAGCATGTAAACCTCTTCCACTTGACTCTATACAGGATCTGAGTGGAAGGCTTCCTGCTGCCCAGCAGCACACGCTGGACCTGTGTCAAGCAGGCCTTCTCCTCCTCTGTCAGCCAGAGAGTCTTCAGGCCGTCAGGTGCAGGGAGTCCAGGCTCAGATGCAGCAGGTCCTGACCGTGGTCCTGGGAGAGCAGATCTGGCCTCCTCAGGAGTTCGATTGGCGCAGTGACAGAGAGGTCCTGCAGCATGCTGAACCAGTGCTGTCTCGGCCACGCTGGGGCAATGAGGATCATGTCCTCTCCGTCCCTCTTGATTTTCAAGAGGACTGTGGGCAAGAGCAGGATGGGGGGAAACGCATTCATGAGGCCCTGTTCATTCGATGAGGAACCCATCAGAGATGGAGCCCGGCTCACGACCCCGGAGCAAGCAGAACCTCGGGCACTTCCTGTTCCAGGATGGCGTGAACAGGTCCAGTTGGGGAATACCCCACACTCACAAAATCCTGGCCGCTACCTCCAAATGCAACCACCAGTCGTGTCGGAGTAGAAACGACCTGTGAGGCGGTCTGTCTCATCGTTCCTGACCCCAGGGAGGTGAGAGGTGGTTAAAGAAAAGTTGTGCCTCACTGCCAAGTCCCAAAGTCGAAGTGCTTGCTGGCAAAGAGCTGGGGAGTGTGCCCCCTCTTGTTTGTTGATATAAAACATTGCTGCGGTATTGTCCATCAGCACTTGTACCATTTTGCCCCCCCCAAAATCGAGGAACACTTTGCATGCCAGTCGGACTGCCCTGAGTTCTTTCACATCGAGGTGGAGGGCCCTCTACTCCTGCGACCAGCGCCCTTGACTGCTGAGGCTGCTGCTGATGTGGGCCCCCCACCCAAAATCCGATGCATCGGAGATCAAGGTGACCGAGGGGGTCAAGTCCCTGAACGGAACCTCTTCTCACACTGTCTCAGGGTTTCTCCACCACTGTAGTGACACCAGAACCACGGGGGGAACTGTCACCACTCTGTCCAACCGGTGCCTGCTGGGCACATACACTGAGGCCAAACAGTCTTGGAGGGGCCTGAACCTTAGGCGGGCCAACCTCACCACGTACGTACACGAGGCCATGTGACAACAGCTGGAGGCACTGCCTGGCTGTCGTCATGGGGCACCTCTGTAACTGCGATATCGCTGACATGGCCCCAAACCTTGAGCATGGGAGGGAGGCTCTGGCTCGCGCTGAGTCCAGGGAGGCCCCTATAAACTCTATGCACTGTACTGGGGACAATGTCTATTTCTGCTTGTTGATGAGCAGCCCCAGACTGTTGCAGGTGGCCTGGATGAGGGAAATCGCTTCGTGCACCTGAGCCCTGGACCCCTCTGCACCTCAGATGGGCCGCCACCACCGCCATGCATTTTGTAAACATCCTGGGGGAAGATGACAGGCCAAAGGGCAGGGCCATAAACTGGTAATGGCCACCAGCTACTGTAAACCTGAGGAAGCGCCTGTGGCTGGGAAGGATGGAAATATGAAAATATACATCTTTCAGGTCAAGGGCGGCAAACCAATCTCCTGGATTCAGAACTGGGATAATGGCCACTAGGGACACCCTGCGAAACTTGAGTTTCTTTATGGACCTGTTTAACCTGCGCAGGTCCAGAATAGGCCTGAGGCTGCCCTTGGCTTTCAGAATGAGGAAGTACCTCAAGTAGAACCCCCTTCCCACCTCGAGCGGTGGAACCACTTCTATTGAACCTCCTGAAGGAGGAGTTGCTCGTGAGATGAGTCCCTGAAGAGAATGGGGAAAGGGGGAAATTGGGGGGGAGGGGAGGGAAGCCATGAACTGGAGGGCGTAACCCTGAAGCACTCTGTCTAGGACCTAATGGTCCACCGTGATGACCCACCAGTGCTTGTAGAAAGGCCTTAGTCGGTCTTTGAAGGCCAGGGGTGAATCCAGGGAGGGGATACTGAGGCCACCCTCGGGCGCGTAGTCAAAACTGACACTTCCCTTCGGGACCTGGGGGGGCTCCTTTCTGGGAAGCGGAGGACAACCTGGAGCGGTTGCGCTGTCCATCCCCTCTGCTCCTATCCCTGCCCTGTGTGTGTGTGTTGGGGGGGGGGGTATGGGGGGGGAAAGGGGAGGCCTAGGCAGTGGCATAGGTTGCTGCTGCTGCAGACGCTGCTGCTGCTGGCAGGTATGTTGCCTCGCCGCCTGAGGGGTGTACAGGCCCAAGGAGCGCAGCGTGGCCCTACAGTCCTTGAGAGCATGCAGCGTCTCATCTATTTTGTCTGAAAACAGACCGGCTCCATCAAAGGGTAAGTCTTGGATGGAGTGCTGCACCTCCATGGCCCTGCTGGCCGTGTCCACAGCATCTGAAGCAGTCTGTCAGGCTGTGCTAGCGACAGTCAGGCCTTCCTCCAGGACCATGGAGAAGTCCGCAACTTGGTCCTAGAGCAGGGACTCTGCGAACCTTTGCATTGAGTCCCATAAGTTTAAACTGTACCTCCCAAGAGGGCTTGGTGATTCGCCACCCCAAACTAGAGAGCCCCTGTGAAGTAGACCTTTCTCCCGAAGAGGTCTAACTTCCTGCCCTCCCTGTTTTTTGGGGTGGAACTCTGGGCCCCCTGCCTCTATTTTTGGTTGGCAGCGTCCACCACCAGAGTCCCCAGGGCTGGGTGAGTAAAAAGGTACTTGTGCCCTTCGGCAGGCACGTAGTATTTTTTCTTGACACCCTTGGAGGTTGGGGCAACTGAGGAAGGGGTTTGCCAGACAACCTTGGCCAGGCGCAACACCCTTTTATGGAAGGGCAAGGCTGCCCTAGATGGGCCCTGGGTCCCCACACGCCTGAAGAGGGGGTCCACTTCCTCCTCCAGTACTTTGACCTCCAGGTTGAGGTTGCAGGCTACCCTCTGCAGGAGCTCCTGGTGCGCCCTGAAATCAATGAGAGGGGCCCCCTGGTCCCTAAAAGCCGCCTTGACTGGCGACAAAGAGGAGGACAGGTGGTGTGGTTCTGTTGAGGGACCCTCGACAGGGTCCGCCACCCCCCCACCCGGAACAGTCCCCTTCCTGCACCGGTAGGACCTGAGGGGGAGCTTGCTGGGTAACAGAGGCAGGGGCCGACATAGTTCCCTGCCCCAACTGTGCTCCCCACGGACCCCAACATGGCTACTGCCAAGGGGCTTGGGGCAAGCCCAGTGCCGGGGGCTGTACCTCATCCCAGCGTCGGGGGCTCCTAGCCTTCTGGGACCCCAAGCCTGGGGAACGATGCCGACAATGTTGTCTGCTGGAGCCGCTTCAGGACCCACTGCTGGACAACCCCGAAGAGCAGCGGTGCCGTCTGGATCGGTGCCGACACCTGGGTGAAGTCGACGATGACGCTTGGTGCCGTGGCACCGAGGACTTGCCAAACCTCTTTCCTGGTGCCAGGGAACGGTGCTGGGAACGGTGTCTCAGTGCCGAGTCTGAGTCCAACTGGCGAGGGCAGCCAGCAGACGATGGCGATCTGGAGCGGTGCTGTCTTGGGGACCGAGTCCGGTGCCGTGATGAGTCGTCGGAGTCCGAGGAGCTATCCAGCTCCACTCTCTAGCGTCAGATGGTGGGTGGCCATTGCTCCAGTGCCGGGAGTGCCCACCCTTTGGGGACACCCATCGCAGGTTTGCCCCAGGACACAGGCCCTGACTCCCTCAGCCAAGGGAGGGCCGGAGGCGGGGGCAAGGCCAGCAAAGCTCGAGCCATCTCGAATGCCTCCAGCATGGAAGGGTCCTGGAGAGGGACTCCCCAACTCCCAGGAATCGGGGGAGGGTCCCTCAGTGCTGGTATCAGTGCTGGAGGCTGCTCCCGCAGTTCCAGCACCTCCGGGCTCGACCCCAGCTGCTCCTGCAGTGCTCTCATGGACGGCGCTCTCTCTTCTTCGGCACCGGGGACATTTGGTGCCGAGGAGGTCCAGGGCAGCTCAGAAGCTGGGCAAAGTGTGGACTCCATAAGGATTGCCTTTAGCCGAATATCCCTCTCCTTCTGGGTCCTTGGCTTGAAGGCTTTACAGATCCGGCACCGATCCTTACGATGCTGCTCACCAAGACACTTGAGGCAGCGATCATGAGGGTCACTGACTGGGAAGGCCTTCCTGCAGCCAGTACAGAGGTTAAACCCCAGCAAGGCTGGGTCACTTGAGCCCTAAGGCTCTCTACCTTTCCTATTTCCTAACTCAACTTAAAGCTATCTAAGTTCAGGGAGAACTGCTAACTAACTACAACAACAGGTAAAAATACTTGTGGGAGCGAGCTTTGTTCCAGTCACCGTCACGGGTGGAAAGAGGGATCTGAGGGTCTGCGGGGCCAGCGGCGCCCTATGTACTGAGGCATGAGCGCGGCACTCCAGGGGATGCCGGAGCCGGCCCCCTACAGAGGCTGCTAAGGGAAAAAAGTCCGGGATCCGTGCATGAGGACGCACAGTCACCTAAGTGGAATGCATATGAGCAATCACTCGAAGGAGAACAGAACATTGAGCCTCTAAGCTCTATTAATGCAGGAGATAAAGAAAGTTTCTGGAATGCTGGTTCAGGAAAAAAACCTCTGTGGAAAGATGCAAGTGAGAAGGTAAGACTATCATGGCAACAAGGTTCAGCACTTGAATGCAATGAACGGTTAAAGGGTCATGAATCAGGATGAACTTATCCCAATAGGTTTAGGCATTCTGGAATTTTTCCCTGACCTAAACTCCAGTGATTGGATCTTGATGTTGGAACATTTAATGCATCAACAGAGAAGACTCTTGCCCTGACAAGATTCCCCTTTTGCACTTGAACACACTGACTTATGCTGTCTCCATCTCCGTTTATGCCTACTACCTGTCTCCCTACGACCTTTCACCAAGCTCAGACAGGGAATACCCTAGCTGAGTTGGTGTGCCAGATTTCCTTAACCTCATTCAATTCCTTCCTAACGATCCGCTCATACTGAGACAACTACAATAGATATATAGATTTTAAGATCATAAAGGACAACCAAATGATCTCGTCTGATCTTTTCTATACCCAGATTATTTTACCTAGTTACCCCTCCCTATATTGAGCCCATTAACTTGCATCTGACTAAATATACCTTCCAGAAAGATATCCAATCTGGAACATATCAAGAGATGGAGAACCCACTACTTCCCTTGGTAGTTTGTTCTAAATTAATCACCCTCACTCTTAAATAAGGGTGACTTCTAATCTGATTTTCTCTGGCTTCAGTTTTCAGTCACCGGTTCTCACTATGCCTTCCTCTGCTAAATTAAAGAGTCCATCAGCATTCAGTATTTTTCCCCATGAAGGCTCCTATTCACTAATCAAGTGACCTCTGAATCTGTTGATAAAATAAAAATAAGATGCTCTCTTAATGGAAGCCATTTTTTCTAATCTTTGAAGCATTTTTTAGACTCTTTTCTGCACCCGTTGCAGTTTTTCACCATCCTTTTAAAAATAATGACACCAGAACTGTATGTAGCATTCCAGTATCTGTCTCACCAATACCATATACAGAGGTAAAAATCATCTCTCTATCCTAGTCACTATTTTTATTTATACAAGGAAGGACTCCATTAACCCAGCATTGCACTGGAAGCTCATGTTCAATCGCTTCTCCACTGTGACCCATAAAGCCTTCTCAGAGTCACTGCTTTTCAGGATACAGTGTCTTATTCTGTAGGCATGGCCTGTATTACTTGTTCCAAGGCATTTTAATACATCCAAATAAAAAGTTACGCACATTTATTTCACTGGGCCTAGGTTACCAAGTGATCCAGATTGCTCTGTATGACTGTCCTGTCCTCATTATTACTTATCACTCTGCCCCTCTCTGGGTCAGCCACAAATTTTATCAACAGTGATTTTATATTTACAACCAGATTAATGGAAACAATGAATAGGACTTGGCCTAGGAATGATTCCTGTGAAACTAAAAGCATTCCCATTCAATAATTCTCCCTCAATGACAACTTTTGAGATCTATCCATTAGCTAGTTTATAATCAATTTAAAATGTGCCATAGTGCTAATTTTTTAATCAGAATGTCATGCAGTACTAAGTCAAATGCCTTGCAAAAGTCTAAGTATGTTACATCTATAAGTTAACCGTACCAAGCTTGATAAAACTGATTTTATTCTTTGATGAGATACAAGATCCATTTGCCATAAAATCATGCTGATTGGCATTATATATACTCCTATCCTTTAGCTCTTCATTAAGTGAATTCTATAATAACTTTTTCCATTATTTTTGCACAGGACTGACGTCAGGCCAACCACCTATACTTATCCAAGTCATCTCATTTGTCCTTTTTTAATATTGGCACAATATTAAGATCCTTCTAGCCTTCTGGAATTTGCCTGGTATTGCATGATTTACTAAAAATGAACAGCAGCAGACTAGAGATCTCCTTAGCCAAGTCTTTTAGGACTCCTGGATGTGAACAACGTGGGCATGCTGATTTAGGCTGATCCCTAATAGATGATGTATCTTTTTTGCATCTGTATCAACAGTTTTACCATCTCTATTTAAGTATGGACCTATACCACTTCTAAGGGAAGGTTGTTTGTTCTTAAACTCATTGTCCTTAATCCTGGCAGCCATGGATTTTTCCTTGACGTCTTTAGCTGCCCTTATCAATTTTTTACGTTTCACAGCTTCTAGTTTATATTGCTTGCTACCTATCTACTTCCCTTTTCTTTCCATCTGAACAAAGACAGGCTGCTACCTAAAGTAGTCCTCTTTCTAGATTGGGGAATCTTAGCATTTTGAACAGCTAAAATAACTCTCAGGTCTCATTACATTTTTCTGTCTAAATTCTTCCTCCCAATCAACTTTCCTCATTTTTCCCTGATTTTGGGAAATCAGCTCTTCTAACAAACTAACCAATAATGGGAAAATTAAGAGCAATTGAGAATAGCTGGAATATGTACCAAAAAGTAAAAATCAGATGAGGTCTGAATGCCTGTAAAATTGCCAAAGGACTAAATGGAAGTGGGACTTTTCCAAGTGGGCAAAGTCACTTCTGTCACTCATGGAATAATAGTATCCAGTTCAGGTCTGGTCTTCCACCTACGCTGCAAAGCAAAGTGAACCGACTGCTGGGATGGTGAGCCTAAATTGGCACAAAGAGATAACTTTCTTTCATTAACTTGAGACTGGAGCCTGTGAGAAAAGTAGGGCTGCCAGATCAACTAGACAATAGCCACTCTGTATCTAAGGAGGGTTTGCTAAGCAACTAGTCTCAGGCTCTTTTAGGCACCTGCTTTCTGTGGGCATATCCATTTCCCAAGTGCTGGCTGTCCAAGGAAGATGGAGATTCTTCTGCTCAGCTCCATACCAGCTTCCCCTCATTGTGTGTCACTTTATGCAATGAATATTTCTGCACCCTGTTGACCAGTCCCTCCAATGTTTTATATGCCTAAAATATCTCACTACCTTGAGTAAGCAGACACATGCAGTCCAGAGGTAGGAAACTTCCAGTTAGGGAAGTATGCAGCCAGATGTATCACAAGAAACACATTTAAATGTTTTTGTGGTAAGGTACCAGAATCCACTCAATACAATGAGAGCTGAAGGACAATTTTCACTGATTAATGATCCTATAAAAAGAAAATACTGCTTATAGGGAGGGAGGAGAGACATGAGAAGGGAAAATAATACATGTGAACAAGGAAGTTACAGATCAGGAAAAAAACTAAAGGCTGACAGGCGCATCACATCTCTCTCACAGCAGAAAATTACTTTTCTTTTTTAAGAAATCCAACAGAACCTGAGTCAATTACGTAGACTTTGTTAGCTTTAAGCCTTGAGGAAAAAACTTCAGGCTCCCACAGTCATCAGCTAGAAGCTGATTTCTACAACAGCTGTGAGTAGGAGTTCCCAAATCCGAGAACACCACAGTAAGAACCACACTGATAAAAAATATGGTCGTGGCTCAACCACCAACGGGAGTTATGGTGGACCCTGTGAAATACAAGGTTAATGTACTTTAGGTCAGTGTACATACTCAACCACACTGTCCAAATCATGAGACCCAGAGCCTCTTCAGAAGGTGGCACCCAGAGAAGGGAGTCAATACTCAAGGTAGAGATTAGCATGAACTTAAAAACAAAAAATACAAAACACAACCTGGGACACTTCAAATTATACCAGATTACACCCAAATTCCTGTCTGATGACAGCTATAACTCGCATGTTTGCTAGTTTGCTATAACTCCCATGTTTATCAAGTGAACTATGACAGTGGTTTTCAACCTTTTTTCATTTGCAGACCCCATCGGAAATTTCAAATGGAGGTGAAGACCCCTTTGGAAATCTACTGTCTGTATATATAGTTGAATTCTGTTCAGTAAGTTTTCAGTCCAAGTCTTTTGGGGACCCCTTGGACCATGTCTGTGGACCACAGGTTGAGAACCACTGATCTACAGCATCCTCAGACTTCAGCTTCTACAACCAGGCCCTGTCCAGATAGCTGTCAAATCAGCCTATCTAAACAGATGCCGTAGAATATTCAGAACTCCCTCTTAGTGGCAACCTACAATTCAATTCTAAAACAGAGCTTTAGCCCTTTTTTGGTTTCTTTATTACATATAAAGCAACCTTTGATTTTTGTATCTTTACTTTTTTCTGCTTGGTTTTACCTGATAGCAGGAACATCAAGTTTACTCTTCCCTGATATTGCTGAAGGACTCTGGGTGGTTTCAAAGGTACTTTTTGTGAACTCTAACCCATTAATGGGGCAAAACTCAACCTATAACAAAGGCTTCCTTTATCAAAGATGTTGAATAAGTTAATCTGACTAAGAATTCCTTTCCCTCTCAATTGGCTTTCATGTCACCATTTCAATAGTTCTCTACCAGAATCTTCCAGATCAATCAGAATCTAAATTTCTAATAAAAAAACAAAAGCTTTTTGAGGTCACACTTTTGGAACAGCGTCTGTCTTTCACTTCATCAAGTACTTAAGGGTCAAAAGTCAATGAGCAGGAGAAGGCCTTTTTTTCCTGGCTAACTCAGATACTGGAATCTGAGTGGGGACAAGGACCTGAACTCACTAATTTACAATTAAAGAGCCTTGAGGAAGTGAAAGGCTCTCTTAGCAGTGCAGTCTACTGTGCTTCTAATATACTGAATGACAGTATGGACTTTCTCTGCAGAGGTTTGTCAGGTAACAGTTCAGGCCACTCATTTAAATCAAGATATGACAATCATGCCTCAGAATAAATCTCCCCCTCTCCAGTTCACACTCTACATCATCCACATCCTTGTGTGACTGAGGAGAAGCAAGTTTATCTGAGGTCCGGTCTACAGTTACCTTCCAGATTCGGCGGCCAGTGACAGGAGATACGAAAGTGACGTAAATCACTTGCGTACCTCCTGTTGACTTTGCTGCATCTGCTGCACATGCTGTCCACACGGCACTACGCCCCTTACCAGCGTGTTTTTCTTACGACAACTGCTGGATTGACTGAGCAGGTCTACACAGACCACTCAATCAATCCAGAGTAATCGATCTGACGGTGGCGAATTTGCTGCCATCAGTGTAGAGCCAGCTTGAGTCAAATGCTGACAGATTATGCCTCTAAGTGCACTTATTCACTTCCACTGATCCAGAAGCAGGATCTCAGAGGGAGAATCTAGGCAAGGAAGACCACTAGAGAATCTGCTTCTGCACTGGCAGTCACTATCTTGGTCCCTTAAGAGAAGTACCAGCTGCTAGAAACCATTACATCCTGTAAATCTTTTGAATATTCTAGAGAAGTGGAACTAAATCTGTATGACTTGCAAGATTATCCGAGGAGAAGCCTGCAAATGTTGAGCATCCAAGCAAATGATCTGCACCAGGTTTTTAGTTTTTCAAGTCATATTGTGAGCAACACATTAGGCTACTTCAAGAAACTGAAGTCCCTTTGTGTCCCTTAAAAGCACATTCTTCAAAGGACAAACAAAACAAACAAGCCATAGAGTTTTGGGGAAGGAAGAGGGCCACAGAAAATCAGTGTAGGTAAAAGGATGCTGAGCAAGATAAGGAGCCACCTGTGCGAAAGCCAGCTGTTACCTTCACTAATATGTCCCTGACACTAAACTAAGCTCATCAGAAAAGGTTGGAGAAATCTGCAAAGATGGTGTGTGTACCCTTATGTTTGCCCCTTTGACAAGACTATGATAAATTTTGTACCAAGTATGCCTTGTGAGATATTATTTGAAAACTCAATTTGCTGATCATTATTGTCCTGGTAAAATGTGTGTGGCAACACTGTATGTACAGTTATAAGATTCCACTGTATGATATTCCCGAGACATATTCCAAGTCTGCAAAAACAGCCACAAATGAGTTCCTCAGAAACAAAAGGCAAACCAACACCTCAGTCAGGTGTTGACCAAATGGGCCATCACCTGGTCAAGCAGCAATTCTCTGGCAGAAAAAAGTTGCAAGTGATAAATTTACATATTGACAAAGAAACAGCTGGAGGGTCCATTTCCACAAACTTTCTGTCTCCTGAACCTCAGCTGGAGATGATTTTTGAAGAAAAAGATAACTATAAGAAAGGGGAATAGACATCCCCCAAAATACTCTTCCTTTTCTCTCTGCCCATGGCATCAACAACACCTGAAGGAAAAGAAAGGTACCACTGAACTTGGGGAAGGGTTCTGGCTGAAAGGACTCTAGCCAGCCATTTGAAAAGTGGTGAGAGAAACTGTTTGAAATCACTTTTAGCTGTGTTTTATCTTTAATTTTTGTAACCATTTCGGACTTTTATGCCTCATTACTTGTAGTAACTTAAAATCTTTCTACAGTTAATCAACTTGTTTTATTGTTCTATCTAAACCATGTGCTTGGAGTAAGTCTTGGGGAAACTTAATTTGAGATAATAAAAAATGATATGCACAAATCCGGTTAATGAAATGACAGACTTTATATGAGCTTATATTGTCTGGGAGCGTGCTGGACAGTACAACATGAACATTTTTGGAGGAAGTCCAGGACTGGGAATTTGCTTGTGTTGCTCTGTAGTATAATACAAGAGTGGCTGGCTTTAACACTCATATTGTATAGTAACTTACATGCTGGAGCTGTGCAAGAGCAGACCAGGAATGGCTGCTTTCACAGAGAAGCAATGTAAAAGGCACCCCACAAAGGAGAATTGAGGGAACACAGCTATTCCACAGTCCAGACCGTGCCCTGGGTAATGTCACAATATGTACAAAAGAAACCTCAAAAATCAGAAAAACACAGTACTCATGCTGGTTGAGCTATCTCCCCAGTGCAGAACATAAGATTGAGTATACTCATCTGGACAGCCACTTTCATAACACGGCTTTGAATTTTTTTCCAATTTCTTAACTACAAGTTGGGACAGCATGCACGCATGCACTCACACACACATATTGCTGTAAATATCAGAGCTTATTTTTTAAAATATATATCTAAAATTAAAGTTCCTAAAAATGGATCTAGGAATACACAGTCAACCTGATTTTCAAAAGTGCAGAATACCCAGAGGCTCCCATTCAAGTCAATGAGCGCTACTGTGCGCTCAACACTTTTCAATTTCATGTTACTTAGGTCCTAAATATGAGCCTAGGAAGCAAATGTAATGTTTCTATAAGGAAAGGCTTGGCCCTGAAATAATCATAGCCATTTTCTTTTAACAAAAATCTTTATCGTACAGGATCAGCCCAACATTTATCTCCTGCCTCACACTCCAAAATGTTTCCTTAATCAAACCACATTTGAAAGTCAAGGAATCAAACTTGAATGCACAGTTAAAACCCTTAACATGTATAAGCTTCTGAATCTAGCTCCTACAATGAAGAATATGAAAGGTACCTCTTGTCCGGTAAGAAAAAGTAGAAGATCGCCTTCTTCTTCTTCACACATGTGAATCTGGATTACTGTACGAATGGCTGCCTCAAGGTAATCCCTCTCTGGCTCTGGGGTGTAGAAAATCTCCACAGGATGAGTACGACCAGGGATGGTTAGTAGAGGACAATTATCAAAATAAATCTGGAACTTGCCAGCATCTAGAGTAGCACTCATAACTATAACCTGTAAATTAGGGGGAAAACAGCATTACTCCAAAGTTAACATCAAGAACATACAGAATTTTACACACAATATTTAAGATAGTGAGAAGCGAAAAGTTAAAACGTATGATTGAAAGATTGAATTTAAGATTTCATTCTAAAGATCCTTGGTTTAGTGGTCTAGTCAACTCAAATATTTGTGGGAAAGGTTCTCCTGTTTAATACGTTGAAATAAATGTCAGGAAAACAGTTTTATAACAAACTGCTTTTAGATTTACATGGATTCCACTGAAGAGAATAGAATATATGTATTAAAAAGCAAATATCCTTATTGTTAGCTAGTTAACATACTGAAATCCATGGCTAATAAGCATAGTGAAATCCATATTTAGGAAACATAGAAGCATAAAGGAAATTCTGAATACATTCTGGCTTCTATAAAGCATAATCGTTACTGACCTTCAAGTCAGATCTTTGCCTTACAACCTCTTTCAGAACTCCCATCAAAATATCAGTAGCCAATGTTCTTTCATGGGCCTCGTCAAGAATTATAACACCATAACGCTCCAGCAAAGGGTCATTCATAGCTTCACGAAGTAACATACCATCAGTCATATACCTGAAAACAAGCAACATTTTAAAATTTTCCAAATTAATACTGAAGTTATCATCTGTGTAGAAACTTGTTTAATTCCTTCTCAATCACTACTGTCTCTCTCTTACTCATCCCCTCTCCCAAACAGCACCAGACAGGCTAAGTGCTTAAAGAAAGGTGAGATTTTTAAAAATGCAGTGAGGTCCAGTCTCACATTTTTAATAAAGAACTGGGTACAGCAAGAGCTTTAAAAAAAATAAAAATAAAAAAATAAAAAATCAAGGAATTGTCATCTGATAAGGGTTTCTACTTTTTTAAAAGAACAATTTTTAGAAAAGGGTTAAGTAATTCAGGAACTATCATGTTATGCACAGTTACCTTACGTACCCTACTTGTTTTTATTACTTTTACCCTCATCTTCCACACCCCATTCCCTCTTACTGTTTGCAACTCACTAGCATGTAATCTTAGATTATAAATTCTTTGGGGGCAAAGACTCTCTTCCTAAAGCAAAAGGTTCACAAGAACTCAATGTTTAGGACTTTAAATATTACTCCAATATAAATGTTAGCAGTAGCATAACTACCAGAGTCCAAAAACAAATTTGTGCATCATTCTACTATGACATATGCAGCACCTGTAGTGTAAATATATTTAGACTTCAACAGAAGGAAAATACTTGAAATTCAACTAGAAAACATTTTCTTCTTCAAATTCAACACAGAAATTACCTTTAGGCCCTCTCCACACTACAGCTTTTAATGAAGTTTGTAACAATGACTTGAACCTATGCATCTCACAGCTTATATGAGAGTACTAACCACCAGGCTAGCATAGTCTATCTGGCTCAATGAGTTTTTATACAAAATGGAACAGCTCCAACGGGGGGAAGGGAGAGGACGAAGAGGAGAGAGCATGCGCGGGTCTATAGTCTGATTAAAGCACACACCTGGAATGTGGGAGATTCAGGTTCAAGCCCCCTCTGCCTGATCTCTCACACTCACTGGGCTCTTGGCGATTTGGGGAAGGGCTCTTGTAAAAAAAAATTGACATTTGCTATGGTACACATTATTCATATCTGGAAATGTTCTGGGCTGTTTTGGTAATGAACAACCTCAACGTGCCATGCAATTTACATAAAGACAATATGTGGGCCTCATCCAATTCTTTACACCCCTGTTCAAGCTAACAACTACAGACCAACACTTCCTTATTTCATGTATTTTCTCATCGTGTCATAGTTACAGGTAAATTTTGAAATATATAGATTTGTTTCTTCTTATTCAAGTAACCAGAGTCTCACTGCAATTAACAGACAACTGCTCAGACTGTCAGCTTTTATT
>ML675624.1:59580569-59723747 GCA_007922155.1 Mesoclemmys tuberculata | reverse complement strand
TACAAGCTGTGCATACAGGAAACAAGGAGAGGAGAAAGGAATTAGTGGGAATATAGAAGAGGGTTTTATGAATACAGTGTCTTGGCTGGGAAACTAAGGAGGGACTTGGACTGTTCCTGTGACCCACAAAGGGAAGAAAACTCTGTTTGTGCTGGGAGGGCCTGGACTGGGAGAGTAGCTCCAGACAGCAGCTGTTCTAATGAACCATACACAATTCATCTCTAGTATACGATAGTATGACAAAATACTTCCACATTTCACTTCTCCCCCACCAGATCTGTAGGTCCCCCTGAGCCTAAGCCCCTCCTTTCCCCTTTTTTCTTTGTGGGCACAGCCCTCAGTCCACACAGATTTTCCTCATTCTCCTTTGTCACAACCTTTCTACCTCCAGGTTCCCCGCCAGAGCCTCTGTCCCTGCACAAGCCTGCCATGACACTTTTAGATGACTGTTACAATACTTACTTCAGAATTGTTTTTGCACTACTGCAGTCTTCAAATCGAATAGAGTAACCTACTTCTTGGCCCAACATCACATCCATTTCATCAGCAACTCGTTGTGCCACACTCATTGCAGCTACTCTCCTAGGCTGGGTACAAGCTACACCTCTCTTAGGTCCAGGTAATGATCGCATGTAGTCAACACACCACTGAGGGATCTGTCAAGAACAAATTTGCAATTTAAATGAACTTTAAATGGCCACTCAGATACAATTCATTCAGTTGTTGCAGCAGGTGATAGCTAAAGTCCTATTTTACAACCTATAAATTCAATTAGAAACTGAAGGCAAGATTTTTTGCTTTTGGAGAAAGCAAGAAGCCAGCTGGCTTATTGGTATAAAAAATGCAAATGATGAGAAGGGTAGGTGCAATTTTTATTTCCTGAATCCATTTACCAATAACTTGGATCAAATACAGATGTATGGCTGTCAAATGAATGAAGTACACTTTTGTTAATTCAAAATGTAGGAAAAACATTTCACAATTAAGAAGTACTAGTTTTCACAAGACCTGCCATTTTTCAAATTAGTAAGAAAATATATTGGTTGGCAGTACATTTAAGCAACTGTCAGATGACTTCAGTTTAGTAGAAGTGCTGCTGCTCCAATGGCATCTAGAGAAGAGTAAACTCATGAAGTTTCATGAAACCTTAATGTATACATTTTATGGTACATCTATACTGCTGTTAGCTGGATCTGAGCATTTGTGTTAGCCTACCTTGGCCAGACAATTAGAGTTCCCAGAGTAAAGCTCTACTAACATTACTATGTCCTCCTCGCTCTTTCTGCCCAAACTCACCCATGTGTTTGGGGGGCATATCCCATGGTTCTGTGTACTGAGACACTAAGATTCTTCCTCAGTCACTTATGACTCCTTATCAGATCTTGTGGGCTAACTGTAGAACAGGATTGGTGGACTGACTCTTGCCTGCGTCCTCACTGAAAAGAGGGTGAGTTCAGCAAGAGATATAAGCACAACTCAGGCCCTAAAGCAAACCCCAGACTTGCAAGCAAGCATGGATTCGAATTACAAATAAGCACCTGCTAAGCACTGTGTATATGAATGGGAAGGTGGTTTGGGCAAACACACATGTAGGAGCATGATCCAACACCACACTGTAGACATACCCTTGAAATTGCCCTAAAATTGTTTAAATGTTATAAAGCGTATTTTTAAATTAAACATTTATTACAGATGCAGTTTCTTGAAAAAAATACCTGAATATTAAAAATTTGGCTGAACCAGAAAATACCTTAAAATATTATAGTGACAAGACTTTTTGTCTGGAAGTCTGGAATCTCATTTGGTTATAGCTCTTAACGAACCGAACTTTTACCAAACAGTATGAATATTTGATATTACCGAAGAAATCAGAACATATTAGTTTGCCTAACAAGCAATTTACTGATCCAAGATTTAGTTTTGGGATTTTTTTAAATCATCTACAGTCTGTGTTAAGAAACTTAATTCTCTATACATAAAGAAAAATCTGCACCTCTGGTAACTATCTGACAGGCAGAAGATAGTGAATGGAATATATCTGGATTACACTCAATGTAATAAGAAGTTCTGTAAATCACATTCTCTGAAGAGATCTTCAGGGATAACGATAATCATGGGTCTAGAGGTCAAGCAGAACTCCCATAGCATTAATGTCCTTGTAACTATGCCCCCTGTAATTGCCTTTCAGAATATTCTCAGATTAAGAGCTAAAACAAAGTGCAAAGAGAAAAATGCAAACAAAAACACAGAATTCCACTGAACATGGAGGATGAATGATAATCCATAGAAGTCTAACATTTTTGAAGAAAAATACTTTCTTTTATTAAGATATTTTACAGACTGCTAGTCTTAGAAACTGAAAAGCCAAAGGAGATCCCAAATGCAACAGAAAAGTTCACTAGCTGCAACAAGAGGCAAACACAAACGGCAACACTGCTTTTAGGATTAAGGTATCCATTTTATAAATATGAAAAATTCAAGTAGTCTAGAGTATCTAATAAAAATTGTCAGAAGAGAGGTAACAGAGACATCTGAACAGAAAAGAAACCCAAGGAGCAGAAAATTAAGACATGTTTAGTGAAAAATGAATTCTGTAGCACTGAATCTTCATGGGTAGAAACATGCACACAGGTGCTCCACACGTGCCGAGGAGAAATGAGGCTGCTTTGCAGGACACCAGTAAAAATGCAAGTCTGAGGCTAGCTGCTGAAGCATCACCTCTACAAATAGAGTAAGTCTCGACATGAACTTAAAGCAGCAGGCCTGCCAAGCTACAGCAATGAAAAATGTAATTAGACAGCCATTTAGAAGTGGTTTTCTTGGTAACAGCAGAATCCACTATAACAGTGTCAAATGAAAGAAGCTGGGTGGACTTTAAGGGCTTTAATCTGATTCAGATAAAAACCAAAAGATCTTTTCACATCAGTTTACAAAGGCCTCCTCAGGATCGGCATGCAAGCACAAAGAAAGATGACTGCTTCACAGTAAGGTAGAACTTAGTCATCATCACTGGTAGCAATTTAGAGTAAATCTATAACACCACACAGTCCTTGCAAAACATAGCATCATGTGGATCAGTAAGAGCCTGAAGCCACTGTGGGAGCCAAAATTACTGCCACCAGGAAAATGGACTTTCCTGGTAAGAAAGCTATTTCACACAGATATGAAATGGATCAGGAAGAGCTTTCACTAGCTTTGTCAGTCCCTTGACACAGAGGAGCTTTCTAATGGAGGGCAGATATTTTCTAACACAAAAACTACCAAATGAACGTAGTAACAAGGGGCTGCAAAGACAATGGTCTACCTTGCATAAATTTGTGACAGGCCAAATTAAATGAAATGAACATTCAGTAGAGTTCTTAAAAAATATATAGTTTAAGTCAAATGAATAATGTAATCAAGCAGAGTTGGGGGGGGGGGGATTCGGGTTTTTTGCTTGCAGATCGGGCATGGGCAAACGAGACTCTTGAACTATTAAAAACCTACACTGTTTAAAAGTTTAGAGGGTGAAATCCTTGCCCTCCTGAAGTCAGTGGTAAAACTCCCATTAATGTCAACTGAGCCATGCTTTCATCCACAATTCTTTTCTTGTAGACTGTTGACCTACATGCTCAGAAACCCCATGCATTTGGCCTCAACTCTCATGAACTATGTGCAGGACAGTGATATCACATGGGGTATGTTGAACAATACTCTGTTCTGTATGGTGAGACTCTCAATGTGAGCAGCTAATATCTCTATGGGTCAATCTACACTATGAAAATTTAAGACCATTACACCTACAGTTCCACAATAAAGGTGGACTTCACTTTTGCACTTTCAAAAAGGGTTCAATCATTGTTATGTACGAAAAGTATGTTATCAGCCCAGAATTACTGCAGATACTGAGCAGAGTATATTTTCTGAGATTTTACCAGTAAAACAGTTAATTAAATATTTAAATTTAATATGAGTCCTTACAAAAATTAGCACCCAGTTTCTTTCTCCCAAATGACCTAGAGTAGCACAAATTTTTCATGCTTCCCTTACAGTTAAAACTCACTGAAATCTTGTGCAGACATATGAAGCCTTTATTTTGGATTAATCATCATTTCCCTCCCCCCACCCTCCATTATCCTTAACAACAATTTCTTCCACAGGGGCTGAAATGTTCTCCTGCAATTCCACATAGAACTGTCTTAGAAAATGGCTTTCATCTCCCATGTTCTCAATGCCACCCAAGACAACTTACCCTTTGGGGCCATTTTGAGAAAGGCATCTGTCCTATTCTCAACAACACTGAGGCCATAAGCTGCTCTTAAAGACACTGCTAGCTTCCTTGGCAATAGTGACAACTATTTTGAAAGAAGGCATCTATGGTCTCATTCCCATTAAGAATGGGCGATAGTCATTTTCAAAAAGGACAACTCTTTCTGGGTCTCTCTGCTGATACACTTTGTAAAACTATCAAATCTAAATTTTTTAAAAAAATATTACCATTGCACAAGATCTACTGAGAGGAAACTAGTGTGTTTGCATGCAAAGGAATGTGGGGTACAAGAGGGAAGGGAAACAGGCATGCATGCATATAAACAGGGTAATTAAAGAGGTTACAGAAGAGAGGGGGAA
The DNA here is from genome assembly GCA_007922155.1 of Mesoclemmys tuberculata. Classification (NCBI taxonomy): domain Eukaryota; kingdom Metazoa; phylum Chordata; order Testudines; family Chelidae; genus Mesoclemmys; species Mesoclemmys tuberculata. The sequence goes on along the minus strand of ML675624.1, from coordinate 59,719,139 downwards.
ACTGCATGTGAGAGCATGCAGAGCAATACAAGTCCAAAAGGCAGAGAGAAAGCAGAGTGTACGTTCCAATCGCTTTGGTGAAGCAAGACAGCTGTAAATGCAGTTAACCATTCAGTACACTCTAGGAGCTTAGTGCTGCTACCGAGCAGCATAAAACAGCACGTACTAGAGAAGATAGCCATAAAAGATTATAAGTGATTTATGGTTCATATTCCATATCCTCAATTCATTCAAAGTATCATATGTGAACATTCTCTTTGGGGTTTTTGTTTACTGCTCATGTATGAAATTTTAAATTGAAAAATAAAACCAGGAAAACCCCAGACAAAAATATTTATTTTCAACTTGAACTCCATCTTAACATACTAGTAATTTATGGTTAAATATATAAGGTGGTTTTAATTCTCAAAAAACCAAGCATTATAAATTCAGAATTTAAGATTAAATTCAAAGAAACCCAAAACATGTTACATTTAGTGCACACAAAAAACATTAACTCTTCCCTATGACAACATACTGAGGAAGAAAAAAAGTGTGTGTATTTAAAGATCAATTTAATCTGTGACCTCAAACACTAAACTGCAGTCATCAATCATTTTCTTACTACATGATGTCACTACAGAATATGGTTAAGGTTGTTTGAGTGCCTTAACTACACTTCCATAAATACATTCTATTACACTTTAAAAAAGAAACCTAAACTCTGAATTTCTTGACTTTAACATGCTTGCTTTGGGAAAACTGCAACATTTCTACAACATATTTTATCGTAAATGCACTCTCAGCCTTAATTATATTTTTAGTTTTTGTTTGGAAATTTAGTAGATGTGTAGCACACATGCAGCCGAATCACCATGTGCACAGCAAGAAATGAAGCCAAACAAATTGGCCACAGTGATTGGTGGAGGAGTCATATGAGTGGTCCCTAGGATAATACAGTAGTGAAGATCTTCTTTCTGTGTTAGCTGATGTGGTACTAAAACTGCCTGCACAGCAGGTAGTTAAGACTCCATCTAGTCTTAGCTTCAATGCTTTGAGCGGACCCTGGATCAGACTTAGTGAAATGTTAGTAGGAAATCAGAAGGAATTCTGGAAGCAAAGATTAGTTAGGTATTATGAAAATGCCAAAACTTTTCAAGACGTATTTCATTAGGATAAATTAAAACAACTAAAATTAGAAAAAATACAGTACACTTTTTATTGCTTATTCACTTAGTAATTTGTAGTAGATAAACCTTAGTGTTTCATCTGAACTAGAAAGGTTCCATTGTTTCATTTTCTATAGCAAGTGAATTTAAATATCTATTTTCAGGTCAGCAGAATCAAACGGCTCACACAAGTTGATTTTCTAGAGGACTTTATAAAACCAACAGAATAAGATAAGATACTTTTGGAGAAAGACTCACTTCCCGCAGGCTGAAGTACTTTTTTCCAGTACATCCTGCCAGAGTCCAACCTTTCAGAAAAGCAAGATGCTACCAGGTTCATCTTTATGAAGTATTTACTTAACTTTGGACTAAACTTAATATGGGTATTTTCATCTGGCGACAGGGGGACCCAACTTTTATTGCTTAAACCATGGGCAACACTGCTTAATTTTTTCAAAGTATCCAATAAGTATTAAATAGCGATTGATGGGATGGTTACATTTTAAAAATCAGAATATATACTTTGAGCCCCAGTCCCAGGAATACTTAGGCATATAAGCAGTCCCTCTGAAGCAAACAGGGCTCCTCATATATGTAAACTTAAGCACAATCATTAAGTACTGCAGGACTTCGTCCGGAATATTTTCCATTTGCCTGAAGTGACTGATGAACCTGTCATTTTCAAATGATGTAGGAGCCTAAATCCCCACTTTTGAAAATAAGGACTGTCTACACTACAAAGTTAGGTCAAGGCATCAACCTAGTTGTGCATGTTTTTTATACTTAGATTTCTCTCCCCCCAACTTAAGCACCCTGCTACAACAATGCAATACCACCACCTCCTCAAGTGTCACTGAATCACGGTCAATGCATTGAGGTCAACGCAGCATGAGCATAGACATTGCATTACTTATGTTAACCCTAACAGTCCTCCAGCAGCTGTCCCACAATGCCTGGCACTGACCGCTCTGGTCAGAACTGTGAAATCCACTGCCCAGGGTCATGAAGATCAGAAGGCCCCCTCCCCTTTAAAGCCCCACAAATTTTTAAATGCCTTTTCCTGATTGTCCAGTTTAGCAACACCTACGCCCAACTGACCATGCTGGTTACACACACTGGCTTTGGAGTAGACAGGAGATATTGATCTCCTGGGCCTCTGGAGATAACAGGCTGTGCAGGCACAGCTACAGACAAGCCACAGAAACATGGACACCTACGAGCAGATTGCACAGGGGGAATGCAGAAGAAGGGATACGACAGGAATAAGCAGCAGTGCCAAGTGAAAGTGAAGGAACTGCATCTGGCATAAGGCCAGGAAGACCAACAGTCAAGCAGGAGCTGGGCCACAGACCTGCCACTTTTACAAAGAGCTGCTTTGCCATACTTGACGGAGACCTCACCACCACTCCATACACACTGTGGATACTACAGAGAAGCCCAAGACACAGGCCCCTATCATCAACAGCATGAACAGGTGGAGGAGGAAGAAGATGAGACAAAGGGGTTAGCTATGTCACAAGCCTGGACCTGTTTGAGGCTCCACTGCAGACCAGTGTCTTGGTGGTCAAGCACAGGGAAGGAACCTTGGGTAAGTATGTAATTGTATTTCCAATTAATGATGTAAAACTGGAGGCAACAGCAGATAGGACACAGCTAGAAATGTTTCACTTATTTACTTGTGCTAGGAAAGATTTCAGAAAAATTCTCCCTCTTTTCATTGTAATCTGCTTGTCATTTCTATACACAAGGTCCCTTGAATCCTCCAGAGAGAGCTTGATGAAACTTTGATATAGATACTCTAATACTCTCCCACAGGTTTCTCAGGTGACAGCCTTATTTCTTCCTCACTGGTAAAACAAACACTTTCCCATGCATCAGCAATAACTTCACAGAGGGGCCACTTCACAAATTTTGATAAGTCACTGAGGGCCTGGGCCACGTCCAGCTTCCAGTCACGTGATCAAAAGCCGGAAGTTCAGGTAGCAACCAGCCAAAAGCTGCCTGATGCTCCAGGGTAGCTTAAGAAGAGCATCGACAGCAGAAGCAACGGATTGGGTGGGCCTGCTTTCAAAGTGCTCCTACATTGTGGACCGAACAGAAATGTTAGACGGGCTATATTTTGCCCACCCCTGCTGTGGTGTAGACTCTTGTGGACCTACGGGTTCAACAATCATGGTCTTGCCTTCCTTTGCAGTCCATGGATAAGCAAAATGGACATAAATGTTCTTTCCCCTTGTTAAGTTCTGTTCCATTAAATTGAAGTTAAATGTAGTTGCTTTTAAGTTACACAGATTTTTCTTGTTACCGAATAAAACTATCATTTGGAAAATTATTCATCTTTATTAATTCAGAAAACATGCTGCAGCATGCCTGCTAGTTCTGAAAGTGCCCACTTGTTACTGTACAGTGACATCTCACAGGATCGGTGAAAAACACTAATCAGATGTACAGCAAGCACTGCAAAATTAAAAGGTGGATTGACAGTGTTGTATTCATGGGTGAACGCCACAAAATTTCTAACAAGCCCCAAAACAACTGGGCCAGGTAAAGCACAGCACACAACACATTATTGCAGCTCACTCTTAAAGTGCTCTTTCAAAGTCTCCTCTGTATAGCTCCACATTGAACTCTTCTAATAGCCCTTCTGTCTGGTTGTTCAAATTCAGCAGACAGCTGCTCAACCTCCACCATGGCAGCAAGTTTTCTCCATTGCTTCACAGATACTATGGAGGAAAGAGCAGGCAGCTATAACCACTGAGATGTTGTTTCACTGAGATCCAGTCTTGCGTTAAAGAATGCCAGCATCTCTTCAACCTACCAAAAGCACATTCAATTGTCATTCTGCACCTGCTGAACTGGTAGCTGAATCTTTCCTAGGTACTCAGTGGCTGGTTACAGCTTCACGAGCCAGAGAGCAAGGGATTGGTTAGGTCTCCCAGGATCGTTATTGGTATTTCAACATTTCTGATCATAGTCCACCAGTCAGGAAAGAAAGTCCTTGCTTGTAGCTTTCTGTATTTTTAAAGCTCTAAGCCTCATGCACCTTCTTGGACCTGTCAACAAAGATGCTGGGGAAGCAGCCCAGTGATCCATCAATACTTGCATAACCACAGATCTTTTGTTAATGTACTCTGTGGCACAGTGGTCTGGTGCCAAAATAGGGATATCCATGCGATCTCTTGCTCCACCATACTTCAGGAAACCCCAATGCTGCAAATCCACCCAGGTCCTGCACAGTGCCAGGAATCACAATCCATCATAGTAGGAGGGAATTAACAGCCGTACTCGCTTGCATGACAAAGGCCCCCCCAGTGGATTTTCCAACTCCAGAATGATCTCCCACTGACCAATAACCACCCAACATTGCAAGTTTCCACAGTGCAGCTGCCCAGTCTTCTCCACTGTCAATACCACTCTCACTCTGCTGTCTTAGCACTGGAGGGCTGCGGCATACTCAGCATACAGATCCAGGAATGTGGCCTTGCACATCATAAAGTTCTACAGCCACTACTTGTCATCCCAAGCCTGTATTACCATGCAATCCCATCAGCCAGTGCTCAATTCTCAGGCCTAGACACAGCACACCACCATCTGCAGCTGCTCTATGAATACCACTGCCAACCCTGAATTGGTTCTTATGTACAAAAGCAATCTAGTCTCCAAAAAACATCATGTTTCCTGCTGATTCAGTTCTTATTGTGGTTCAGCAAATACCAAAGGATCATCCACTGCTGGATCTACGCTCCCTTAACTTATCTAATTCTTTTTTGAACCCTGATATAGTCTTGGCCTTCACAACATCAGGCAAAGAGTTCCACAGATTGACTGTGCATTGTGTGAAGACATGTTTCTTTTTGTTGGTTTTAAACCTGCTGCTTATTAACTTCATTTGGTGACCCCCAGTTCTTGTGTTATGAGTAAACAGCACTTCTTTATTTACTTTCTCCATACCAGTCATGATTTTATAGACCTCTATCATATTCCCCTTAGTTGTCTCTTTTGCAAGCTGAAAAGCCCCAAACTTATTAATCTCTCCCCATATGGAAGCTGTTCCATACCCCAATAATTTTTATTGCCCTTTTCTGTACCTTTTCCAATTCCAATACATCTTTTTTGAGATAGGTTGAAAAGATCTGCACGCAGTATTCAAGATGTGGGCGTTCTGTTAACTTTTTTCAATGCTGCTGCAGAGTGGATGTTTTCAGAGAACTAACCACAATGACTCCAAGATTTCTTTCTTGAGTGGTATCAGCTAATTTAGACCTCATCATTTTATATGTATAGTTGGGATGACGTTTTCCAACGTGCATTATTTTGCATTTATCAACACTGAATTTCATCTGCCATTTTCTTGCCCAGACATCCTGTTTTGAGATCCCTTTGTAACTCTTCGCTGTCTGCTTTGGATTTAACTATCCGGAGTAGTTTTGTATCTGCAAATTTTGCCACCTCACTGTTCATCCATTTCAAGCTCGTTTATGAATATGTAGAACAATACTGTTCCCAGTACAGCCCCCTGGGGGACACTACTATTTACCTCTTCCCATTCTGAAAACAGACCATTTATTCCTACCCTTTGCCTGCTATCTTTTAACCAGCTCATGAACCAGGAGAGGACCTTCCCTCTTATCTTATGACAGCTTACTTTGCTTAAGAGCCTTTGGTGAGGGACCTTGTCAAAGACTTTCTGAAAAAGTAAGTATACCATATACATTGGATTACTCTTGTCCACATGCTTGTTGACACCCACAAAGAATTCTAGTAGATTGGGAAGGCATGATTTCCCTTTAAAAAGCCATGCTGATGCTTCCCCAACAAATCATAGTCATCTGTGTGTCTGATAATTCTGTTATTTATTATAGTTTCAAACAATTTGCCTGGTACAGAAGCGAGGCTGACTGGCCTGTAATTGCTGGGATCACCTCTGGAGCCTGAGTATGGAAGATTTGAGCTTCAGGTTCTTTGATGAGAATAGCCCAGGGACAGCAGGCAGGAAAGGAGTTCTAATTCTGGTTCTAAAACAGACTATCTGTGAATTCATTGGTAAATGACCTAACCTCTGAAGCACTGTTTCACTATCATTAAAGCATGAATTTCTCTCCCTCACAAGTGTTGAAGTTAAGAGTCTTCTAGAATGCAGAGTACAAGTACTACTGAGAAATTAATGAGAAAATTTACATACAAAAATCTAAAGTCAACTCAATGTCACTCGGTGCCATAAAAACAGCAGAACACACAAATTTCAGTAATGCTTTTCCTTTAGTTTTCAACCATTAGCTGGACTAGCAGATAAAAATTAAAACTACTGTATAATGTGTAAAATAGGGATCAGCGTTAGTCATCTGTAGATTAGTACACTTGCCTTCAGTAGTTTAAACTTCACTGAATGTTTCATGAAAAGACAACCTGCCCTTAAGAGACAGACTAACAGGAGTTGGGAGTGGAAAGAGAAATTTTATTACATCATTTTGTAGTCATTAAGCAACTGAAAAGTTCATTAAACAAGTCTTGCTCAAGAAGGTAAGATTTGTGATGTCTCATTAAGACACTGAAATAAAATTGTTAACACAATACTAAACAATTTATCATAGTAATCCAAAAAACAAGGATTTAAACACTCCAGCCTATAACAAAATCTTAAACTTTAAGCAATGACGCATTAAATGAACAAAAACTCACCTGTGTCGTCTTACCAGACCCTGTCTCTCCAACCAGTACAAAAGACTGGTTCCTAATCAGGATATCTGTAAACCTCTCTTTATACTCCCAGACAGGGAGCTGAAGCCGCTTCTTTAGGATTTCATAGTATCGAGGTGTATGCGGTAGGTTTGTGAATGGATTAATACTCTGTGGAAGTACTGCTGGTTTTAAAGGTGGTAATCCACCACCAACAAGAAGCATAGAATTAGATGAAGGACGCAAATCTTTTTCCTTGTCTCTTTCTCTGTCACGTTCTCTTTCTCTGTCACGATCCCTGTCACGGTCTTTAGAACGATCGTCACGATCACGGTCACGATCTCGATCCTTCCTGAAAGGATTTACAGAACACAACAAAAATATAGAATGTTAAAGTAAATACTTAAAGACAAGATATTGCCTATGAATGCAGGAAATGTCAAGAAATCTAGATAAAAATGAAGAGTTTAGGTTCTTTTCCTTGCATTCGGTAGTTTTAAAAATAAGAAATAGCCCATCTAAAACAAAAGAATAGAAGTATTAAGCTAATGTTTCACTGTGAAATATATTATGCAGATCATGCAAAATGAATGCACAGTAAATATTTTCAAGTTTTGCAAGCAACTTCACTTAAGTGTACTTCAGTGAAGGAAAAATATCAATTTACTTGCTTGTCATTACAAAGACCAAATTTTGTGTCTGGTGCATATGCTGTATTAGTTATGCAAAAATTATAGTAATAATCACTGTTCATGAGTTCTGTCATGCGCCTTTAAGTACAGATGAGGTCAGAAAAGTGAGTATACAAAAATAGCATCTTCTTAACTCTATACATGTAATAGCTATCAAGAGCCAGGGTTTTTTTTAATATATCTCTTTACTTTTATGACAGCTTTCGCGGTCCTTTACTTGTTACCACCACAGTGCCACTTATAGTTATGGGAGGAAACTGGACTCTATTCTTGCTCATGCAGTAGCAGAGCTGGACCAAGTGTCAAATCTGTTACCAAAGATGATGCATGACCCAGAAAGAAAATAACCTGAGTCTCACATTCCATGAAGAGTTTATAACTATCAGTTAGAAAAGTTACCTTTACACATATAAACTGAGCACATTTGATATGTAAGTCACTGAGATTTGAACACGAATCCCATAAGTTTTAAGAATATAACTGCATTAAAAAGTGTTTCCCTCTCCAAAGGAACCTGAAATGCATAATGCATCATTTAGTGTTCTCAGTTACCAAACACTGGACTAGTAGCGCCAGCCCAGCTGTGGGAATAGAGAAAACAAAGAGAGAGAGATAATGCGCACGCGGGCGCGCACGCACACACCCCGCGCGGGCGCGCACGCACACACCCCGCGCGGGCGCGCACGCACACACCCCGCGCGGGCGCGCACGCACACACACCAAAACTTTATAAATAGATATAATTAAGTTTCCTAATAATGATAGCGAAACCAGCGTAAAAATATTTTTTTAAAAAAGCAGAGAAACTGGGATACAAAACAAACTATGGCATATCGAATTTGGGGCCTAAACTATATGATAAATTCCCTTTAAATTAAGAGAGAACTGCAAAGTTAAAATGAAATTGTGATTAATCACAATCAGACTGGAGGGATTATTCAGCTCAGGTATCTGGAGTAAACTCAATTTGCATTTTAGTTTTATAAAACTACCTCAAATGGGTATCAAATTTAAGTTGGTCTCAGATTTAGTTTCACAAGAACAAGGACCACAGACCAATAAAATTGTTTCCTCTTTTTCCTCTCACCAATTCATCAGAAACAATTTTTGTGGGAGGAGCATGGTCAATTTACAATCTAATAATTCTGGAAAATATAATTCTGAAATACCAATAGGTCATTAGCAATACAAGTTAAGAAACTTAGTCATTTTCTACCTAAGTGCCTTGAAAAATTTCTGACCCATATTTTCAATAGTAACCACTAGATCTGAGTACTGATCTTTTAAAAGACTCGAGGCCTGATTCCCAGGCCTGAGCTACTCTACAAGAGCACGTTGGCATAGCAGTGGTGGTTAAGAGTGGGGGAAGAGAAATCAGACCCCCTTGCCAACACAGCTTTGTCAACAAAACCCTCAGTTTTGATGCATCTATGTCAACAAAAGTCCTTCTGCTGGTTTAGCTAACCTCTGTTTGGTGAGATTGTATTACTATGCCAGCAAAAGAATTCCATATGCCTGCATACACTGCATCTACACTATATGACTGTGCTGACAAAGCTATGCCAACATAGTTTCTATAGTGTAGACATGACCTCAAAGTTACAGAGGTCACTGATTCAATTAATTTCAGTTGAAGTTGTAAGTGTTCAACGCTTCTTAAAATCTAGTTGTCTAAAGCCACACACCTAGAAAACCAGAAGATACCTTTGAATATCCAGCCCTCTGAAACAAATCAACTGTAGTTGGATGTACTATATGTGATACTCCTGTTCCTGGAAAAGATTTACCAGTAAACTAAAGGAAGTTTAGTACCTCAAAGTAACAGCTTTCTCTCTTGCTGCAAAAGAGATAATTTATCCTATCCACTTCCTCATAAGAGTCGTAAATAAGATACTTATAAAATAAAAACATTTTAAATAGCAATTGTGTCATTTACAAACCTTATTTTAAAAAATATTTACAAATACCACTAATAAATGTAATTATAACAACAGTGTAAAACTTAATTTTTAAATGAAAGCTTGCATTTTGCTGAAACTGATGTCTTCTTATGCCCCCACACTTGCCAGGAAAAGTAGCCTTAGTTACTACTGGAAAGAGCTTTGTTTTCAGGCTTCCCAGCAAAGTATTTATTTAGCTGTGAGGGGACAAGTCTATTGGGATGCTGCAGAAGTCATTTTGGAGTTTTAAAAACAGTTAATGATCTATCCAGAATAGCATGTTTAATGAGATGAGCCTATGCTAAACTCTGAAAATGTTTCTATTAGTTGTGAGGTCAGAACCAAAACAAAGGGACAGAGAAGTTGAGAAACTGCATTTTTCTAAATTGACATCTATTCTCTATGCAAACTATACCTGGCAAAAAAAATTTTTAAAAAAACCCCACTCTTACTTGGAGGAAAAGTCTGGAAGCAGAAGGAGGCCATATGACAGTGAGCAGCTTTCACACCTTTTCTTTGAAAACATAAGCCTACCACTAGGATCAGACTTTTATGCACCCACAGTAGCATTTGATAGGGTAATAACTTTTTTTTAAATAAGGACTATGAACCCTAATGCTTCAGGGTATACACCAATTGCCAACAGACATGGATTAGGAAGAAATTCTCCTTCATTGGAGAACTATTCCATAAGTGTCTACTTTGGCATTTCTTGTATCTTTCTCTGAAGCCTGCAGTACTAACCACTTTCACAGCAGAGATACTGGATTAGATGTACTGGTGGCCTGATCCAATATGGCAATTCCTATCAGTCCGCCATCATTTTCAATTATTCCAGTTAACTTCTACTGTTGTCCACATACCATTAAGAAAACAACCTGCAGAATGTTATTTTAAATTTCGGAATTCAAATGCTTCACCCAAAAGATAAATTTTGGGGTTTGTTTTTTTTTTTAAACATCCATCCCACCAATTTTCAGGCTAAATTACGAATAAATTATATGTAATGAAATTCACCCTTCTGTCTCCCATCATCTCTTCAAATGACTTTACAATTTTTGTAATGCTTTCCTCTGTGCTTTTCACAAAACCTCCCACAAACAAGAATGATTGATTGAGGGGGGGGGGAGTGAAACTGGCCAGGCACAAAGTACTGAAAAACGCAAAGAACACAAAGAAAACAATATTGTGTCCTCCCTCCCCCCACCTTCAGTTTCACTGATCATAGCTGTTACTTGTAAACAGCAGTTTGCAAAGCTGCAGACAAAGGTTGCCGAGATAACTCTAAAGTTACCCAGGAAGATAATCGGCCCAGGGCCCATCTCCGTGCTCTGGTCCGGGTCGCGATGGAGCGGTAAGGACAGGAGTTTAGAAATACCGATCTTTCTACTCAGCCCCGCCCTGGGACCCAGGTCCACGGGACTATCTGGCCCAGCGACGAGGAGCCGAAGAGCGGGTAACCGGAGGACGGATGGGGTCACCGTTTGCACCGATACACGCACGGTTCAGCGGCGGGATTTCGGATCCCGGCAGGAGAGGCCGGTTCCCCGCCGCTCCCACCCAGCTCGCCCGGCGCGCCCCGTCGTGTCCCCCGCCTTGCACCGGGGCTCCCGCCTTAGAGAAGATGGAGGAGCCTCCCTCGGCCCTGGGAAGCCGCCGAGCTCTCGGGCCGCCCCCCGCCGGCGGGACGAGCCGCGCCTGCCCCCGGGAGTCGCCATGCGGCCTGTGCGTGCCGCGCCCAGGCGGCTCCGAGCCCCGCCGGGTCCCCCGACCCCGTCCAGGCCCGAAGTGGCGCGGAGCGAGTCCGGCGCCGCGGCTACAAGGCGGATTCGGCGGCCGCCGCTCCGAGAGCGCGAGTCCCGGGCCCCCCCCGCAGGCCGCGCGACCAGGCCCGGGCCCCGGCGTCCTCACCCGTCGGCGGTGGCGCGCTTCTTGCTGGAGGTGTAGTCGTCGCCCAGGTCGAGGCGGTGGCGCTTCGACATGGTGCCGGGGCAGCGGGGGGCTCCGGCGGGGATGGGTGCGGCGGCTCCCTCCGCGCTCTCCGCGCCCAGAGAAGCAGCGGCGGCGGCGGCGCCGCGAGGCCAAGAACAGCAAGCAGCTAAAATGGCGGCCGGAAGGAAGCCCCGCGCTCGGGCGAGAGCGAACGGCTTGGGGGGGGGGGCGGAGTAACCACTCGGGTCCGGCTGGGAACCTTCCCCCAGCGCGCCGGTTCCGGCCCACCATCGCCCCCTCCGGGATCCCATTTCCCGTGGCCACCCACGGTGCGGGGCGTGGGCCTGAGGCGAGACGGGGGGACCGAGAGCTCCGACATGGCGCTGGCGGGCAGCCAGAGCCAGCGCCGACCGCCGCCTGTTCCTAGCAGGCAGGGCCCTCCCACACGTGCCCATGGGGGTTGCAGCCTGGGCCAGGGCGGGGTAAAGCGAACCCTCCCCCCACAAGTCGGGGCCCTGCTGCCAGGGAGGCTGTGCATGGAGAGCCTAGGCGTAGGGCATTGGGCCCAGCCCATGGCCCAAAACAGGAGCCACTCCTCAGGCCCCCAGGGCCCTGCCTGTGGACAGGACCCAGGGCGCAGGCCAGTTCACACTCAAAGCTTACAGGAGTAGAGCTGTGCCCCCTAAGAGCCCTTGTGTAGGTGCTGTGTCATCCAGAGAGAGCTCTCCCGCCCCATAATAAAACCACCGCAGCCAGGGGCACTAGCTATGTCGGGGCGATGATGCTAACGACCCATCTGAAGCAAGCAATCAGAAAGGTTCCGAAATTATATATATGGCAGGGTTGGGTGTGGGTGAAACAGCTGAAGACGGCAACATTCGCAGCGGCAGGCAGGCAAGGGAGAAGGACCCTAAGCTGAATCAGAAGTATTTGACCAAGAAGGAAGGAAGAAGTATTTCTCTTATGGCAAGGAATGCAGGAGTACCATTGTAAATAAAGCTAGATGCTTGCATTTGAATGACAGCCAACCCCACCCATTCTAGGATTGCCTGACCAACACTCAGAGAAGGTTATTTTGTAGAAATGTTATTGAAATGTAACTTTATACATACATATAAGGGATTTGTCTGTTACATTGTAACAAGCTTGGTGTTCTAATACAACATTGTATTAAGGTTTTATATATATGTATGAAGGATTTCTTTTTCTCTCTGTTTTATGTATTGCGACATTGTATGTCTGCCACACAGCACTGCACTAAGTATTCATAAAATATATGGTAAGGAAACATTATATTGTGTTAGGAGTATTGCATTGCATGCCTATGTTTTATGTTATATTTGATGTTGCGACACTTTAGGTTACATAGTCTATGGTGATCTGTATTATTCAAGGGGCTTATCCTATCTCATTGTGCTAATCTTTGATTTAAGATTTAAATCACATTAGAATTAGCAAGTAATAAAGAGATATTTTGTTTTTGAAAAAAAATACTGTCTAAGTGTCAATCCTTTGAGGGGAAAGCTGTATCCATGTCCTCCCAAGGGTAAACCAAGGCAGACAGGTCTAGGGAGTTTTCCAGTGATTTAAAGGAAAACCCCTGGTAAACCCTTGAAAATCCCCTAGTGCGGACCACTTCCTGTTACCCACTTATGGAGTTAAGGCTTGTGATTGGTTTATTAGTATTCCTAAGCCACTATAGGGCCTTTTGGATCCAAATTTTGGGGTAAAACAGATGCTTAAGATGGCTTTGAATGTCACCTATGTCTCGCACCCATAAAGAAGAGCAGAGATGACTACAGTATTGTAAACCAGGATCTTATTTTCCATTTGCATATCTCTGTCAATAAAGACATGACAGAGAAATTTTCCAAAGGATACACTGGTACAACAGAGCCTATGTTTGAGTCTTGGGGAGGTGGCTGCCGAGGTAAGGGAAATGTTCCATGTTTTCCAGCATTCACTGCCAATGACAATGGGGAAAGGGTGGCTTATGCTAGGGCATGCTGTTGGAGCACCTTAGTCTTCCCAATATTGAGGAAGAGTCCTAGGCTATGATAGGTGCCTGAGAAGAGATCTAGGGTAGATTCCAAGTCAACCTCAATGTGTGTGAAGATAGTCATCAGCATGCTGAAGATTGGTAATAACAGCACTGGTGATCTTGGTTTAGAATGGCGGTGCTGCAGACGGAAAAGCTGGCCATCCGTGCAAAACTCAGTCAATTCCAGAGGAAATGCAGTCACAAATAAGAATCAAGATTATGGCAAGACGGAGAAAAGGGTTGGAGCAATAACACAGCCCTGCTTGATACCAGTCTGGATGGTGAACGGGTCAGTTTCTAATCCATTACAAAGGATGGTGGTGGTCATTCCATCATGAAGTAATCTGAGAACATGAATGAACTTCACTAAACAACCAAACCTAGACAGCACCTTCCTTAACACTTCCCAACTGATGAAATCAAAGGTCTTAGTTTGGTCAACAAATGCCATAAACAATGGCTGCTTGTGTTCTCTACACTTCTCTTGGATCTGTCATGCAACAAAAATCATGTCAGTGGTGCCTGGAGACTGTCTGAAACCACATTGGGATTCTGGAAGGATGACTTCAGCAAGAGGAAGGAGACGTTCAAAAGGATGCAAACAAGGATCTTCCCAGCAATGGAGAGGAGGGCAATACCTTGGTAATTCCCACACATTGACTTATCCCTTTCATAAAAATGGTCACAATATTAGCATTCTTTAGATCAGGTGGAATTTCCTCACTAACTCAAATTCTAATCAGAAGTTGATGAAGTTTTTGCACAAGTGCTATTCCACCAGCTTTGAAGACCTCCACAGGGATGCGTCTGGGCCTGATAACTTGTTTCTACTCTGAGTGATGGCACACCAAACTTCCTGAGAAGATGGGGTGGTCAGCAAGAGGTTCTATTACTGGATGTTGAGGAATGGACTCAATGGTTACAGCTGAGACTTCAGATTCCCAGTTCAATAGAGTCTCAAAAGCTGTTCTGGGATCACAAAGGGTGTGGCCCGTCCGTGCCTAGGGTAGCCACCTGAAAATGCAAAGGTCAGTGGAGGCTGTAAAAGGAGAGCAGATTCTCCCAGCACTGGTGGGTGACACTGAAGTCAGACTTCCCAACCAGCCACAAACAGTGCTTCTGATTCCCCACACTGGTTACCAAGAAGCCAAAATAAAAATATACACAGCCCTCTCTTTACTGCATTTCAGTCTCTGGCTCCCAATCGGTCACTAGGTCCCGTAAAGAGATCCTTTATTTAAAACTCTATACTCTTTACCAAAAAGGTTTCTCCTGACCCCAAAGGGTCAGCCATAGTACCAGATCAATATAAGTTTAGATCTTACTCAAAATACAGTGCTGCCGGCCAATCCTTTAGTAACTAAAACTAAAGGTTTATTATAAAAAGAAAGAAACAAACTATAAGAGAAACGTTAAAGGATTAAAACAATCAGACACATACAATTGATTTGAAAGTCTGTATATATCAGGTTTCTAATAGAATTGTGGAGTTTGCTTGTATAGTGTGTACATCCAGTACTTGGATGGGTCTCTGTCCTTTGTTTCACAGCTTCAGTTCAGTTGTAGATGAGTTGATCCAGAGGTATGTTGAAGACTGAAGACCAACTGGATGTGGTGCAGCAGCCATTTATGTCCTTTGCCATGCTGCTTGTGGAAATTTACAGGAATAAGATGGAGTCCAGAGTCACATGAGTAAGACCTGGTGACTCATCACTTCTCCCCCTGTGCCCATGGTACCTGTGAATTTCTTTAATGGGCCATTAATCAGGCTAATGATAATAGATACCCCAGAGTTGTGTATAAATTTGAAGTAATGCCTGAATGATAACTCCTGACTGGCCACTGCAAAGCTCAAAATCCAGTCTCTAAATTAAAGCCTAACAGACAGTTGGTAGCTCTAAATCAACATGACCCGAGAAGCTTTTTTCAAGTAACAAAAACCATCTGTACAGCAACAAAAACCGCATAACCCCTTTGTCACACTGGCTGGATTGAGGGGTGGAGGGGGAGATTTATTATAGTATTTAACATCGGTATGTCAAAGTCATAATAATTCATGTGAGATATGCCGTGTCCGGTACCGTTGGGAAGGCTATAAAGCGCTAAGTAAGATGATGATGTTTAGGTCCATGTGGTATGTGTGTAATGGAAGTTATGGATATGGTTGATATATCGGTATCTCAAATTGTGCCGTGTCTGGATGACACCTCAGGCAGGGTGGCTGCAGCACTAGCTTGGAATAGAGCCACACCCATTCAAGGTGATGGCAGCGTAGCCTTGTATGCGTGTGGCTCTGTTCCGAATTTTGACCTGCCAAAGGCCATTTTGGCATTATTTATTTATTTATATTGGGGTAGCACTGTGAGACCCTGGCCCCGCTGTGCTATGCCCTGTACAAACAGATAAAGACACGGTCCCTGCCCAGAGAGTTTACCATCTAACGCCTTGATTCTGCAAACACTTATGCATCTGTGAGTAATCCCTTTGACTTCACAGGGGCTACTCAGGGTGATAAAGCTGAGCAGATGCATAGAGTTTCCAGGACCAGTGCCTAAATATAAGGTGAGAGGCAACAGATAGCTCGAGCAAACAGCTGGGGGAGCACAAGGTAACAGTGAGACAAAACTGACCAACTTGATAAGCATCTTGCCACAAGCCTGAGGGATGCAAGACATATGCACAAAACAGAGCACAGAGCAGTCATACTCATCTTCCAAAAATAAGTTGTTGGCTGAGGAAGTATTTTTTTTAAATTTCTTCCACTTGTATCTGTGTGAATAAAAACCTGAGATTAATGAAATTGAAGGAATATTTATTATTTGTTTCACTATTTATTCTTCATACTTTCCATTTCTCATCCTAGCTAACAAAGATTTACTAGTCAATTTCATATTCCCTTTAGTCAATTTTTAGACAGTTTTATTTTCACTTTTTTATTAACCTAATGCTGTGCTGTTTGGGTTGCAAACATTGCAAAGGAATGTTTAAATGCAAACTAAAAACTGATTTGATTTAAATTATTTTTCTTTAAATTTACAGGAGGCAAATAGGAAGCCGGTGTGGTTTTTAAAGTAATGATGTAATCTGCTCCACACAGTCAACTTTACCAGCCATTCAGGCACCAACTGGAACTTGTGAGTGGTCTTCAAACATAGCTCCATGTATAGCACCTCACTATAATCCAGGCTGGAGGTCAGAAAAGCCGGGATGATTTGGGTAACATTTGAATCCGAGAAAAATATTGCAGTCATATCAATCACTGATAGGAAAATGAACTTTTAGCTATGAAATCCACCGGGAACTATATAAGCAAATACAGGACAAGGAGGACTCCTAAATAGCATACCTCATTGACAAAGTACAGACACACACCCCTCAATACTGGAGGCAGATGCCACTCACCAGACAGCCAACATCACCTCTATCTGAGCTGGGCTAAGTTTTAAACATCAGATACTCATGTAAGTAGCCAGACTTGGAAATACTAGGGACACTGCATGAGGTGAGTCTTATAGAAAGAAGCAGAAGACTTCAGAGTAAGAACTGATCTAACCCTATACCTTGCCATAGTCTGAATTAATTTTAACAAAGGAGTGACCCAAAAAGCAGAACGGTTTTAGAAAGGTAAAATTAGAGGTGAGATTTTAAAATAAAGTAATTTTGCTTTTTCAAAAACCCAGCTATTTTCCAGATAGCCATAATGGAACAAACTGGGTGTTGAGCAATATTGTTTATCAATTACTTGCCCAATTCCTTAAAAACGATCTGTCTCTGAAAACCTACTTCACAGAGATCTTGTGAAGATAAGTATTTGTAAAGTGCTTTGAGCTGCTTTGTGGGGAGACCGCATATAAATTCACTGTATTATTGCAGTGAAACTGAACTGTTACATTATGTTATTGGTAATTTTTGTAGGAGTCTAAGGTAGAGTGAGCCTAGCCAAATGCTTGCTACATCTTGGGAGTAAGGGGCTTCTGAGACCAAAAGTTCTGTGCGAAGGCAGCCTATCCTTTAAGTTCCTTTCCTCCTTGCTGATTTCTAGGCCAAGTCTGGAATCTTCCAAGTGGCATTTTATACATGAGAATGGTAAATATTCCACGGGGAACTACTGAATCCAGGCAAACTGCTGAATCCAGGGGAACACCTGGATTGGAAGTTTTATGCTGTGGATCTTGTGACTTCAAGAGCTCCTCACTGCCAGCTGACAGAGACCCCCTTAGCTCACAAGAGGCCTGCCACACTCATTGCTGACATTGTTGTCATCATGTATATTTCAAAGGTGTCACATGAGGTATCCTATGTAAACTGGTGACATGCTAGTCCCAAAAATCATTGTGTGCCGCATGTAGGGCTGTATGCAAAAAGTTATAGATGTGTGTTGGAAATATGGTCTTAAGATGTGTTTGGGAAGCAAAGCATGAGCCCAGTCGGTCCTAGTTGTATTTACTGGTCTGACTTGCTTGGTTACAGGCAGAGAATAATGGAAGTACATTTTGAAAGAAGGTAAATAACATCAAGCTAAACGATCTAACAATCTAACAATCATGCCAGGGGACAGAATTTGCACCCCAGGAAGTTTTCTGCCTCTGGAAAGAGAGACGACAGACTCTGATAAAGTAAGGAGGGCAAAAAGACATTTTAGTTATCCATCACTGAGGGGATGATACAGTCCAGAACCCTTTGAGCCAATGAAAGCTGCATCTTCTTGGCCTGAAAACCAAGAGCTACAAGAAACTTGATGTAAGTGAAAAACCTGCTTAGACGAAGATTGTAACTTGATGAAACTAAGCTTTAATCACTAAAAGTGTGTTTGGGTTCGTTTTGCTTGTAACCGTACCCATCTTTTGTTCCTGCTGAATATCACTTAAATCCGTACTCTTTTTAATAGATTGATTCTTGATTTATTACAAAAATATTTCAGTGCTGTGTATTGAACTGGAGCTTGAGTCCTCAGCTAAACCAACAGGCTAGCGTGTGTTCTGGCTCTTCGCAGACAATGAACTTGATCATTTCGGTGAATGTCACAGTGAGAGGACAGGACGCTGCAGAGACACGTTTCTGGGGAGCTGAGGAAATGGAGTTCACTGACTGTTATCTGCAATGCAAGGTTTGGACTAGAAGAGTCCTTAAGAGTTTGCCAACAAGACAAACAGTCTGGTGTGAGAGGGAGTGACACACAGCTTAGCAATAGCAAAACGCTCACATGCTGAGGCCATGAGGGGTAACACAGGGGCTCACAATGCTGGATGTCCTGAGCATGACATCACAGTCCTCAAAGAATTGGGGTGAAACCAAATACAGTTTCTGCAGTTAAGACTTTTCCTTCAGAAATCTAATTCTTTCTCGCTCTTTCTTAGCAAGTGTGTTAAATTAGTCCAGGAAAAAATGTTTTTGCATTTCATTCGTATGTATTTTTCCTTTCTTTCATATTTAGTACAAACCTTTTTATCCAGTATTGTTCATTAGTTCTTTAATACTTGATTAAAGATCCTTTCTTTCAACACAGTTCTGCAAACAACATGTGCTTAACTTTAAACACACTAATAAAGTCAGTGGGTCTTCTCATATACTTGAAGTTAAGCATGTGCATACATGTTCACAGACAGATCTTAGTTGTTCAAATTCTATCATGGGTGTGTGAGTTGCTCAGATCTGCCAAATAAAAGCTGGTTACCATGGTGTGAAATAGGTGACCTAATTAAATACACCTGCTGGGTTAATAAAGCCAAAAGTGATGGAGGGTAGTCCTTTTTTATTTGTGAGGAGAGCAGAGTGAATAATTAGCTGATTGCAGCAGCTATAACTCAGAATAACTCAGCCAGTGCTAGAAGCAGGTTGGAATAGTGTGCACACAATAACTGCCAGACCTTGGCTAACTGCTGCCCCTGAACCCGGTTTATTATAACAAAAGAGCTTCCATGTTCTCTTCCCACTTCCAGGTTGATTATGGAAGATATTCTGCAACCGTATTAAAAGCCCCATGAAGAATAGACTTTAGCAGTCAATGAAACTGCTTGACAAGGGGCCTTAAATTTCCACAGCTGTGCCAAAATGGATTGGCACCTCCTTCTCTTGATTTGTGATTTGCATAAAATCCCAGCAAGTTTTTTCTTTTAACAGCTGGGAATATTATTTTTAGTTTAATCTGAACACTGCTGTAAGAGCCATAACGGATTTCAGAGCAGATTCAGGGTAAGCCATGTGTGTCACTATTCGATTACATTACAGATCATTTTGTACTGACATTTTTTTCCTCACTTTGGTGGGACTGTCCCCTGAGGTGAAAACAGTGCATTGCATAAACCAATTCCCTTCCAAAAGTACAGGATCTAACTCAAGTCACAAGACCTAATTTGTAGAGGAGCTGAGCAACCCAAGCTCTCACTGAAGAAAATGGGAATGCCAAGTGCACAGCACATTTAAAAAAAGAATCAAACCATTACTATCTACACTAGCACATAAGGCTATGTGTATTGTTTCACATACTTTAGGATCCTGCATAGGGGTAGGATTCACGGGGGTGGGGGCTGAAGTTGAGCATTGCTGTGCCTAACTTTTAGGCTGCCTGCCACCAGGTAGAATTCGCAACCCCAAGTTAGGCACGCAGGCTCCCTATGCAATGAATAGGAAGAGTTAGGTGGTAAAAAACAGATTCGCAGGAGCCAGCAAGCTGAGTAGGCAGTAGGCAATGCTGATGAAGGGGATATGTAAGCAGGCAATTCACAGGTTTTAAGATGGACAATCCTGTTTTTGCATTGTTTGTCCCATCTGGTGCTTTATAAAGCTGGACATGCACGGAGGATGCCATTTTACAGAGTGTGCCGCTCTGCTCCGGCCAGTGTGACCTCGTGCACGCAGTGTGTCTGAGGTCGCCAGGGCAGGACGGTGCACTCTGCAAAATGGTGTGCTCTGTGCAACAGTGCATTTGAGGTCACATCAGCAAGTTCAGGGTCACAGGTAACAGACAACTGACTGGATGATGTCCTATATTCTAGGGATGCATCACTGACCACCCGAAGAGTGTAGCCTATGCCCTGCCCTTCTAAAAGAGTTAAGTGCCTAACTCTGAGTGAGACAGAGGCACCTCCCTCCACTTGGGATTCACAGCCATGAATCCTCTCCTGGAATTAGGTATCTAAGCCAGGTTAGCCCTTTTTCAAGAAAAATAGTAGTGGGCCCCTGTTACCCAATAGCCCTGTAGTTAGAGCACTCACCCAGGACATGGGAGAGCTGGCTTTAAATCTTAACCCTACCTGGTGGAGCAAGGACTTGAACTCAGGTCTCCCAAGAGAGTGCCCTGCTATGGGGTATTCTGGGGTGGGTCTCTGTCTTTCTCTGCTGTTGACACTGTTCCATTTTGTATAAGTAATTAAATAGTAATTGGAACAGAGAGAGAGAAAGAATCTAGCTCAGTGGCTAGGGCACTCACCTGGGATGTGGGAGATCCATGTCTCTACTCTACTGTCTCCCACATTCTGGGTCAGTGCTCTAACCATGGACTATTGAGCATAAGGGGAGGCAGCAGCTTCTCCTTGGACTGTGCTTTGTACAGGGCCTGATCTGGTAGACATGCTCAGAGGCTGCCTTGAAGCCTGTCTACTGGAGTGGGCTGTGCAGGCAAGGGCATCAGAATGCTTAGTTAATGAATGTCTCTGGAGCGTAGGCATAAGTTAGACTCCTTGCTGCTTGGTGGTGTGAGGACAGAGGTAGCTGTATACATGCCAATCACCAAAAATGTATTCACCTAGGAGACTTTACCAGCGGCAACTTAGGTGCCCAAACTCCCCACAGGAAGAGGTGGCAGCTGAGTGGGAGTTCTGAGGATTTACTTTTGACTTAGTCACCTACAGTGGCAGTCAGGCACCTAAATCACCCTTGTGAATCTCACCTTCTGTATTTAAATAAAAGTACCTTTTAGTTGCTTATGAGCATGTAATTAAAGCATCTGGTGAAGGGGACTAAATGAGGGTTGCATCAGCATTTTGTAACTTTCGGCTGATTGACTCTGCAGCTTTACCAATGCTCTTTTAAATGTAATTTTTTGTGTAGAAGTATGTATATAATGTTGGCCATCCAACATCTTGACAGATGAAATGAGATGCAAGAAAGTCCGTCAGTGGTGCTTAGCAATGGTATGGGAAAAAAGCCTAATGCATGAGTGGCAACTCTTACCACAGTGGCTACAGATTCACTCACCAGATAGAGGTTGAAGCATACTCTACTTCCTGACAACCTCAGCCTGGGCTTTCTGATGGATCTTTGTGGTGATTGCACCAGCTTTAACCCAGCATCTTCAAACTGAGCAATTATGGGCAGGATTTTCCCAGTTGTCAGTGGGAATGCTGAATTCCTTGAGACTTTGCTTGACCTTATCACTTTATTGGAGCTTTGGCCTTCCTCTGAATCGTGGGTGGTTCTTAAGTTGGCCATAGAGCACAGCCTTTGGCAGACGGTCTGGAGGCATGCACTCCATGTGTCCCAACCAGCAAAGCCTACAAACGTCCAGTGGACTCTGCATAGACTGTAGGCCGGTCTGTCAAGGATCTCGTTATTGGTGATCTGTTGGTTCCAAGTAACTTCAAGGATTTTTCTAAGACAGTGAAGGCAGAAACTGTTCAATCTCTGTTCCTGCTTCGAGTATGTAACCCAGCTTTCACAGCCATAAAGGAGGATACTAATGACACAAGCCTGATAGATGGATACCTTTGTGTTCAAGGTTAGCAACTTCTTGTTCCAAACATGAGGTAAGTTTGCCAAAAGTGACAGAAGCTTTGCCAATTCTAGCATCAAGTTGCCTACCAATGTTAAGTGATATGGTAAGAATTGAGCTAAGATAGCAGAAGGGATCCATGTTATCCGGAGCTTCATTATTGACATAGATTTTAGGTGAAATGTTGGTATCCTGTGACATGACAACTGTTTTCTTGATACTTATTACTATGCCAAACCTGGTGTATAAAGCAGAAAACTCATTCCTCATGACCTGCAAAAAATCTGAGGAATTAGAGACGAATGTAGCGAAAAGTGGAATGCAAAGAAAAGCAGATCCAACCAGTAACCTGGGTGACATGCCTTCTGCTCTGGAATCGAGTGACAGGAGCAGGTGAATAAACCTGTTTCCCCTTGGGAAGCTTCAATGGCTTTGGGTGGAGCAGCACCTAAGGGTGGGCTAGAGGAACCCTCAGGTGAAGAAAATGTCCCTAGAAAAGCAGATGAGCCAGATTTTTGTTGGCCAACGGTACTCATACTATTGGACCATACTCATCCAGAAAAGGCGCAGTTGCGGACGCGATAAGGTATATAACATATAATGTATAATATAGGACTTGATCCTCCAAAGACTTACATATCACAGGTAGTTCCATTGAAGTCAATGAGACAGTTCCCAGGGCATAAAGCCAAGCATGTATATAAGTCTGTGTAGGATCAGGGCCATAGCTTGTTTTAGAATTAGGTTGGTGGTTTGTTTTTTAAAAAAAAGCTATTAGTTTTCTCAATGCTATTATATGTTGTTATAAAGTTATTCTATGTATGTCTTTAGTAATGGACTGTAATCCATGGACTAACATTCCGGGTGGTCTGGATACATACATTTCAATAATAATAAGCCATTTATCTGAAAAGTGATCATATATAAATATTATTAGAAATAAGGCTTATTTGCCCACAGTTGTCCACTGGAAATTATATTAGGACCTAGCAACAATTCTACAAAAAATGTTTTTTACATGGTTTCCTTGTTTGTAAGGTCTCTAGGAGAGCTGCCGAGTCACTCTACATAGCAGCAACCCCTGTGGCTGAATAAAAGCTTCAGTATAACAACAGTCTGAAAAATGATAGCTACAATAAAGTGTGGGTTTGTGTGGAATTTTGAAGTGGGGAGAAGCCTGGGAATCTTCAGAAATCCAGGTGAAGCACAAATAGCATTGTGGAGACTATTAAGTTTTGATGTTTTTTTAATGTAACTGTTTTTATCACTTTTTATTTATAAAGCTAAAAGAGGCTTGAACTTAAGAAAAGAAAATTCAGGCAACTCTACTCTTACTGCGGACTGCTGCCTCTTGCTTTAAAAGCACAATGAATACAGAACATGGCTTTAGGCACCGTAGAATAACCGAAAGATAAACAAACAACAAATGTTTGTGGGGTTTAATTTGCAAAGATAGCTGCTATACATGTGCAGGATCTGCTTTGTCCTATATTTACAACAAATCAGCCTTCTGAACATTATAGCGGAGTGGCAAGTCTGCTGCAGTTATGGTTTAGAGATGCTTGCTG
Organism: Mesoclemmys tuberculata; assembly: GCA_007922155.1. NCBI lineage: Eukaryota > Metazoa > Chordata > Testudines > Chelidae > Mesoclemmys > Mesoclemmys tuberculata. The sequence continues at coordinate 59,695,432 of ML675624.1, read as the reverse complement.
TATAAAATATGATTATTCTAAGTGCACTAAAATATACAAACTGACTACAATTTTTTTGAAATTTGGTGTGCTTCACATGACTAAGGGGTAGGGTTAGTGTTTCAAATTTGGGGTCATGTGAGTGAGGAGTTCCCAAGATACAGCCCTCCTAAAAAATGTATTTACAAAAAAAAATTTTGTGCACAGGTGGAGCTCAAACTATGGCTCTGATCCTCCTCAAATTGATTTTTGATCGCTTGAGATTTACCCAAGTTAGTGTACAGAATAAAGACATAGTGTAGACAAGATTTCCCTAGTAACTCAACTTGTCATTATTGTTCTTACATAGACACACTCATACGCCACTTTGGGGAAGCACTACTGAAAAGGTTGAGGGTAAAGTATGGAATGCCAGGTCAATACAAGCTACAGATTACACATCTAAGAGAGTGAGGTGTACATTTGTTAACAGCCAGAAGGTTTGTAGGCAGTTACCATTATAATAATGGAGTGGCTCAAGGTAATGTGCTTTGGTCATTGGACCTGTGCTGCATCTCTTCACTGTGAGTATGGCAGCTTTCAAGGGATGGATGTTGTGCTTGATAAGTTTGTGAATGGGATTATGTGACAGGTTGCCTCCACTAGCGGTGGCCTGGACTCAGTGACCCAAGAGATCCTTTTCAGTCCTATGTTCTCCCAGCTCCTGGACGAGAGAACTGAGAATAGTGAAAGGAAAACAATCTGCTGGGTCCTTTGGCTAAGGGATTCCTAGTACACAACACTCCTACTATGAGCTATATAACATAACATTTATATAACATTATATAAAACAATCTGCTGGGTCCTTTGGCTAAGGGATTCCTAGTACACAACACTACTACTATGAGCTATATAACATAACATTTATATAACATTATATAAAACAATCTGCTGGGTCCTTTGGCTAAGGGATTCCTAGTACACAACACTCCTACTATAACATTTTCAGATTCTTACACCTCTTTAGATGCAGAGCAAAGAAATATGGGGGTCAGAATAGTGCAAGGCTGTTGAAGCACTGCAGGCAGAGTGGGTCTGTGTCCTTTTGCCAATCTTCACCCCTTTGTTCCGTGCTCTGGCAGAGTTACCTGGGGGACCAGTACACCCCTAGCCAGAGTGTAACGGACCATCCAAACGTTGAAGTTGAAAATCCAATTCAATGACTAGAGCTTTGACAAAGAACTTGCTTCCCAAAAAAGTAACTTCATGATCTCTCAGCGAATAAGGAATTGTCCTCTAAAAGAACCTTTTCTTTCTGAGAGCTCAAAAATGCCAACATAGCAAAACCAAAAAGGGAGAAAGTTGGATATACTTGGGGGAAAGGGAAGTGGAGCCTGTTGCAGTTTCAGGGCTAAATGCACTTTGGACCCCTCACTCCCTGGAGTTCCTCAAGGGCACCCACTTAAAGTTTAAGGCTTCTCATCTGTCATCTCTCCTGGGCAGTCGACCCATTTCTCTCTTCCTTCATATTGGGGACTTAGGTTTGCAGTCCCCCTGCATCTCACTTCAATTTAGATGGTCCAGCACCTGTGGTTAACTCTCTAGGGTTATAGTAGCGTGTACCAGTCACAGACTAGCATTCATAAAGCAAAATACATTTATTCTTAAGGTAAAACCATTATAGAGAAAACATATCAAAACAATAAAAGAACCTACATGCATGCTGAAAGCTTCCCAGTGGTCACCCCCCTCCAGCTCCAACACAGGACTCTGGTAACTGTCAGTCTTTCAAATGCCACAACTGTATTTTCCTCCTTGGTTACACGTTCATGTCTGTTATTAGATCAGGAACCAGACACCAACTGGACTGTTCAGTCATACAGCTCAGGCCTTTGCTTTTCAGTGTCCTGGAACAGGTAATCATCAGTCATTGGCCCTCCCCTCAGTGCCCTCCCATCAGTCATTGGCCCTCCCCTGGGACTCTGCATAACTGGGGTGCTGGGATTTGTATTAACCTCTCCCTAGGGATTCCCCCAGAAACCCTCTAAACACTTATGGGCCCAAACTTCTCTGCCTGTCTAGCACATCTGAACAGAGTCATTTGAACTTCTTACACTTCCTTGGTCTCACAGCTGCCACACAGCCATCTGCGCCCTGTCCACTTCCTCCTCCTACAGATACCCTCATTCCCACAATGCCTCCACAAGTCTCCTTCAGCAGACCAAAGGATGGGGCTTATAGGCTACTTTTTACTTCACTGCTCCCCATTCAGGGAAAGCACCCAGAACTCCCCTCTTTTCCCCTCCCCCCACTCCAATGCTGCTGCTTCTAAGGGAAAAGAGGAGGTCAGGTGTAGCAGACAGGAGCTACCTACACATGCCCCACACTCAGACTCTGAGCCCATTCCAGACTTGCAGAGTGTTACCACCCTTCCTCCTTACCTCCAGGAGTCCTTCTGAGACACTGCCTTCACTTTCCCCTCCAGATCACATGTATGCCACTACACTACTAACAACCCTCCCATTCACACTCTTCAACATGCAGAACTCAAGGCTGAAAGGAGGCATACTTCTCATATCACACTGACAACTCTGCCAACTGGCTCCAATGAATCTTTCAAACGCTCAGTACAGCTACCCCTAACACAGTGAATGCAACTGGAGTGCCTTCAGATAAATATTGAAATTCAAACCTGTGGGACATAAACTATGCCACATTCTTAGTTATTCGTCATGCCAGCTTATCATGGCACCACCACTCCAAGTGGCTACTGCCAAGTTGCAGTGTGAAGGAGGTGTGCACCTTAGCTCCCTATTTCCTGGCTTTCAGAAATTTAAGTTTGCTTTATCATAACACTTCATATCCTAGTTTTCAGAGGTTTGAGCATAGCTGAACTCAACATTCTGGAAGGGAATGTGGCATGACCAGGCAACTGTAAGTCTCCATCAAGAATGTTTTTGTGCAGCTAATTGTATCTATAGTATGGATACTATGACAAACACATTGGTTTAAATGTGAGTCTGCAGGACAGAGGTAAAGTGCCAGTCTGAGGAGGTGATCCAATAGCATAGAAGACTCAAAGCAAGCTCCCAACTCTGTTGGCAAGATGCATAATGGGAGTTCTCTGCAAAACAAAAGGCACCCAAAAAGTTTACTTTTTTATTCTTAGTAGAGATGAAATATTTGACAGACGGCATGAATGAAAGAGAAAGCATGGGTTGGGAGAGGGGGAGAGAGAAAGAGAGGAGGAAACAGAAAAACATGGGAGAAAGAAAAGATGAAAGTGACAAAAGGGGGAAAAAAAGACAACAGCAGTGATAAATGGAAAGACAAGGAGAAGAATTCAGGTATTAGAGGAAGAGAGGAAGAAATAAAAGAACAATGAAGGAAAATCTATCCTGACAACCAGCACAGTTTCTCAGGCTCAGAAAGGGGAGGTTGCTCTAGAAGTGATGACTGAAGTTTCAGAGGAAGTAAGAGTGAAGGATAAACCATCTAACAGAGTTAAACAACAAACAAACAAAGGGGAAAAGAGAGGCAAGAGTGTCACCATCCTTTTGGCTTTAAAAATGCATCCACCTTGCACCTATGCAAACCCACACCTTGGCATGAGATTACAAATCTCAAGATTATTCAGCTTCTATCTTTGTCCTCAATTCCATTCTATCCTTTTATTTACATTATCTATAGCTAATGCTGCGTCCATTCCATTTTTCAATGCCAAAGCTTGGCTGTTAATTCTAACCAGGTCCTAGGCAGACTTCAATATCCTCTATTCCTGTGTGTGCGTGTTAAACATATGCATGCATACACTAACATTTGCTTCCCATTTAATAACTTGAGGTTATTCACTTCAAGAAACTAACTTCATACCACAAGGATAAGAGAAAAAAATCACAAAGAAGAGTTATACATATTGTGGGAGGGGAGTGGGTGGGAAATCAAATAGTGCTGAGAGGGGAAGAGACCAATACACAGGGGCAGGCAGAAAATACAGAGGAGAGAAGGCAGTGTGTGAAACCCGGGAAGGGGTAGGGAGAGAAGAATCAGTTTGGCGTATGTCCCAGTGGCACAGCGAATAAATAACCCACATTTCCTAAGAGATGTAGCCAGATAGTAACCATTATCCAATTCTGTTCTTATCATTCAAGCCAGTGAGGACAAGTGGGAAAAAGGCTACAAGGAGAATGACAGGAAAATTCTTAAAAGATGTGTATACTATAACCACTGTAGAGTAAATGTACATCAGAACAGAGCATCAGCCTAAACTCTGAATGCTCCTGGGTTAAACTAGTTGTTCATGTCACTAAATATAGCTTTCTGAATTTAATGTTCTTTTATTTTGTTTCTAGGCACCAGTGTGACAATACATCCCATTCTACATAGATACTATGCTCAATGTCTCTTCATGGTCGTTCATTTTTCAACACGCTGTGTATGACACAAGGATGTCAGCTCTTGGCTGTAGTTTTGTTTCTATCAGCTGGAGACATTCTCTTTCGTTGAGTCGAGTAGTTCAACGGCTAATGCCAGCAGCTCTGTAAATCAGGAGTGTGCTGGAGGGGGCTTCTGGTGGAATTTTAACAAGGGACCCCTAAGTGCCCCCCAATCATTCTGAAGAGGAGATGCCTAGGATGGGATGATGCCTAGGATGTCTAGGATGATGGCGTTCTCCTCCCACTGGATAAACTATGTTTGCCAGTAATGACTTATGTCTGGGTCTTCTATTTCTGAAGAGAAAATACTTTGCCTTTTATTTATTTAAATACCAAGTGTCAGGTATTTAAAACAAATAACTGGAGGAAAGGTACCCCTGGATCCCTGTAACAGGGAGTCTGGAACTAGAACATAGTACTCTTCTGTCAACATGCTCTAGCAGTCCTATTATTTCCAATCCAAGAGCACAAAGGAGGTTTAGTGTATCTCTGAGGGAGAGGAAACAGGGTTCTGCAAGGAAAAACCCCAAAACAAGCATGTTATTGAGAAGGTTTAGCCTGAGTTTTCTATTGGCTAGTTACAAACAATAAAGGCAAAACCAAGGAAGGCTAAAAGCTTGGCCCAGGCCCAGGACCTGAGGTGTTCTATGTTAGGGGCAGATAAGAACTCCATTAGCTTACATCCCCCTGAAACTTTTCAGTGTTGCACTCTTTTTAAATGATACCAGTGTAACATTGTGCTATATCATTATCCTAAGTATAACTTTCCAGAATTAACTATAAACATTTCCAGTAAATGCTCTTACTACAAGTTGGTGCCTCCCGCTTTGGCTGTGGTCCTGAGAAAATACTTTGTTTAACAGAAAAATCAATGAAGAGATTCCCCAGTCCCTCACTCTCTGAGCACATTCAGTCTAGGTTTATGGAAGTTACCATAAGCTAACAAAGAAAATGTCTGTGAAGGCCCTGTTTCAAATAGTGATAGAACACCATATGCCCTTCATATTACCAAAGAACATTTAAAAACTGATCCAATGATGCCATCTATGAGCCAGCCCAGCCCATTAAAATATAGCATATTCCCAAGCATTTTTAAAAAACAGAATTTGTTTAATGAAATGTGCACGGGAATGTGCAGTCACTATTTTAATTGTTTTTTCCTCTATAGAATGTGTGCAAATTCAACTTTCATCTGAGCTCCTTTCTTCTGTTGATTCCCCAGCTATTCCATTTCCTCTAAGGCGTGTGAGTGGGGAAGCTGTCCCGTCAACAGTGTGCGGTCTACATAGGGGACTCAGATCGGTATAACTAAATCGCTCTGGGGTGTGGATTTTTCACACCCTTGAGCAACATAGTTATACCTAAGTAAGTATGTAATGTAGACCAAGTTTCTGTTTATGTAGGACCTAAACTACTCTAATTTGTGCTTTGCTGCTATAGAATCTGCCAACGAGGTTAACTCAAGCTTAATTAAGGGATCATTATGCTAAGCTGTGCTAACATCATTGATAATGTTGTTAGAGTACATAAATAAGGAAGAAATGGAGCATATCTATGAGTTTCTGCCTTTCAAAAAAAGAGAGAAAACATCAATTTTTTTCAAAATGGGATGAGATAAATACAATAGGGGAAAATGTTATTGTCAAGCTTCTCATTATTATTACTATTCGTATTACCACAGCACCCAAAAGCCTTCATCATGGACCAGAACCCCATTGTGCTAGCTGCTATATAAACTCTGGGTATTACAAATGGCACCCCTGATCTTCAGCTGCAGTCATGATGTATATATTGCAAGTCAGGAGAAAGGGTAACATAGAGATACCGAGGCCAGCTGTGTGCCAGACTAGTGCTTTGACATAAATTAAGCCCAGTGCTGCCAAGGATAAGGGCCAACATGCTCATTAGTGCTAATGAGAGTTGTTTAATCAAAAAAAGGAGAATATTCCTCAGTGGCTCAAGTTCCTAGTACAGGTAAAAGTACCTCCATACAAACCCGTCAGCCATCACTGTTAAAAGAAAGATGCCCCATTGTTTTTTAAAGAGGCTGAATCCGGTGACTGGCTCAAGTGATTGTGATAGGGAACCAGCCAATGATTCGAATCCACTCCAGTCATGGAAGAGTTGACAAACTGATATCATCCACTGAATGCTTAGAGGGATCCATTCCATTTTAGGTAGACATAAATGAAATCACAATAATAATTTTCATCCTTCATGGCAGTCTCAGCAATATCCTGATAAGTAAGGGTTTTATGGCTCTTAAATTCCTTTACCTTTTCCACGGTAGGGGTTCCAGTTAGAGCAGTGGATCATTGGTGGGTAGGTTACACAACTGCCCTTCCGTACTTGATTTATAGGTAAACAGCAGACTCCATGTCATTAATCTTTTAGCACTTTTCATTAGCGCTAAATATGCTTTACAAAAAAAGAAGAGCCTGTTTTCAGTCTATAAAATTTACATTGCCTCAGAAGTAAAGTGCTTGCCAAAGGCTCCAAATGTAGGGGGAAAGGGAGGAAAACACTGATTAACAGGACGTGTTTGTGCTGTGGAGTGATCAAACAGGTGAGCACTACAGCCAATGATAAAAGGAGGCAAAATGCTGTGCAGACTGTTATACTCATCTGCTTAAAATTCAGCGGGCCTGAGTGCTAGAATAATTTGCTGTACACCATCTGGCAGCTATAAGGAGAGGAAGGGGAACCACAGCAGCACGTAGAAATACTGTACTGAAATTTACAGCTTAAATTATGTATAACAGTCCTCTATATACTATCTGAATTACAGCATTTTCACAATTAAACTGTAAATAATCCAACACATGCTAATTTTCTGAATATTTAGATGCAAACTTACTACTTAAGTATAATGAACTTTATATGTGGAGCTATTGCGTACTAAAGCCCGTAAAATACCATACACCAAGAAACACTGACTGCAAATATAACTCACTAGTCAGTGTACGTTAAGTGTCTCCCTCTACGCCCAAGAAAAAGAGAATGCGAGTCTGTTGTAATGCTCAGCCCAGAGTCAGCTCAAGATGTAAACACTTCTGCTTTCAGTCCTGGAGGCCATGATTTAATCCCCAAGATTGGCTAAAATGGTGGCTGTCACATTAAGTGGAAATTCATATGAGAGTCAAAGCACTTGGGGCCTCAAATGCTCGGAAGTAGGTTCCTCTGTGCAGAGAAAGCACGTCACCTACTGTTGTATGTGTGTTACAGGTCTACTCCACACTGGTTGTGGGACTGTTTATAGCTCTTTACTTGGGAGCCTGGCTCATTAGCTCAAGACGTAGACTAATTTTTCAGCTCTGGAGGTCCTCGACTCAATCCCCAGCATCAGCTAAGAGGGCAGCTGCCACACAAACACATAATACCTTTAGACATTCTACCTTGGGACGTGCACACAGGTCTGGTATCATCTCTGAGACCTGAGTGCACTTGAAGGACAAAAGTCAGACCTGTGTTTGCAGTTTGCTCTCAGTAGACCAGTGACTCTAATACAGCAGCTATTCACAAGCTGTAATCACTGAGATGTTGCTGTCCCATGTCTTCCTGCGGGATATAGATTTCACTTACCACTTCAGAGATGACCAGTTTCTCAAGCCTGTCCGCCTGCCACCTTGGAGCCCCTAGAGAGCATCAGGTGCAGTACATGGAAGCATAAGGGACAACGGCTTTTACAGAGGGGTATTGTGTTTGGAGTAACAATCATTAAGACCTTGTGGGTGAATGTGAAACATAATAATAACTTTGTTTACTAGGGAAAAGAAATAATTATGCAAGCAAATGTGAATGGGGAGAAGGTTCCCTTTAAGAACATCACACCCCCAAAGACTGGTGCCTGACAACCACCCAGTCAACCACTGAAATACACGAGAGAAGCATTATATCTATAAAACAGATTCCTATTGGTTGAGAAAGAAACATAAGGTGTGATGCTGTCACCTAGCAATGCCAGAGACCCAATTAACCCTTTTGTGAGTATTGACAGGGTGGTGCTCCATAACTACCCTTCTTAAGGCTAGTAGTGTTTCCACTTTTCCAGGCTGCTGCAAAAGGAACGCTAATTACAGTACCATTGCTGCCATAATGCTATTATAGTGTTGCAATGCTCTTGTAATAGCTGAGAAAGCACTTTCCTTCCAAGCCTCTGTGGGAAGTGACTTATAATGTTCCCAAAACATGACCTTTAGTGCTGACATTTTCTTTTGTCATGCTTGTGTTCTGCCCATAAATGAATTTAATTGGGAGGGTTGAAGAAAACCCATTTAGCAGATTTTGAGTTGTCCAGGTGTTAAAAGTGGTGTTTTTCAACTTTTGAAGCTATTCTTTGGATGTTTTAGTGTATTTGAACAAACAAAAAATGACTTTTTTTTTAATCTCACATGCTCCACATACCAGTTGCTGGGCACACTGCACCTCGGACCATCTCTTGGTCCCACTGAGTGCTAGGGTGGCCACGGACGCATCCCCAGAATACAGGATGTCCCCACCCTGCCTCCATGGGCCATCCCCACTGGCATCCTCCTGTGCCCAGTTTCCTCCTCTCTCCTCTCATGTTCACCAGACAAAGCCACATCTGGTGCTAAGTTCTTACTGCACAGGGACAATGATCCACAAAACGAGGACTGTCCAGCTTCAAACCAGACTAATGTCCTCCCTGTTAAGTGGACTCCATCCCAGGACTCAGGCCTGTGGCTGAACTAGAATGGAATGACAAGCTCCAACTCTTAGACCAGGATCTGAGTTGCAACTCCTTGGTTCTAACTATGATTGCTTCATCGGGTCTGACATAGCCTGAGGCCCTGCAGTCCTGGGCAAATCACAATCATCAGTGACCAAACAGCCTCCTTAAAGCAAAGTATTATTTATTTAGAACAAAAATTTTTCAAGTTAAGCATATCTTAAAAACAATAAGACACACTGCACATGTCTCTCTTACCAGGTTTTAACTGTCTTACTCATACTTTTTAAGCCCAGAAGGGACCTTTGTGATCATTTATTGTCTGATCTCTGATAACACAGGCCATAGCACTTCCTTAAATGAACCACTGTTCAAACTAGAGCATGTCTTTTAGAAAAACATCCAATCTTGATTTAAAAATTGCCGGTGATGGAGACTCCACTATGACCCTTGGTAATTTGTTCCGATGGTTAATGACCCTCACTGTTAAAAATGTGCATATCTTTCACACAAGGATACTAGTAGGACTAATTTCCTATAGACTTCTACAGAGTGTGACTGGAATTGGAGCCAGCTCTAGCCCTCTCTTGAACCTGTGGCTGGAGGGGGAGAACCCCAATGACTGACTGCTTTCCCCATTGCCCTGCCTCTCGGGTAAGAGCAGCCAATCAGGGCTGCTGCATAAAGCAGGCAGATCCTTCCCCTCACAAACCCTTCACGAGTGCTGAGGAGCTGCATTAATTGCTGGGCAAGAGACAGGGCAGATGTGGGTGTGAGAAAGCCTGCTGCGAGGGCCAAAATCATGTTAATAAATCTGAGAACAATGGCAACACTAATTGTCACAATCACAGGCACCAGGGATAGGCAGTGGGAGCTCAAAAATCAAAGCACCATCTAAAAAATATCAAAAATCATGATTTTTGAGCCAATCTCATGATGTTGTTGAGTCTGACAATACTGACCATACGTTAGATTAATACAATCATACAGGAAATTCTAATAGCCCACCTCACCTGGAGCACCCACTTGCAGCAGATCATGATTCCATGCAAACCTATCCTCTAATCCATTAACAAGCATAGTTCAAATAGTCTGTAACAGACATCCCAAACATGAAGTTCATTTCCCACCCCAGTGGAAGCAATCATTTTAACTCAAGACAACTCTTGCTTTGGTGTCCCACATACCATACACCAGCGCCTTTGTCCATAGATAGGCTCTCGGTCAGTTGTCTCTGGTCCTTGTATCCACCCAACCCTAGCCCTTCCAACTGGAATGCAGCCCTGCTCTTCCCAGCAGAAACTCCCACAGCCTCTCTGCTGGAAGCATCCTTTTAAGGGAACATCCCTCATGCCACCTTGCCCTCCCACAGTTTCTCTTGTCCAGCTCTCCAGCCCTGGAGATGGCAGCAGATAAAGTCCTCTGCTGTTTCCCTACTTTCAACCCTCTCTGGTCCTTGGCTTCAGCTCTCCAGCACACAGTGAGCAGGCAGCTCCCTCTGCTTCTCCTCCTCCCTTCAGCCCTCTGGCCCTGGCTCTTGGGGACACCAGCTAGCAGCCCCTCTTGCTGCTCCTCTGCCCTCAGCCTTTTGCTTCCTTCTGGGACTCCTCCACTCCCAAAGTCCTTCCTGACTGAAATAGTTTGCACTGACTCACTGGGATAACTCCTCACCAGGTGTCCCACTCACTGGGTCTCTCCTGACAGGCCCAGGCAGTTCTGTCTGACCAGCTCACTCTCTGATCTTTTAAACCCCCAGACTGCCCTGCTCTCTTCGTTGGTGAAATGGGGGGACCTGCTCTGGCACAGGGGTGCACAATCTACTTCATTCAAAGGGAGCAGCCACCCTGTAACACCACCAAAGTAATACAATAACTTTGTATGTGATCTAATCAGTGAGGTAATGTTCATAGTGTAAGCAGGGTCTGAATTGAGCTCTCCCCTGACATCTCGTGACACCCTGGAGGAAAAGATTTCAGGAACAGATGTGCTTGCATAGACATGCCTACTCTGCCTACATGTGCAGCATGATGGAGCTGTTTTGCCAAAGTGATCAATACACTTGGGTTACAAGTCACTCTAGTATTCGAATACAGGGGCAATGAAATGTTGTTATCCTTACTATATGAGTAAAGGGCAGCGGAACGCCCTGATTTGAGGGGTTCACTCGAAACTGAGACTTACTTGCTAAGCGGGGGTAAGGATGCCAAATTCCAGTGAAGATGAGAGGAGGTGGGGCAGGCATTCCGATGTGGTGGTGTGGCCCCTAGCTAAAGAATCCTGGTCACCATTTGACTTTCCTCTCTTCAATGTTTAAAGACAGAGCTCATTAGATTCAACTGAGAGCTTGTCTATAGTATCCATTGGTGCCACAGCCATTGATGCAATGGCATTGATTGAGCAGTTCTGGTGAAGACAATCAATTGCCAAGTGCTTCTCCCGTTGACTCTGGTATGCCACTGGAACAAGAAATGTAAGCTATGTCGATGAGAGAGTATCTCCCATCGACATAGCATAGTGAAGACAGCACAGCTACTCGACGCAAGGTATGTTGATGTCAGTTACATTATCTACAAACCTTGCATTGAAGGAGCTGCACAGTGTACGGAAGCCCTGAGAGTAATTGTTTCTGTTGAGTGATTATCAGAGCTGAATGCCTGATAAGCAGGTCTAAGGAATATGTTTTAGACCTGGTGTAGGGACAGTAGTGAAATAAAAAACAATGCAGAAGCTGTACTGGCAGTGAGGTTCCCTGCTACCCAGTGTAATCACTAAGGGCAGGTCTACACTTAATAGGCTGCATCAGCGCAGCTGCACTGATGTAGCTACACTGCTGTAGCACTTAAGTGAAGATGCTCCTATGCTGATGGGAGAGTTTCTCCTGTCAGCACAATTAATCCACCTCCCCGAGAGGCAGCAGTTATATCGATGAGAAAAACTCTCACATCCCTGAGTGATACAGTTATACTGATAAAGGTCTGTAATGTCAACCTGGCCTAAGAGCTGAAATCACTAAAGATGGGGGCTAAGCAGTGGGATCTCAGAACATGGGGTGACAGAAGGAGCAGTAAGCATCCAGCAGCAGCAGAGTAAAGCAGCAGCAGCAGCGAGCAGCAGCGGTGACCAGCAGTTGCAGAGCCACACAGCAACCGTGGAGACATCGCTTGACATGCCCCCACTCCTTTTCTGAGGTGGGAGGTGAATCCCTGCGAACACACCTTCGAACTCTGGGCCGTTGCTAACCAAGGACAGCCAACTGTGAGTGGGTGCAGTGGAGGGAAAAGGGAGTAATGTGTGAAAGGGACATATGGTCTCATAGACTCATAGACTCATAGGTCAGAAGGGACCAATATGATCATCTAGTCTGACCTCCCGCACAAGGCAGGCCACAAAACCCTACCCATACACATTTATAACAACCCCGAACCCATGACTGAGTTATTGAAATCCTCAAAAGTGAGATTTGAAGACCTCAAGCTGCAGGGAATCCACCAGCAAGCGACCCATGCCCCAGGCTGCAGGGGAAGGCGAAAAACCTCCGTGGCCCCTGCCAATCCGCCCCGGAGGAAAATTCCTTCCCGACCCCAAATATGGCGATCGGTCCTTGGACTTTCCCACTGCAAGGTGGGAAACTGATGCAAAGGACACTGCTCAACACACTGTGGGGTCAAGTCATGGTTGCATGCCTTTGAATGCGGTTGTTGTTGTTTCCCAAACTAATGCTTGGTTCCCTTTCCATTTTAATAAAAGTTCTCTTTTGTTATACCCAGCCTCAGTGCTTGTGAGTGGGAAGTACTGCCTCTTAGAGGTGCCCGGGGAGGGTGGGGGGAAAGAGCGGGAGGTGGGTACATTTTCCCGGATTACTGGGCTCGAGCTGGTTCTGTTTTATACTGATAAGGGGAACGCCTAGATATTGAACCCAGCCCTTGTGGGTGCCAGCTCCACCTGGTAGAAGGGTTACAACATTCATACTAGCATTACATATCATTCCATATCTGTCACACCATATGCACCTCAGTGGGTAATTGGTGTATTGCCTACAGTAGTGCAAATGCTTCACGTTGTGCTATTGTAAGGAACTTGCTGGCTCATTGTAGTGCCTTCCACTGACTAGATGCCAATCTTCAAAGGACAGAAAAGAGCAAAAACAACTGGAAGGCAGATAGGACCAAGCTGTGGAGTGAGTCAGAGGCTGCAAGGGAGCAAGAGCAGCAGGTGGGTGTCATGGCCAGGTCATGGGTAGCCAGGCCTGGTAGTCAGAGCCAGCATCCACAGTCACAAGATAGGAGTCAGGCTGGGTCAGGATATTGGAAGCAGGAGACAAACAGGAGATTAGAAGCAAAAATCAGATGCCAGGAACTCAGGCCAGGGGAGCAGGAAGCAGAAGGCACACAGTCCTTAGCAGGATGGAAACCAGTTGTTCAAACAGCTTCCTGTTCCTGTTGCTGTCTTAAATAGGGACAGCAGGCCAATCAGCTGCTCCCAGACTCTGCCAATAGGACCGCTGGGGCAAATCCTCAAATTGGGGTTGGGCTCCATGGGTCCCAAGCAAGCAAGCATAAGCAGATTGCCCTGTGGAGGGTTTCAGCATGGCTGCTCCAATACACCCTGCGGACCCAAGTTTAAGACTCAGGGTCATGACATCACCCCCTCTCCTAGAGGCACTCTTCTGGTAACATGGGTTCGGTTTTTTCAGGGTGGCTCTAATGGAAGGCCTGAAGGAGGGGGTGAGCATGGACACTTTCTGCTTTCTCCAAAGTGTGTTCTGCTGGGCCATAACCTTCCCAGTCGATCAGGTATCATAATTTGCCCCATTTGACCTTAGAGTCCAGGAATTCTTGAACAATATATTCCTCCTGACCCTGCACTTGTACTGACAGGGGCTGTGACTGGGCTGTATAGGAAATTGTACTCCCGGTGTATGGTTTGAGAAGTGGAACAGTGGGTGGATTCTAAGGGATTGAGGGAACTGGAGCTTGAGGTTGATTGGGTTGATTTGTCTCTGAATGCAGTATGGGCCAACAAACCGATAGTCTAGTTTCCAGGAGATCTTCTGTGTGGAGGTGTTCTGTTGTAAGCCATACCTTTTGTCTTACAAAGTAGATGGCGCTCTGTTGCCTTTTTTGTTCGCATGACTTCTGTAATCCGCCTTTGCCTTTTCAAGGCGCCCCGCCACCTCCTCTTGAATGTGATAGATGTATTGTACTAGGTCTGAGGTGGATGGGATGGGAAGGATGTGGTAATTGTGGGTGAAATTGGAGGTGGCACACATCACTGATAAAGGGCCATGGCCTGTGGTCTACATTATTTATGAGAACTCTGCATAGAATAATAGGGAAGACCAGTAATCCTGGTGATGGTTGATGCAAGCATTGTAAGTATTATTCAAGGATCTGGTTGATTCTTTCTGTTTGGCCGTTGGACTGAGGAAAGCAGGCAGAAGATGGGTGCAAGAGGAAAATGCGAGAAATGGATCACACTGAATTTGTATTATTTCTCTATGTCCTTGAATAATGGTCTCCAGGGCTACAGTGTCCTCCACAACTGGGCCTGAAGACAGTGGGGAGCTGTCAATAGCTTTGATTGTCTCGAGCACGGCCTTGTGTATCTGAGGAATCCATAAAGCCCGAGCTGTAGTTGCATCCATGAAATTGTCTGCTGCTCCTTAATTGATGAGGGCCTGTTGGGGGGGAACCTGTTGGGAGTCCCCTGAGATGTGCATCTGGATAGGTATCTGCACTTGAGAAGCCCATGGAAGGGGCTCAGAGTGCAACTCAGTGAGGACTAGACACAGGGAAGTTCTTTGCTTTCAAGGTCCAGGCCAGTTCCCCACATCAGGCCTGGATCAGCTTGTTTCCCCAAGCTCTTCAGCATTCATTCTGGAAAGGCCAAGATGGCATAGCCACGTTCACCACTATAGAAGTACAGTTGGCATTGATGGGGCTGTTCCTTTTCTTCAGGTGTGAGTCACTGATGAACTAGATTGGTTTGCATTGGTTTGGCTGGCAGTACAGAAGCTTGGGTTGTATGGGGAGATTTTGAATAGACCAGTAAAAGGGCCAACGACCACATGATAGCAACAAGTATGATAGACTAACAGCAGCCAAAATTGATAGGCCTTTCAGCAGGCCTGTGAAGAATTGGCATGACAAAGCCAGGAGGAGAGGAGAGTCCTTTTACCAACCTTTGCCTGACCCTGCTTTCCCTCCCTGTTACTCTGGAGGACATGCTGGGATCTGTGTTTCAGGAAAAGACCAGTAAGCTTATTTATGCATGCCCTGTGGAGGTGTTTGTCCTGGCCTCAAAATATGCAAATTCTGTCAGAACATACCTTGTTAATTAAGTACTCTGGTAACCTTAGGTCTAGGTTTTGAAACTTTTTTTGTTTTTCCTTGATGTGTTATTGTCTACTAACAAGAATAAATGAGCAGGGGAGATCTCTGTTTGGATTCAGTTTTTCAGATCCTATGACAGCTGGAAGATCTACCCAATTGGAAAGCTGTTGCTGTTCCCACTCAAAAGTCGCCCCAGATTTCGGTAATTATTAAGGGTTGGGGTGTTTTAGTAACCTACTGCAGACATGTGAAAGCGCTTGAGCCTAAGTAAAATTATAGCTTTAAAGTAAGAGCGCTCTTGTGTGGTGCTTGAGCCTAAGTAAAGGTATAGCTTTGCAGTAAGAGCACTGTTGTGTTGTACTGGGTCTACCAGTCCATCTATTGGCCGGATGGCCATGTCTCCATTTGACTTATTTCCTGACACTACCTCGCACAAAGTAAAGTTACCCCGAGCTTTGGGTTGGAAGAACCCCAGGTAAGAGAATTGGAGGCCCCAGCAAGGAGTGGTGTAAAGGAAGGAGACGGAGGGTACAAACCATTAACAGTTTGTTGTTTGTCCATTTCAATAGATGGTAAATAACAGCTGGGTGGGGTCGCTCCCTACAGTGCCCATATTGCAGTTCGTGAGTCAATTTACTGGGACGCAGAACTCAGGCTGAATGCCTGCTCGAGTGAGGAACTATGTCCAAAAGAAAGGAAACATCTGGAAAGGAAGGACAGTTGGAAATGATGTTGGGGAAAAACTTATCTGATTTTGTACAGAAGCACGGGGGTAAGGGACCCTGGAAGCCTGGTGCCTTCATTGGCTCTAAAGCCTTTCTGCAGCTCCATGAGCAATGGGATGTCTGGATTAGTGCAGGGAAGTGGGGAGACCCGAGGGTAAAGGCAAAGAAGAGAGCTGCATTGCAGGGATTGTGGATGGTAATGGCAATATCGAATCAGGAGATAGATCGATTGGAAGATAGGGTGCACGGATTAGAAAGAACCAGCGCTGAAAAGGAGAGGGAAGTAGTTAACCTGAAAGCAGAATGTGATGCTGTCAGAGCTACGTCTCTGACACAAGCGGCACAGATTGTAGGAATGCAGAAACAAGTATTTGACAGTGGAAGAATCAGTGGCAGGTTGCAGAGGGACGTGTCTGAGTTGAAACAGCAGACGACAGAGAGTGAAGCAGCTGTAGAACCCTTTTGAAAGATTCCCAAAGCAAAACCCAGGCAGTTTATGGGGCATGCCAGACAAATTTGTGCCCTTAAGACTCAGTTGGGAGAGCAGAGGGGGATGACAGCAGCAATAAAAGAGAATCGTTGCTGGGACGTAGAGTCAGAAGGCCCCAAACTGTATGCCCCTTAGTGCAGTTATGACAGGGAAGATCCTGATGAGTGCGCCCCGGATTCTACGGGGCAGTCTCCATATACTCCCCTACCAAAATTGCTAGAAGAGCTGCAGAGACCCCCTCTCATAGCCCCACCATTAACACCTCCATTATAAAAAGGGGTCCTCAGAGAGGTCAGGGAGGAACAGAGGAGTGGGTGGAGACCAGATGCTTCTCCCCAGACCAGATGAGGGCAGTAGGGAAATCAGCTGGCCCACTGAATCAGAATACAATCTTGGGGTGGACTTTAAGAATATCTGGCATGGCTGGATTTACTCCGGCCGATGTGGCAGCTGTGTGCAGGGAGTGTATGACCCCCGAGGATTTTGCAGGGCTCCCTTCTGATATTCAAATGGGCACCCCTCCTGGAGTTAATGATGCAGAAAAATACATAAACATCCAGAAGGAAGTAATGTATACCCTTTTCTCGGGAGAGAGCCCCACTGTCATATTTCATCAAGAGAAGCAGCAAGCAAGGGAGAGAGCAGAAAGTTACATAGCCAGGAAGAAATTGGTCTGGAGGCATCCTGGTCTGACAAATGTCATTAACCCAGACTTTGCAGCCCTTTCTTTTAAACAGGCCTTGATCCAAGGATTTCTCCCCCTGGTTCATATGGCTCTGGTGGATATAGATTTGGCAATGGTTCAAACCAGAAATATTGAGAATGTGGCAAAACAGGCCTACGAGGTTAAAAAGATATTAACCCTCCCAAAAGGAAACCTGACATGGTGGCTGTCCTAAACTCTCTGGGTGATCCTTTAGGGAAAGGAAAGGGAGACAGATCCTCTAAAGGTTGGGGCAAGTCCCCTGACACGTGGTGTGGGGAGATTTGGAGAAGGCTCTTAAAATATGAACCAGAGGGAAAGGTAGACAGACTGCCTACTCCCGAACTTCTAGCAAAGCTGGCAGAGCATGAACTAGCTGAGCATAAAGGAAAAACCCTAGTACACCACCAGTCGCTGCCCTACAGGGAGGCTGGGTGTCCCGATCTCCCTCAGTTGTGGCACAATTAAACACCAATGGATAAGGGAGGTTCACAGTTGATGTGAAGTTTGCAGGAAGGCTGTTTGGACAAAATTTATTGGTAGAGTCAGATGCCACCTATTCCTTAATCAGTACCCAAGACAAGAATCTCTTTGGACCTCTGGCTGCAGTTAAAACCTGACAGGGGTTTAATGAGGCAGAAAGCATTGTTCCCTTTTGTAGGAAAATTCCATATGGTGTGGAAACAAAGGAGAATCTGGGACAATTTGGCCTGATGAATTTGGATGAGGAAGGGATCCTGGGAATAGACGCTTTGAGGCAGCTAAGAGTGCAGGTTGATTTTGCTAACAGGATTCTGTGGGCAATGGCTCCTGACATAGCTTGCTGAAATCTCCACAGGCTCCCAAGGTATCAAATAAAAGCCCTTAAGGCATCTGAAGAACTGGAATGGCATGCTGGGGTCCCTGAAGTTTTAGCAATTGCAAAAAGACCAAGGGATGTGTGGGCCAAGAATAAAACAGAATGTGGCAAAACTGATGCAGAAATCCTAGTCAAAGCTCTAATTCCTCTCCTCAGAAATAGTATAGGTATTCCAAGGAAGCAGAAATCAGTCTAAAAAAAAAACGATTGATCAACTTCTCAGTCAAGGAGTTTTAGTTGAGCAAACAAGCCCTAATAATGCTGCCCTTTGGCCAGTCCTTAAGAATGATGGCAAAACCTGGCGGCCTGTGGTAGACTTTTGTCCTCTTAACTGGGTGACACCACCACCAGCCCCTGTAGTGGCTAAGTATCAGGAGGTGATGGCTTCCATTGTAGGAGGGGCCTAGTGATTTTCTGTCTTAGATCTAGCCAGTGCTTTCTTTGCTATCCCTTTACATCAGGCTAGTTACTATAAATTTGCTTTCACCTTTCAGGAGAAACAGCTGTGTTTTGCCAGAGTTCCAATGGGCTGGATTAATGCCCCTCTTAGCTGCCATGCTGAGGTAGTTAAGATGTGGGAGGGGATGCCTGAGAGAGACAGTGCGATTTCTTATGAGGAGGATATCCTGACCTGTCCTCAGACCAGGGAAGAGGATTTGGAGGTATTGGACAGAGTGTTATAAAAGATTCAGGAAACTAGATTTAAAGTCAGCCCAAAAAAGGGCCAGCTAAGCTCCCTGCAGGTAAATTATCTTGGAGCAACCCTGGGACAGGAGGGACACTCCCCTGACCAACCGAGGGTTGAGCTGATTCCTAAACTCCCAACCCCCACAGATGTAACTGCTTTCAGATCCTTTCTGGGAATGGTGAACTTCTCCCGGGATTTGACTGAAGGCTTTTCAGAAAAGGCAGCCCCACTGCGGGAGTGGTTAAGGAAGGGAGTAGAGTGGAACTGGGGTTCCCAGCAGCAGGAAGCCATGGTCCAGTTATAACAAGCCTTGGCACAAGTCCCAGCCCTGGCGTACCCCCGGAGGGTGGAGGGGGAGAACCGTTTGTATTACATCTGACAATTACAGAGAGGGGAATGGGGGCTATGCTCAGTCAGAATCAGGGGACAGGGCTCTGACCTGTAGCATGTGCCTCCAAGACCCTGAGTGAGCTAGGGAGGGGATTTGTTCCCTGTGACAAGGAGGTTTGGGCATTAGCATGGGCTCTGCGACACTGGGAATACCTTGTGGGTTTGTCCCCTGTGCTGTTGAAAGCACCCCACTCCCCAGTAAAATAGATGCTCACTGGTAAAATCAACAATGGCCATGTATCCAGCTCTCAGTTGGCAAAATGGATTCTCGCTCTGTTAAACAAAAATATAAATATGGAAAAAATCTCTGTGTTATCCCCAGTACCTTATGATTTCATGATGTCCTGGGGCTGTCTCAGGAGCCTCTGCCCTTCGAGTGAGGGGCTGTGCTACATGAAGTACAGAAAAGATCAGATATTATGTGGTTTGTAGATGGCTCTTGTTATTATGAGAGAGGGAAATCGTACACAGGTTATGCAGGAGTAAAAGTACCTACAGGTGAGGTTTTTATAGGCCAGTGCCTGCCACATTCTGCCCAGGCTGCCGAGACTGCGGCAATCACCGTAGCCCTTGAAAATACCCCCATCACACAAAAGGTAGCTATTTTCACGGACTCGGATTGGGTCCTCTGATCCCTGCTGGACTGGGTCCCTCAGTGGAAAAAAAAAAGAGATAAGGTCAGCAGATGGGAAACCTTGGCCTGGTCAGAGGCATAGATCTGGTGAGACATCAGTAACAGAAGATGGCATTGGTTCATAAAGCCCCAGACCACTGATGCTTCCCATCAAACCTGGAACAAGGGTATTGCAGGCCCTTTTTCAGGCCATGGTACTGCACGTTGTATTCACAGTGCAATATTCTGCTGAACTGCCTCACTTCTGCAGCCACAAGTTGTTTGAGATCAGCTGTGCAACTTGAGACTGCAGTGGTTGATTATCCACGTAGAGGTGGAGGGCCCATCCAGGCGAGTCTGATGCTTCTAGTGGCTGCAGTTGAGCTGGTGGGTCCATCCTTCTCACACCAGGCCTGACCCCTTAGGGTAATGGTAATTGTTGTCTGAACAAGCTGGCACACCTGGGTCATGGGCAGCCAGACCTAGCAGACAGCGTCAAAGTCTGCAGTCACACAACAGAAGTGAGGATACTGGGAGGTCAGAAGCAGGAAACAAACTGGAGATCAGAGCCATGGATCAAAAACCAGAGTAAGGCTAAGTCAGGATACTGGGGGGTCAGAGATAGGAGGCAGACTGGAGATTGGGACCATGACTCAGATGCTAGGAAATCGGGAGCAAGAACCACAAGAGACATGGCACAGAACAAGGTGGGGCCCAGTTCAGCCAGCTTCCTGTCCTGCTGCTGGCTTAAGTAAGGCCAGTGGGCCAATAAGCTACTCCGTGACTCCACAAAGAGAACCACATTGACAGAACCTTGAACTGGGCCTGGGCTCCATGGTCCCAAGTAAACAAGTGTCAGCAAGCTCAAGTAGAAGGGTGGGACGTGGCTTCTCCTATAAACCCTGGGGACCTATGCAGGGCCAGCCTTAAAGAAAAAGGTGAACTTGTATTTTGATGCCCCTAATCCCTGCTGGCTCCTTCCCCCCATTTCCCTAGCCCCTGCTTCCTACCCTCCATTCCTCTAGGTCTCTGGCCCCTGCTGCTTCCCCAGGCTCCTCCCCCTCTGCCCCCAATCACCCCTAGCCCCTGCTGCCTCCCCCCATCCTCCTAGACTCCTCCCCCCCATTTCCTCTGGCTTCCCCCCATCATCCCTGGTTCCTGCTTGCCAATTTTTGTGTCGCTCCACATGTGACATTTTGTGCAAATAGGCTATTTTGCAAATTTGAAGATAATTTGCATATAACCATATGTTTTAAAATGTTTAAAAATCAGTTAAAAATACTTTGTGTGATTTAGTTGTGTCACCAAGGCCCACTGATGATTTATTGCTCTGTGTTAGCAATTCTTAACATACTCACTACATTTAACACAGTGATTACACCAGTGGCATGTAATATATCATTGGAAAAATAACTCACTGATCATTGATATTCTTGAATGATATATATATGAGGTGTGTGCAAAGAGTTATAACTATGTGCTAGAATTAAGTTCTTAAAATGTATTTGGCAAGCAGTGCCTAAGCCACACCTGTTCCAGACAAAGCAATATGGTTGCACCTGCTTGAACATGTTTCTGAGGTAAACTAGGCATGGTGCGCCCGAAGACAAAGAAAAGCACATTTACATTCAAAGGTAAACAAAACTAGCTAGCAGGGAGATGTCAGCGTGGCTTCTACACCCTACCAGGAGAGAAAAAACTGAATTGAGAATACATTTCAATGGTTACTGGTCTATAAAGGCAGGCGGTTTGAACCTCAGAAGATAAGTAATTAAATCAACGGATTGTATACAATATTACTGTATTATAAAAGTGTATTGAGTGAGGTTTTTTATGAAAGCCTCTGAAACACTGGTGATTATCATCACTGTGAAATATATATATTAACACTAGCTGAAGAATTATGGATACTCACTACCATTATGATGTAAAGTCTGTGACCAAGCACAGGAAGAAACAGTTCTCCCCTAGATAAGAGGGAAGGCAGTTATCTATCTGTCTCCAATTTAAATTAAGCATTAGGGAATCAAAACACTGGAAGCCCCATTTACATATGAACCAGCAGGGGGATGAGAACTTAACCAGAAAGGAAGAACAGCAGGAAGCCTTTTTATCTCTTGTTACAGAGACAAAGAAGTTTGCAGTGATATAAAGGGGGCAAAAAGACATTGGAGTTGTCCCTTGAGGGCTGACCCAAGGGGCCAGAGTTCCTGAAATGACAGAAGGTTGGGGGTTGGAAGTCTCTGGAAACTGAATTTAGGTGAGAAATCTGTTTAGCCAAAGATTATAACTTGCTGAAATTAAGTTTTAGTGTTAAAAGCACATTTTTACTTTTGTTTGCTTGTATCCCTTTCTAGCTTTACTTCTTACACTGGGTATCAAAAACAACTGCTTTTTGTTTAATAGGCTTGTTTTATTATAAACCAATTCAGTGCTGTGATTGAAATAAGAGTTTTTGTCAAACCCCAGTTAAATTAAAATGAGCTGCAGTGTATTGTCTCTTCAAAGGAGCAACGAACTTACTTCTGGGAGTGCTCTAGGATAGGACTAGACACTTCAGAGAGAAATCTCTGGGGAACTCAAGAGTTGGGGTTTACTGTCAGTCACCTGCAAGATGAGGTTCCAACTGTCAGAGGCCTGAAGGGTTTGCTGGCAGCGCAGACAAGCTGATGTGTTGGGAAGCTGTCACACAATTTAGCAGTAGCAAAGCTCTCACTTGCTGAGGCTGAGAGGATAACAAAATAACTCACAGTTCTGGGGACTTCAGATGGTTTTGGAGAAATTTGGGACCATGTTGGGGTCACGGTGGAAGCCAGAGTGTGAGTTGCATGCTTGTAGGCTGGCTGTTGATGTCTGGGCTGTGAGCCACAGCATTGAAGGCACTTAGAATTTCAGGGCAGGTGATGACAACTGGGTGGGATTGAACCCCAAAATGTCACATTAGTGTTGATGAAAAAAAAAAGTCAGATTAACATATTCTTTGAATGAAATGTCTTATGTACAGAGGAAGGTTCATACAGTTCTTGATCTCTCTGCTGGGTCTGCCCATTAGCACAAAGCATGGGGTTAATATTGTTATATAGGAGCTGGAACTGAAACTCACCAAATACAGGATCCAGCAAATACCGCTTAGAGTTTGTCTACACGTGAAAAGTTATTCTTGAATAAAGTAGCATTTCAATTTAAAATGGAATAGGTGTTCTGGCTATAACTCCATGTATGGATATGCTTATTCCAAAAATGAGTGTCTTTTTCTGGTTTAGCTTGATCTATTTCCAAAGTGGAGCCAACTAATTAGGAAAAAAGGCACTTTCTGTCTGTCTAGAATAAGTGTCCACACATGAAGCTATCCAGAGAAGCTGTTCTAGAACGATTCCATGTGTGGACACGTCTTTGCATGGGATGGGAAAAATTTTCAGTTATTACTGATTGGGGCAGGATTCAAACTGGTGACCTACAGGAGAAATGGTCCATAAAACCCACCAGCCGTACCCAGGTCTACAGTAAGTGCTAATTTAAGAGCGCGTCTCATAACCATATATAAAATATGCAAGAGCTGCATGAAAAAGAACCCTAAGGTTTCAAAGACAAGCATTGAGAAGTTAGGAAATGGCAAAATTAAGGTTGCCTGTGCACCCCTAATTCCGGGCCCTATGAATCATGGTACAGTTTTTAATTGCATGGTCACATACCTTCCCTCCTCCCCCACACAGGTTGTCAGCAGGATCTTCAGATTCACAACAGACAAGTCTACCAGCTGAGCTAAAGGCATAATTGGTGTTAGCAGGAGTGTTATGCAGCACATCATGTGCCAGTGTGGGTTACACAAGTAGTTGTGGTGCTATTATTGTGAAAGGCTAAAGGAATGAGATTTCAGTATGTCATTAAAGACCTGAGGTTTAAAGCCTAACTTAGTAATAAAGGTTATGAAATACAATATAAACAATAGTTTGTGGAAGAAGTAAACTCTGAATTCATGATGTTATGACTCACAACCCCTTACACCTTCCTCTGAGCAATAGGATGTTTATGGGGAATGGGATCTCTCTGTCTCTCAAATAAGTGAAATGTTATTTGAGATGCAAGAAGGTGTCACAGAGCTGTCAAATGCATGACTGTGATGCAAGATATGTGATATATGGCATGTCTGACTGGGGAAGAGGGTTAGGAACCCATTGAATTTGACAGGAGAGCAAACATCTCGCAGGAGGAGAAGAGAACAAATAGTGTCAGAATCAGACTTTTTAGAGTACGCGAGTGGCACATAGAAGGGTGCCTTTTATCCCAGACATGGTCCTTATTTGCTTCCTACTTCTGATTGTTCAACCCACTTGGACACCCCTCACTACTCATTCCTGGCCAGTTGCATACACACTACAAACCCACCCAGTGATATCCCATCCCACCTCCAGGAGTGAAGGGACAGATTTTAGCTCCAGGGAACTTAACTCCAATGACAGGGCAGGCAGGCATGCTCTTCACTCTGCTTCCCAAAGGAGGAGGAAATACAAGAAGCCTCAGGGCTGTCTTTTTCTGAAGAAGGAAGATTGCATGGGGGCAGTTAGGCTGCAGTCATGACATACGTGTTTTTCTCAGAACAGGTGTCCTCATGGCTACTACTTGATTCCTCGTTAAAGTGGGTCAAAGATCACAATTGCTCCTGGCAGTGTCACATTTTCCCAAGCATGATCGTGGGTAGTGTGCATAGAGGTGAGTGGGACAGAGAGTGAAAGAGACGTGGAATCAGTGTGATTTTGGGGAGCAGATGTTGTGGGGGACAAGAGGAGACAGATGGTGGGTTTATCCAAAGGAACAGTATTTACATTAACTCATCTAACCCCCTCATCCTCCCTACACCAATCTCTCTTCCAGTGCCCTTTATCCAAATGGCTGGCATATGATTCATCTGCACCGAAAGCCTTGACTTTGGGCAGCTTTTGAAACCCATATGATATTTGTGAGAATCACGTCGCTCAGTGCCAGTCTGCTACTCAGCTCTCTCTATGGTTTCATCTTTGGTTTTTAGCAGCTTCCCCTCCTGCTTAGACATGCTGGAACAGGCTGGGTGTTGACTTTAGTAAGGAATCATCTTTCTCATACACTGGCTTCAGACACCTTTATCAAATTCAGAACCCTAAAGAACACAATATTATTGTCTTCTTCAGAATGGTATGGGCTAGGTGTTACTTGTTTCCACACTGAAAGTACGCATGGATTCCAGGTATCCAAAGGGGAAAAAATGCATGTAGCAAAGCACACAATGCAGTTAGCATTGCCATTGCTCTTTCAACAGTGCCTGGACTCTCTAATTATAATCAAGGAAATTCACAGCTAAGGGTGAAATGCACCACATGTCTTTCAATAATAAGCACAGCAAGGCAGTACACTAACAACTGTCTCATGCCCCCTGTTGTGTTTGGATATTGAAGGCCATGGCATATTTTACCTTTAGTTTTGTTTTTCCTCATTTGTATTGTTCCCCACACCCATATTTCAGCACTATTTCCACGCAGTTTTAATGTGTGTATATATTTACAGATTAAATAAAGGATATGCACATCATTTTGTATTTGTGCAATTTAATGGGTAAAATCTAGCAAGAGACTGAGGGCTCAGTTATAATAAGTCTAATTTTTGCGTAGGTACAGTCAGTTCTACATGCATCTTCTTTGCACTTCTCAAATTACAGCTGGCATGGTAAAAAAAAGTCTTTATTCAGTATTTAAAAATAGACTTAATAGCTTTTTCTTCACAAGCAGGAGAAGTAGCTTTATTAGCTTCTAAGTTTATTTTGTGGGTGTGAAGAAACTGAGAGAAAGCTGAGTCAAATAAATGAGTTTTGCATTTGATCATTCCTCTTTCTTGTGGGAGTGAGTTCCATAATCTAGATAGACCCAGCTGTTATGAAAGTTCTACCTCTCGTGCTTACAAACCTCCTCCTGTTAGGGCTTGTCAGTACATGATAGTTAATCCGCAATAAATTAGGGTGAGAATTTAAAGCAGATTAACTATTCCTGATTAACTTCATATGTGTGAGCTCTGATTCCAGAATAAGAGTGTCTTATTCTGAATTAGTTTAATCCATTTCCAGTGAATTAAAGGGGATTCAGCTAAACTGCTAGAAGGCATTCTTATTCTGGAGTAAGAGTCTCCACTCATGGTGTTAATTAAGAATCATTAATCAGAACTAGAATCATAGGACTGGAAGGGACCCCAAGAGAACATCTAGTCCAGTCCTTCTGCACTTATGACAGGACTAAGTATTATCTAGACCATCCCTGATAGGATTTTGTCTAACCTGCTCTTAAAAATCTCCAGTGATAGAGATTCCACAACCTCCCTAGGCAATTTATTCTGGTGCTTAACTACTCTGACAGTTAGGAAGTTTTTCCTAATGTTCAACCTAAACCACGCTTGCTTCAGTTTAGGCCCATTGCTTCTTCTCCTATCCTTAAAGTTAAGAAGAACAATTTTTCTTCTTCCTCTTTGTAACAACCTTTTATATACCTGAAAACTGTTATGTCTCCTCTTAGTCTTCTCTTCTCCAGACTAAACAAACCCAATTTTTTCAATCTTCCCTTAGAGGTCACGTTTTCTAGACCGTTAATCATTTTTGTTGCTCTTTTCTGGACTTTCTCCAGTTTGTCCCCATTTTTCCTGAAATGTGGTGCCCAGAACTGGACACAATACTTCAGTTGAGGCCTAATCAGTATGGAGTAGAGCAGAAGAGTTACTTCTTGTGTCTTGCTTCCAACACTTCTGCTAATACATCCAAGAATGATGTTTGTTTGTTTTTTGCAGCAGTGTTACACGGTTGATTAATATTTAGCTTGTGATCCACTATGATCCCAGAGCCTTTTCCTCAGTACTCCTTCTGAGGGAGTAATTTCCTATTTTGTATATGTGCAACTGATTAGTCCCCTTACGAAGGAACACTTTGCATTTGTCCTTATTGAATTTCATCCTATTTACTTCAGACCATTTCTCCAGTTTGTCCAGATCATTTTGAATTTTAATCCTATCCTCCAAAGCACTTGTAACCAGCTTGGTATCGTCCACAAATTTTATAAAAGTACTCCTTATGCCATTATGTAAATCATTGATGAAAATATTGAACAGAACAGGACCCAGATTCGATCCTTGCAGGACTCCACTCAATATCCCCTTCCAGCATTCATAACAACTCTCTAGGAATGGTTTTCCAACCAGCTATGTACCCACCTTATATAATAATTCCATCTAGATAGTCTTTCTCTATAGTTATTCTGGAATAGCTGCTCAGGTAGACAAGCCCTTACTCCACAGTTTCATTTTTCTGGTGGAACTCCACAACTGTGGGAGGCCACAGTCACAACCACAGCTATTGCCACATCTCTCAAGCTGCAGAGGTCTGACCATGGAGCATGGTGTGTGACAAAGACCTAAAATAAGGGACAGAAACATTTATTCATGCAGATAACTTAAAATGCTGTGGTGTTGATCCCATTAGACACTTGCTACAACCTTACTTTCATATTTCTTTGTTTCTAATGTAAACTTTTCAACAATAAAAGTGAGAGGGCACCAAATTTGTGTGGCATACAGGCAACTTTTGGAATAAAACAAGTGGCATCCCTTGAAATGATGTATATTTGAGAGATATGTCCACAGTGGGAGTGTCCACGTCCGATTCCATACTCTAAAGCTACTTTGTTTTCTTACACAGCTGCACAAGGAAACGAAACTACTTTCCCATGGCCATACGTGAAACATCTCTCCCTGCCATTTGTGTGGCTACGTTTTTACTTTTAATAATGTCCAAAGGACATACGACTATTAAGTACCTATTAAACTGTAAAGAAGAGCTGAAAGGCAAAGAAAAGTATATATGCACATGCTTGAAACCAAAAAGTAAATAAAGCCCTGATCATGATGGTCTTAGTTTGGGGATAGCTGCAGCTCTGACCTCCCGTAAACTCATGGGCCACTCCTGGATGCTGTGACTCAAAACACCCCTGTATTTCACACCCTACGCACTATTGTAATCATCTTTGTTCAAAATATGACTTGTGAGGTATCTTCTGAAAACTAATGACTGGTCAATAATATCATGGTGATATGTTCGTAGCAACATTATATGTAAAGTTATTAATCCCCCCAGTATGACGTTATTAGCACATGTTCATAACCAGAGAGCCCTGCCTAGGCAAAAGTTGTTAAACAGGTCTATCCGAAACAAAGCAATGTGTGTTCATCTCAATTTACAGTAACCAGGGTTTTCAAGACAGCAGGGGGAAGAGATGACAGGGAACAGAACAATTTGCATTTCAGTAAACACGTGTGAGGAGGAAGATCCTGAAGCCTCCTTCACCAGACCCCTTGTCCCCTTCCTTGCTTGCTGAATGAACTTTACTTTGCAAGCTAACCTTCAGAAGAATCCATTTCCAAGGTTCATTGGACTATAAAAGAACAGGAAAGAAAACCCCAAGTTCTCTCTTTCACCTCAGAAGAAAAGGCACTGGCACCTTTGGGCCTCTAGAAGAGATCCTGACCCAGGAGAATGTCAGTCACCATCTTGCTGGAAAAGTGTGGGTGAGAAAGGCCATCTTGAACAAAGCCTTGCTAGATTAAGTTTTAGACTTTCAGCTGCATGTTTTCACTTTTATTTCTTGTAATTCTAACTTTATCTCTTATATGTGAACTCACTTAAAATCTTATCTTCTTTTGTTAATAAATTTATTTTACCATTAATTTAAATCAACTGTGCAGCATTTGTACTAAAGTGAAAGTCAGCTCTAGTTCATGTGGCAAACTGGTGTGTTTTGTTTCCTTAAAGGAGCAAACAAGCCCTACTATTTCTCTGAACTGTCCAGGAGAGGGTTGGACATTGCAGTGCATATGGTTTGGGGAAAATTCAGGACTGATGTGCATTGGGGATCATCCTGCAAGTGGTAACCATAGCTGGTGGAAGACAGAATGGGGCTGTAGACAGGCTGCTGGGGTCAGAGCTGCTGAACCAGGGCTCTCCAGCACACAGACGCTCAGGGTTCAACCTGCATGCTGGTACACTAGTTGTGAGTGGCCCAGATTGGAAGCCACAACAGCAAAGCATTGTAACACACCCAAGGTTACAGGGCAGACAGTGACACAACCCCACATTGTCACATCCTAGTGACCAGATGTCTCTTTAGGTCTCAGGCCTCTAGCAGTCATCTATCTATCTCTGGGAAGGGAGCTGAATCCCACTCCAATCTAACCAGGAGTTTAGACTGCAGCGCATACACACCCCGATTCACTGTGTTATTCTAGCAGGTCTGAAAAAAGTCCAGCACCTGCTTTTTGCTTTCTCTCCAATTGCTATGAACAGTGAAAGCTAGTGGTTACACTAACCAAACAGTTACAAAGCAGAGTACATTTATTTTAGGAAAAATGCAATAGAGAGAAAACATAAAACAATAAAAGGGCTAAATGCATGTTCAGCTTACCAAAAGGGTTCTGTCTTCCACATGGAAGTCTCTGATAGGTTTCAAGGTCTTTCAAACCCTTCTCTAAGGGTTTGCCTTCTTGGTTAACAAGTCACCAATTTTCAGCCCAAGACCAGCTTCTCTGGTCAGTTTAAATCTCCCTTTTGTATTTCAAATCTTTTTCCTCTTGCTTCTGGGACCTGAGCTGAACCATTTTATGCAGTTTTCTCTAGAGGTGATACTTCTCTAGACTGGTTTACCTGTCCCAGAGGTAATTATTCCCTCCCTTGCCCCACCCCCAATTTTAGTTCCTGGAGTGGATGCAGTTACCATCCCCCCCTGGGGTAGAATATAGGCCCACAAAGACACATCTGTTCAGAAAGATAAGACAATAGTCCTCAGAGATACTGCATATGGTTGCAATATGTCACCGAAGAACTCACAGCCCTTGGAATGAATTTAGACTTAATCCACCAGGTAGACTGTTTATTGAACTATTTCTTTGAACCTACCCTTTAAAATAAATGTATATTATGGACCTGACTTTCAAAGCAATGCACAATTTTCCCAGAACAAGTAGCAACAGAAGCAAGGTCTTACACCCAGCTGAATGGAGTTTCTCTGTCTGTGATGTGATAACTTTTGAACAGTGCCTCTGATCAATATAAAAAATTCAGGAAATGTTCTAGACATCGATAGGTAGAATGCTATTGATTTAGAAACCAGAAGGCAGGGGAGGGATATGGCGGATGCAGGAATCCCATAACATCTGGTTAACAGAGACAGTAGCTTCACTCAACTCTGTAATTGTGTCTATAGATCAAAGAACCAGTTAATGGTAGCCGTCAACACATGCTAGCATAACACTAACCCTGATCTCAGCTCTATCCATCCTCCCAGTGCAGTCTGAAACTGTTGACACTCTGAATGACTTACTTCCTGCTTGGCAATAAAGGAAATAACAGTGGTGGAGGGAATAGAGAGCAGGGAAACACATACAGAGTTCCTGGCATGGAGGGAGAAGAATGGGGGACAACGGTATGGGAAGAGAAGAATATGGGGAGCACACTGAGTTCCTGGCATGTGGCAGAGGGGAGAAAGGAGGACAAAGAGATCCTTGCATTAGTAGGAAGGTGAAATTGGGGGAGACACACATGGTAGGAACTGGGGCGGGGAGGCACACCAGGCCCTTTAGAAGGAGGAGTGGAGGAAAGGCACACATAACTCCTGGTGGAGAAGAGAATAGGAGGCACCTATAGAACCTCTGGCGTAGGAGGAGAATGGGGGACAATGGTATAGGGAGAGGGGGCATAGGCTACACAGAACATCAGGCATGTCTCAGTGGGAGGGACACAGAGTAACTGGCATGAGAGAAGTGGAGATAGGGTAGGGCAGGGAATCCCTGAAAGGGAGGAGCATGAAAGGATGGCATTAAAGGAACTTGTGGGGGAGAACACATGGTTACATGGAGCCTGTGATAATGAGCTCAGCTTACAGATGCTACAAAACGTGAAACCCTCTAGTCACAGAAAATGGTAAATTCTTGGATGGGAGGCCTCCCATCCCAACCTGCTTTCAGCAGCAACTGGAGTTGGGTGATCCAGTATGTGGCGTGCTGCCCCTGGGGTCTGTTTTTAAACCAGCTTCCGGTTGGTGTCAGGAGGCACCGTGCTATGGCAAATGCAATCTTTCCAATGAGATATAAAGCTGAGTTCCTGGCCGGTAAAATTAAATAGCAATGAATCATGTGAGACTAAGTCAGTTCCATACTCCATTTAGTATATGACAGCACTCCAAAATTACTAGGCACCTCCCAGTACTAATAAGGCGACAGGTACTTGCCCTGGAAAGCTCCCAGTCTAATTTCACATAACAAAACAAAGGGGTGACCAAACAATAGAGTGGATCTGGGGGAGGAAGAGCAGGAGCACAGCAATAAACTTATGTGGTTACTCAGCAAAGGCTAGTTCAGAGCAAGGTGGATTGATTTAGCCACATCAGCAGCTTCAGACAAGTAGTAGTTTTGGACAATATACCTTGCCGTAGTGTCTAATGGGGACTCTGAGGCCTTATAATGCCTAGAAACAAACAAGAATATGACTTTTTAGAGCTGTGGCCTGTTGTCTCCCAGGCAGGCTCAGTGCTACAGCAGAGTTCCAAGCTCACAGACAGTGCTAAAGGGAAAGAGGAGGAGATTTCAATAACTCAGTCATGGGTTCGGGGTTGTTATAAATGTGTATGGGTAGGGTTTTGTGGCCTGCCTTGTGCGGGAGGTCAGACTAGATGATCATATTGGTCCCTTCTGACCTATGAGTCTATGAGTCTATGAGTCTATGAGAGTGAACAGACCATGGTATGTTGTCAGAAATTCTCTCACAAAATTAGAAATTCCCTGAGATCCTTGGAAGCACAGCAGCAGTGACACACCCTAGCCTGAACACTGGATGCCGGAGGTGAATGTGTCAAACAGCCTGCAATATGAACAAAATGAGCAGAAACAAAACTTCCACGCCAGTGGGAACCAAAGCGCTGGAACCAACTTCCTGGAAAAGTAGACAGACTTATTCAAGAACAGGCTCACTCCAGAGTAACCTAGGTCATAAAGAATCCTCACACCTTGCTGCCCAGCCAAGCTCCTGATTACAGCAGCTACCACCTAACATTTATCTTGACATTTAAGAGCAATCTTTTATGTACTGAAAAAAGTTACCATCGAGCCATAGCGTTTAGTAAGATGCAATAACCACTTGTGTCATTCCCTGATGTACTCTATTGGAAGATTATTTTCCTTTCTCTTGCTCACATATAACACTTAAGGAGTGAAGAGAAGTACAGCAGAAATTAACAAAGGCAATGACTCAATCCCACTATTAAACTGTGTGCCATTTTAAGCCATTTTTATGTTTTCTGGGGCCAGAAAACTGCAGTCAGCTGGAAGTGAGTGGTGTGAGTGGAATGAACAGTTAAATGAGGAAAGTTAGTAGATGTGTTTGTGCAAGCGATTTTACCGATCACCTAAAATTCCCTGTTGTTTCAACTGAATACTATTGCAGCAACCTTTACACCCGAAATATTGGGCTCTAGGGGCTAAGCTGCTGTTTTGATGTAAATGGCCTCAGGGTTCTTTTTTGAATTAGCACCTGGTGCTGCCACCTGGAAATAAATGGACACCTACGGCAATTGAAATTGAAACAAAGGCAATTTTGGTACCGCTCTGGATAGACTGGGATTCTCAGATTACCAGGCGGTGACCCATGAGATGGCACATTTGGAATTTGAGGCTAAACCTTACATACAGTAATGACAAACCAACTTCAGCAGCACCCTCCACACCATACAACATCAGAGCCCACAGCACAACCAGTGAGGCCTAGCAGCAAGGGAGTTTGCCTTTTTACTTGCCTCTGGTTTGGCTACATCCCATGCAAAATCTTACTCAAAGCAACTGTTTTTGTGCCGCATTGTCAGCAGCCAAGTCAGGGTTCAATGAGGTGTGGAGCATTGGAGATAGCCTGGCACAGCTTCTCATTCCAGCAGCCTCTCTGTCTCCCCTAAGCCTGAGTCTCCAAGATGGACATTAGGTCCATCATAGAAACTGGGTAATGACATCATCCCCTTTTCCAGTCCCACCATTTCCTGCCAGGGTTGCTCTACCAACAAGCAGCAGGTCATTCAAGGTAAGATCCCTAGAAGTCTTTGCTTACTGACACACACAGGTGCTGCTGAGGTGCTAAGAGGCAGTGACATTCAGAGGAAACCTAGTTTAAATCAACAAAAGGACCTTTTTGTTACAAATATTTTAACCAAGACTAATTATCAATATGGTAGTAATGAATGAGGTACTTTTGTACAACGCATCCACGTCTTCTTGAAATCTGAATGCCACATTTATGAAAATAAAATAATTTGTGGGTGGAAATATTTCTTTGCATATTAAATATGGTTTGTTCTGTTCCAAAGTAAAAAAATGGAATAAAATATTAAGAATCACTAGTGTTACATGATAATTAAAGTCTGTGCATAAATGAGGATTTCTTATCTGCAAGTTTACTGTAGAGAGCTTGCTGGATATCTAAAACAAATTATCAGAGACCGGACAAATAATACTTACACTCCTTTAATTATCCAGCAAGATTAGCATTTGTGGGTTGCCTAAGTAGGTCACAAACATTGCAATGAAAATTGATTGTGTTACAGAACAGCACTGATTCATATGTTTTGTAGACATAACTTGGACAGTATTTTGAAGATGTCTCTTTAAAGCTATACATTGTTTTCTGAAGATCCATTAGCAATATAAAAAGATTTTATATTTTTTAAAAGTGGATTTTTTTGTAAACACACGCACATTAGAAGTCACTTCATTTTGCCTTTATCAGCTGTTACTTTACTGCACAATTACTCCCACTGTGGAAGATATGCACAGTCAGCATTCCATCACAGTCATCTGTCTGTCAAAAACATCACTTCAATCTGTTTCTGAAAAGTATATTGAATGTGAGGGCGGGGGAGGGAAGGAGAGGAGAACAGATTCCCTGTAAAGCATTGTTAATTATATAAATCACATCTTCTGTTAATTTCAATGTAATATTTTGTGTATAGCTATGTCTAGCCATGCACACATCCTTATGCGCACACACATGTGTAATCCTTTTTTCACAGTGCTCCAGAGTTCATTACTTTGCAATATTCTCTCTCTCAGACACTTAGAACAATGCTGGCACAACATAATACTCTGCAAATGTCAGCAAAGACTTTTCCAGCACATGCTGTAGATTCCTACATCTTTCTTTTTCTCCCCATGCACGGTAGGTTCAGAAACACATGGTTTAAAGAAACACAAACCTCAGTATTTTTTTTTGCTGTATTAATTTATTTTAGATATTATATCAGTGCCATTTCCACAGCCATAGTTAGGCTATTGTGTCAGCATTTTCTGATTCAACTCCTTTTTTCAGGGGATTAAAACTTGACTGTCAACATTTGTTCCATGATCAAATTTGGCATAGCATGCTTAGCAGGTCAAGCACACACATTTTCTTTCACAGATTAAAAGCAAAATCTGTTTGATCACATTCAAGTTGTTACACAAGTCAAAAAACATTTAAGATGATAAGAGTTAACATTTTGAAGACGTTGGGCCAAATTCTGTTCTCATTCGTACCAGAGCTAATTCAGAGTAATGCCATTGAAGTCAACAGAATTAGTCTGGATTTATACCTGTATAACAGAGGGCAGAATTTGGCCCTTTTTAATTAAGATAGAGAAAGCTTTGTTTAGAAAGGGGTGATTTTATGTGTTGAATTTAAAATGTATTTGAATTATTACTGGACAGTGAGGGGAAATTGGTTTCTCAAGGGTAAGACTTGGCCTCCCAGAGGAGGCTTTAACCTCTTCTAGCTCTTTGGGTATGGAAACATTTATTAACATACAAAGTTTTTGGACTGAGTCCAAATACAAACCATGTCGCTCATTAGAAAAATCTGTAAGGAGGTTATAAATTGCAGAAAATGGGAATGTGGAGCCAAATCTTGTGAAAAACTGAGCATTCTGAACTACTGTTATCTTCAGTGGGAGTTGAAGGCACTCAGCACCTTGTAAGATTAAGATTTGTCATGGAAGTGTTATCAGAACTCTCTCTGTGATGGTGGCAATACTATAATATATAGTGTATAATTTTAGAAAGGCCTAATTATAATTTATGCATCCTGAAATCTAAGCCTTCTAAGTGGCTGAGATCAAGTTTGTCTCCCAACATGGCCCATCCCTTAGTGTAGCTGTTCAGTAAGTTTTTAGCGTTGCACAT
The DNA here is from genome assembly GCA_007922155.1 of Mesoclemmys tuberculata. Classification (NCBI taxonomy): domain Eukaryota; kingdom Metazoa; phylum Chordata; order Testudines; family Chelidae; genus Mesoclemmys; species Mesoclemmys tuberculata. Next base: position 59,660,299 of record ML675624.1, on the reverse strand, counting down.
ATTGAAAAGCACTTCCCAGGGAGGTCCCAGTCCATTCCACATTATTCAAAGGATCTGAGGATTCCATAGCTATATCAATCTTTTAATTAAAAACAGTTCCATCACTACTTCCATGCACATTTCACATGGACCTAACATACAAGAGCCTCACTGACCTGGGGGTGTTGATTAATTGGCTATTAAGCAACAGCAGCCGTGCCCAAAAGTTCCCAATATCTTTGGCAGATGAAAAAAGCCAAGTTTGCTTTCCAGACCCATTCCTTGGCACCTTTTTTATCTCATCTCTCTCGCTCTGACACGAATATTGCCAGCTGCCTTTGGTTCAATAGTCATTGTCATTGACCAGTTCCTCCTACCAAAACTAAGTAAGGTAGCCCCTTCAGCCCAAATCAAGATGGATATCACAGCAGCCAAGATTTTGATAAATACTTTTGATCATCTATTGGGACATTTAGTAATAAGTAATTCCACCTGGAAAGCTTGGCTATTTTGATGACACACCTATTGAAGGGCCAAGGTCAGTCCCTAGTTGCCCACTTTTGCAGGAATGTTTTATTTCATACAGTTTAGTTGCATCTCTATAATACTGCTGCTCCATAGTGCTTCACTTAAACTCTATCCTCCAACCTATTCAATTTACAGCACAAGCTCCTACAGAGATTGAGACATAACAGACTAATGTCAGCACTACCTAAAGGACAGCCAACTCTACACCTCCTTCTCATTAAAGACAATCAATAGCATCATTCAGTTTTTCCATTATCCAAAGAAAAGTAGCCTAACCAACACCATAACCATAATCTGACCATCTGTTATGGGAATCTGCCCTCTCTCTATCAAGGTGGTACAGTCTCAGTGTTCTTCACTGATCTCTGTACACCCAAATCATTTCAGGGACCAGACATACCCTATACTGTCCTTGCTGGCTAGGAATCTGTACCTTTGTGGTGAGTGCGGACCTGACAAGATCAACTTGTTCTACTGGGTGCAACTCAGGCTGTGGGTCAGCAGCAGGAAGTTGGCATAGAGTGAAGCTGCAATGACACAAGTTGCACATGACCAAGGGCTGGCTGGTGCAGCCTCGAAAAGTGGATAGGACCAGGTGGGGAAGGGGCAAACCTAGGTTTGCGAATTATTCAGAAAACATTACTGAGTGAAGAATGCCAAGTCTCTTGGGCAATCTTCCACTGATGGGGCTTCTATGGAACTTAATACAGCCTCCTTTAGTGTAAGGTGGTGGTTGTCCTGTTGTCCTGCCCTCTCCTAGGGATGCATGACCCCAGGAGTGCAGAATGCAAGCTGTACTCCTACTATGGGGTGGAGGGGAGGGGGAAGGGAGGCGGTGAATCAAGTCTAATCTCTTTCTTAAAGATGGCATCTCTTTCCCTCCCACCCCCTGAACAAGCATACTTCCTCAGCATATTTTGAGGTAATCAAGTTGATTGCTTTCGTAATTTTGGTTGTGCTCAGACGCAGGATGATAGTGGGTACTTTCTACACAGAGAGACAGAATGGGATATATGTACGTATCAACCAGAGTTAGACATGAAGTGGAACTCGTATTCTTCTTTTTAGTTAGTTCACCATTTAATTTTGTTCTGTGCCCTAACTCACGTTCACATAGTTTACTGTGACCCAAGAGCCTCTTCATGGCAACAAAGGTGTGCAAGGGGTACAAGTACTGATTCTGGCACCAACGTTCCTGTTCACCAGCAAATGTCATGTGAGTTCTGTACTCATGGCAGTGGGGATCAGCTATCCTTGGTTGAAAACACTGAGGAGAACTGTGGGTGGGTTAAACTTCTCCAGCCAGGAGGTTAACGCATTGGTTATGTCTAGGCTTTACAATGCATCCGATGATTGTTTTATATGTAAACACTTGTGTCCAAGATCCTTACTCACCGTCTCCTCAATCTCTAGTCTTTGATAATTCGCTTGTTTTGGTTTTCGCTGTAATTATGTCAAAGTGCTGCCCCGGAGTTACATTTTAGAGGCTGGTGCGGACGGTTCCTTTGGGGATAGGCAATTCTGAGAGTGTTCAGTGGATAAGGGGCTGGACACGGCAGGCAAACCGTCAAGTATTTGAGAGCTGGTGTGTGCCTGTTGCTACCTGTAGGGAGAGAGCGCCGCCTGTGGAGTCCTTGTGCTGCAAAAAGCTGGGTGATTTCAGGGAACTGATCTACCACAGACACAGGCAAGACTCCTTCACGCTCAGGGCAGCTGGTGGTGAGGTGTCGCACAACCCTGGGTACCGGTGGGGAGCATCACACTTACACATGGCCAGACAGGTAGTGACTTTGTTGACATCTGTTAGATTACAAGCTATATATAGGTCTGAATAAAATGCTCTAAATTTTATGTTGATTGTCATGGGCATCAGCAGCCTGTGAGACAAACCTAATTTTTATTCAATGAAGAGGATTGCACCTGGCCTCATCCTTCATACAGGAGTATATCCTCAAGGGATGACAGGTCTTATTATCCAATGCTCCGTCTTAATCTACGTGGTCACCATGGAATTCTAAAACGCAGCCTGGATAAAGACAGCCCCTCAGACGCTAGGGTCAGCAGGCCTTCTGTGGGCAGCCTTAACAATAAAGAGGAGTCTATTTCCAGGATACTTTAAAGTATACGCACATCCCATGTGCTTATTGACCAATTTTGCTTTTAAGCAGCAAATCAATTGCACCTAACTAAGCCCTAGTCATTCTACAGAGCCTGCTCTTCTTTATAGTTATCTCAGTTAGCTGGTATAGAACATACTGAGTAATACGTTTAGATTCCAGCGCCTGGATTTCTAGATTTTCTGTTGAGTGTGTTGGCAAATTGTGGAGACATTAGGATATTACCAATCTTCCGAGACATGTCTTTAAAGGTCTCACATATTATTCCATGCAAAATGTCACACCCTACACCTCATTTTTTAAAAAAACCATTAACACTGCAGTAAGTGTTACCACAGTTATGATTATTGTCACCATGCACACCGTTCACTGCCGGATTAGGGACTCTTGCTGGCCATCTTGGGGATTAGCTAGAGGCTGGCAATCTCTCTCTGTGGCTCGCACACGATCACTGCATCACCACTGTCTGCCCGCAGCTTCTCTCATAGCCTCAGGAAGTGCAGCATCCTCTTTGTGGCTTGGACCTTCAGCTGTGTCACTGTTTGTTTCCCCACCCTTGCAAGGAAGTTGAGCTCCTAGTCCAGCCACTTCCCCAGTGGTGACTCAGAGGGGACTCAGGCCCATACCCTACCTCTGAGTCCCATCCCAGGACCCTGTGGATTGCAGCTTTCTGCAGCACTCCTCTGTCTCTACCACCACTGCATCTTCTCTGGGCCACTTCTCCTTGGCCACAGCACCCTCCGCAATCTCAGCAGCCAGTCCAGAGCTCCTGCTCCTTTCCCCAGATTACCGAATGCACTGCTCTCTCTAAGGTCCTATAGGATTTCAGCCTACTCCAGACACAGTCCTTGCTCCTCAAGCTCCTGGCAGCTACTGACATTGCTTGGCCTTGTGGCTCTTATATGGGCCTGCTCCTCACAGCTGATTGGCCGCACCTCACAGCCCCTCTCCTATTGGCTGCTTTCTGCACAGTTGCCCTAGGACTCTATTAACTCCCTTTCTGCCAATATGGGGTGGATGCCCTATCACAATCACCAACAGAAAGAACAGAATCTGCACAGATGATTGTCCCTGTATCAGAATTATGGGCATGAGCAGAGCTGAATGACCTAATAAGCCCTGAGCCAGGAACTCTATTGTATTCTGTTTGGATTCTAGAACTGTAGCTAGCAGCATGGAATAGAACACTTAAGACTAAACAAGGAGATTAGTGTCTGTTGTGTCAGGGTCCCTTGTTTTTTCTTGGTTTCTTTCTTTTCTTTACATAAGCCAACACAGTTTCTACTATTTAGTGGGAAAGCAAGGCTGAAGAAGAGAATTTTATATTTGGCCCAGACAGTGAGGTTTGTTGTTGTTCTAACTTCCTGTCTCTTCCTGACAGGAGAAAGGTGGTTAAAGGAGGTTGAGATGGTCACATCAGTATCCGGGGCCCAGACTACGTAGACCCCTGGAAACGCAAATTCAAGGCTTGTCCAATTAGGACCACCTGGTATAGCCACATGGATGCAAAGTCCTAAACCTGGTCTACAAAAGTTAGGACCATCAGGGGTGTGAAAAAATACACTCCTTAGCACCATAGATATGCTGACCTAACCCGCAGCATAACCGCAACTGTCATCAGAAGAATGCTTCTGTCAACATAGCTATCATCTCTCAGGGAGATGGTGTTCCTACAGCAATGGGAAAACTCCTTCTGTCAGTGCAGACTCTATCTACAACATGGGGTTATGTCGGCATAGCTACAGCGATCTTGCTATGCTGATACAGTCTCCGTAATGAAGACCCTCTTAGTGTGGACTATACTGCACCAGGCGTAAGCTGCAGCAGTGCAATTAATTTTTTACAGCAATGCAGCACATCTTTACCAAGGGTTTTACATTGTGCAGCTATGTTCAGTGTAGCTACACAGTATAGAAACCCTAGCATAGACACAGGCTGAGACTTTAAGCCTATCGTACAGGGAGCCAGTGAATGCTTCTAGTGTATTATGCAGCAGAATGAAAAGCGTCTTTTTTTAAATCTGTGAAGTCTGCCACCTCCAAATATCTATAGTGCTGAACTCTGAGCTTGTTTGCCAAAGATTTGGTATCTTTGCCTGGTTAAAGGATGGTAAAAAAGCAGCGTGACACTGTGGTTCATAGAATCAGAGTTAGGAGGGGCCACAAGGGTCATCTAGTCTAACCCTCAAGAATTCTGTTTTATTCCCAGCTCTTTTAAAATGTTTAGACCAAGATTGGGTGTTTTTCTAAAAGATATTCTCTAGTTCAAACAGGAACTACTTGCAGAAGTCCTATGGCCTACGTTATACAAGAGTTCAGAGCCAATGATCACAGTGGGCCCTTCTGGCCTTAGGCCAGAGGCCCTCAAACTGTGGGGTGCACCCCTTTAGGGTGAAGAGGAACATTTGGGGGGCAGCACAGCAGGGCCCAGGCCAGCCCCCACGGGGCGGTCAGGGATGGAGTGCCACCAGGCCCTGCTCTGCCCCGAGCTCTTCTCCAGCCAACCCCCCAACTGTGGCTCCTGGCCCCACCTCCCGGCCCTGGCTGCTGGCCATGGTTCATGGCTTGGTCACTGGGCCTGCTCCCAGCTTTGGCTGCTGGGACCCACTCCAGGCTGCAGCCTTGTCCCCCAGCATCTGACCCCCAGCCCCTGTTCCCCACTCGGCCACTGTGGCACCACTCCCACTCCCAGCGGCTGGAGTCTGGCTAGAGCCACAACCTCAGCCCCCAACTCCTGTTCCCGACTCGGCTCTCAGCCACCATGGCCCCGAACCCAGCCCCAGCTAGGGCGGAGGCTGGGGATGTGCACAAGGGTAAGAGGAGGTGCAGCTTAAACGTCTGAAGACCACTGCCTTAGAATCTATGAAGCGGTATTGCCGATTTGCTCTGGGGCTTTACACAAGTCATGTAACCCTTTTGGTTCCTCCTGGTACAGCCTGGATAACAATCACTCCTACTTCAAAGGAACGTTATGAGATTTAGGCCTGGTCAACATTTAAAGATTAGCTATGTCACTCAGAGCTGTGAAAAATTTCATGCTCTGAGGAGGAAGGTCAATTAATTACAGAGATGAAAAATACCCCTTCTGTCCATGCAGTGAGCATTTACACTACTGTGTTACGGTGGCGTAAACTGCAGCTGTGCCACTGTAGTGTAGACATAGCCATAAGTAATTCTTGCAGATTGATTTTTGCAGTGCTTGGATGAAAGGTCACAGGAACGAAGTGTTCTTTTCAATATTATTATTTAAAGAGGTCAATCGATGATGTGCCATAGCCTTTATTATTCTTATGCTTAGAAGTTTTAATTTATTAATAATGTATTATGCCAGTGCCCAGGGACCAACAAGAATGGGTCTCCCTTGTACAAGGCGTTGATCAAATCCAGGGGAAAGATGCATTCAATCATCCATTTAGCAAAGAAACAAAGTTAGTTACAAAAAAACCCACACAATATATTCAATTTTAAGGAAGCGAACAACAGTTTGCAATAAGACCTTAAATTAGTTTGGTTTGAAGCAGTTAAGGCAAAAGTAACTTAATTCTTTGTCTGCTATGGAAAAGTTTGGGGCAGGAGAGTGATACACAGGAGAGCACTATGATAAATTATCTTTAGGTTTGTGCTCTCTCTTTGCACGCTGCACAGCCCTCAGGAGCATAAGTTAATGTTCTAGTAAGATGAAAAAGAGATAGAGTTTGGGAGCTGGTGCAACCTATCTACACACTGGATATCAATGTCATTTATTTCACCTGACATGCGTACACAAATATGTTAAATTTCAAGAAAATTAGCTTTTCATCTTGCTCTAGGAAGCTGAATTCTAGCTTTGGAAAGAAATCACAGAGCAATTCTTCATTTGTTAAAAAGCGGTTAGCAAAATAAAGTGCTTCTGAGAACAGATCCATCCATCAAAGCTGTTTTGATTCTGAGGCTGAGGTTTTTTTGTTTTGGTTTGTTTCTTGCTTGCCCCCCCCCCCTTTTTTAAGGGCTGATAAAATGTCCCAGCTGGATAATCCTGCAGAGCCCTGACGTCCTCTCTTCATCCACCAAATAGAGACAAAGCAATCCTCCTAATACTGCCCCAGAACTGGAAAAAACCCCAGGAATTGAGTTTTCAAAGTCCGTTCAGTCCTTGGCTTCTTTGCTGAGACAACCAAGTTGCCAGTTCCAGTGATGGACTTTGTGAGGTGGTTACATTAGCTCTGATCCTTAATTATCCACTGCAATGGGAGGAGAATCAGACTCTTTTTTTTGGGGGGGAGGGGCAGAGGCTGTGCGATCACTCGTTTTGTGTTACATATCCCACAAACCTGTCCGAAGGTTAAAAAAAAAATCACGTCATTAGCAACTTAACTGGTGACCTATTGGGAAGTGCAGTAGCCCCACCAGCAGTCCCCTGGGGCAGTGGTTCTCAACCAGGGAACATTCAGTTCATCTAAATATTTGCCTGGTTTTACAACAGTCTACATAAAAAGCGCTAGGGAAGTCAGTACAAACTAAAATTTCATACAGACAATGACTTGGTTATACTGCTCTATATACTATACATTGAAATATAAGTACAATATTTATATTCTAATTGATTTATTTTATAATGATATGGTAAAAATGAGTAAGCAAGCAATTTTTCAGTAATGGTGTACTGTGACACTTTTGTATTTTTATGTCTGATGTTGTAAGCAAGTAGTTTTTAAGTTAGGTGAAACTGGGGGATACACAAGACAAATCAGCCTCCCAAAAGGAATCCTATAGTCTGGAAAGGTTGAGAGCCACTGTCTTGACACATCCAGTTCCCTTCTAGTTGGTGTTTTTAAATTTAAGCAGTTCTGATCTCAGAAGCAGATGAGATACAAGATTAAATAATTATTTTACAACCACCTTTCAAATAATTGCCAGAGATTCCTTCAATTACCTTAATCCTCCTCTCCCCCTCACACACAAATACTCTGTATGAAAGTAAATTCTGTAATTAGTTGCCTAAACCCTCTAATCCCAGCTGTCGTGCTTTGAATCCTGGCTGATGTGCTATACGTACCGTATGTGGCCATATCTCCATCATCTCATGTCCTTCCAACTGATGCTGGTTCTGGATAGCAGAATTCTAAACAGGCTTTCTGGACTTTAGGAACCAGGCTGAATCCCATTCCTTGGCTGCTGCTACAGTACAGTTCACAGCGAGGGTAGATTTCTATAAAGGCACAGAATGTACTGGATGGCTGCCAGCTGGCTATGCAAATACTGGTAAGATTCTTTCCCACCACCAGCTTCTACACAGAAGTTGTGCTTTTGAGAAGAATGAAGTTTGTTCCCTAGATTTAAATTCTGTCCCAAGAGGACTTCTTTGGTGACAAAAATGGATGAAATGGCATCACTTGAAAAAGTTATTCTTGAAGACAGTTGGGCACAGTCCACACGTCATCTGGGATATGAAATGTCATGCAGAAAATCCAAATGGGCGTGCCATGGACATGCCTCAAGCATATTGGCTGGATGTCTCTATTCAGCCACGAAGCAGTTAACACATAAGTGTTCATAATTAGACTTGAGGTTAACTCCCAATTAAGGTGAATGGGGAATGTTCGCACCTCTCTCTGATGGTGGCTTGCAGACCCAACCAGAAAGCAATGCATCCTTGTCATAGGTGCCAGCTGTCCCTCTTTAGGTGAAACAGTCCCTTTTATGTCACTCTGTCCCATTAAAATAATCCATCAAATCCCACACATTTTAGTAGGGGCTACTGGTGCGACCCTGTTTTCCCTTCAAATGTCCCTATTAATTTCTTTTGTGTGTTGTCACCTGTGTTACATTGTGAAGTATTTGTGCACCTTTATTAATTTTTTTTTCTTTTCTTTTCAAACCTTACAAATGGCCTTAGAATTACTCAGCTGAAAAAATAAACATCCCTGGATTCCAGAAGATAAGAACTTGTTACAAGTCAAAAAGCAGGAGAATATGGTCATGGCCTAACAACCAACCCAGAGTTCCTTTAAAGCAACTTCTCTTTTGTAAAATGCTGTCACACATTGCTCTGCCCTCTAATGGATAGAATCTGAACAGTTCAGCTCTGTGTCACAGACCCTGTACTACTAACTGCACAAAGTAGTTATATGCCATAGACCCTATGTTTTGGAGGAGGAATAGCCAAGTTCGGCATCCTTTTTTTTTCCCCCTCTGTCCTCTGTGATGTCAGAAACAACTGTGAAGATTTAGGGGACCACAGATTTGCTAAATATTTTCACTGGAATCAAAAAGCCTTATAACTTTTTAAAAATATCCCAATCCACTGCTGAAGATGCTAAAATGATCTGTGAAAGGCCATATTATGACAACAGTCCACAGCGTACGAAAGCTGCTCATGAGTTGCAGGTCACTGATCTGACATTTATAAAGCTTTTAAAAGGACAGTAGCTGGCTAAAAGATCACGGGCTTGGTTCTTCATTCTGTCCAAGGGCATGTCCACACAGCAAGTGAAGGTATGATTGTAGAGCCGGTAGGCACACTGGGGCAAGCTTTAATCTAGCAGGCACAGATAATAGTAGTGAAGATGCCACCCCACTGCTGGGTATGTGCCTTGGTTGCTAGCTTGTGCTGAAATGGGTGTAGCATGTATGCCTGGAGTGCTACAATCACACCTTGATTTACTGTGAAGACATACATGCGAGGTTCCCTACACAGTGGGTGTTCTTGTCTGGCTCTCTTACAGGGTTCACCCCTGCCCCTTCTTTAAGGTACAAATGTCTCTGTCTAGTGGAGAGGATGTAAAAGGAAATGGACAAGGCAGTGTTTCCAGCTGACTTCCCACTCTGTGTGTTTCTCTGTTGGGGGGAGTAATTGGGCCCCTTAGTTGAAAACTGAATGATGCCCAGATTCAATTAGGTCATTATGAAAGGCACCAGGTTGATTCTGGTACCAAGCTGGCTCAACTCTGGCATGATTCTTAGGCTGGACACCCTCACGTACATATTAAAGGATTGTTTTCTCTCTTTTTGTTATTTTAAAGCAACTTCAGTCTAATAGCAATATGAGAATAGACTTACAACTGCAAGAGAATTCAAAACTTTACATTTCACACAGCCTGTTGTGCCACAGTATTGCAGGGTCTTGGATCAGTGTCTCACACTAAATAACCGTGATGCTATGATATCGAGGTCACAGCGGCAGGGATAGCCTCGCTCTGAACTGAAGTGTAGTTTCTGCTTGTTAAAGTAAGTACATTTGGGTTTTAAATCAAAATGAAGATTATAATGGGAATCTCACTCTTATTGCTGAAATCTCTTACATGACACTGAATTGATTGTCAGTTACAACAGAGAAATTAAACTTAGGTAAGTGGGTGTTTAGTCCTTTTTGTTAATCAAATCAAACCTCTTTATACTGTACATCCTTCCCCCTCATATTAAAAACATATTTTCCATTTGTCTCTAAACACTTCTGCTTTCAGTACTTGTTGCAAATACATATATATTTATTAGAGACGCTCTTCTCCCCCATGTTGTAATTTTTGTCATTTCTGAAAAGAAGTGAACAAAACTTTTCTGCATGCACACCCACGCATGAAACAGTGACCGAGTGCTGCATGAAAAAGTAAGTTTACAACCCTGATTTTCGAACTGCTGAGCACTCACTCAACTACAGATGAAATCAATGGGAACTGCTGGTGTTTCTCGGAAAATAAGGATCTGCCTAGTTTATGCTGTGCAGCCAGTATATATAACTGGTGTGCACAGCATGCAGATTGCATGCAGATCAATACTGAGTGCCTAGTTGTATACAATCTGATTGCGCAATCCTCACTTACAAAAGCAGTCAATGGGACTACTTGCACACATGAAGGCTGTACAACTGAACTTTTACCCTGTAAAACCAAGAGTCAGTTTATATTCCATAAAATGTAACCATCTGAATGTAAATTAATATGAGAAATTCTAGTTACACCACACTTCACTTTCTGAGAAAGTGATTTTTCTCTGCTTTGGAAAATGTTTGTAAAAAGTACAGAAGATCTGTATCTAAACCAGACTATTGCATGATATGCCCATTCATATAAATTCCATTTTTCATGCCATGAAGAGCCCTCATAACATAAAGCAACTTCTACACATATTCTTTGAGAGGAAACAGAGAATTGAATGGAACTACATTGTACACTGTACCTATTACATTCCTGGGATCTCAAAGCCCTTTCCAAGATAGAAACTGGTACTATAGGGTCCTATCACATTCCCTCTGAAGTCAACAGGAGTTTTGCCATTGATTTCAATGGTAGCAGGACTAGGCCATTCATCCTTTCATATAGGTCAGCTAGCAGGTATTTAGCACTTACCAAATGGTATTTAGTCCATGCACAGCTTTGGCCATTCCAGTCTATTTTATCAAGAAAGGAAACATTAACAGGACAGTGGAGTTTTTCCATACTCGTTAATGAGTCCATGGTATTTTACATTCTACTTGGACAGCCACCAGAGACAAACAAAAAGGACCTTGGCTTCAATGTCTCAGCTGAAGGATATTATAATGTGCTGGTCTCATTATTCACAGCAGAAAAGGCCTTTGTCATGGTCAGATGCCTTTAATGTGTTTTGTATGCTACATAAATTCAAACTTGATGGCTCATTTATTTGTTGGATTGCAGCTTTATTCAATCTAAATGAAGCCTTGGTATTTACTAATAACTTATGCTGTACCTTGTTTAAGAAAGCCACAAGTCAGGGATGCCCACCATGTCCTCTGTTGTCTGTATTAACACTGGGCTCTGATATTTCAAGGGGACAAGAAGAGAGCAACATTTCGTTTGTGGATTTTTATTTATTTTTATTCCAAGCTATGAAAGCTCAGTCTTGCAATATCACAAAGATTCTCTGCATTCAACAACTTCCATCTCCAGGTCACAGAGAACTTCACAAACGTTAAGTTAGCATCATAATGTTCCTATGAAGAAGTTCGATGCTATCACCATCCCACAGAAGGAGGAAACTGGAGGTACAGGGAGTTTGTATGACTTGCTCAAGGTCAAAAAAGATTGACTAAGCTGTGCTCAGAACCCAGATCTCCAGTCTTGTGTTTAACCACAAGATCATCTTTCCTCCTATTCTATTATATGCTAATATTCTTTACTGAAATCTCATAAGACAGCTACTAAACTACAGCAACAGCACAGCAAACAATGAACATTCAAAACAGACATGTTTTGCTTGTCTGAAAAAGAATATACTCCTATAAAAAGTGTAATAACTTGTCTAAAGTATAGAATAGCTGTCTAATGTATATTACGTATGTTAGTTAGTTATCCCAACTGGCACATTTTCTATAATGATTTCTTTTTAAATATGCCCATATTTCAAACCAATTCCAGACACACTCCCCACAAGTGAAAGAAAATTGTGGGACAAACAACAGACCTGAAAGCTCCTGTCAAATTGCCCCCAAAGTACTTTGAAAATTGCTTAAGATAGAGCAATCCTCCAATCCAAAAATTATCTGCTGAGTCAAAACAAAGCTAAGAAGCATATTGTCTCAGTTGCTATCAAACTGGAAGCATGAATAACCAGCCATAACCAAAGCAGACTGTGATGGGGTGTCCACTCCACAGACAGACAGGGGCAGCTGCTAGGAAAGGGCGGTCACTCCCTGGGAAGAGAGAGGAGTGTTTAGAGGCTGCAGACACATGTAGTCACTCCCTAGAAAGAGAGAAGAGGGATTGAAGCTGGTACACCCAGAGAAAGGAGGGGAACCAGAAATTGTAGGAAGCAGTCCAGGAAAAAAGCAGTGAAAGGAAAGTCGAGAACTGCTGGGTTGAGGGTCCCTGGACTGGAACCCAGAGTAGTGTGGGCCCAGGGTCCCCTACTAGCCATTGAAGGAGTGGCACCTGAGGCAGTGAAGGGGAAGACTGCCTAGAAATGCTGAAGGAAAGATTTTGATATACCCTGGAAAGGGGGAATGAGAGTGACATAGCCAGAAGACTAAGTTACAAGGAGGACACTATGGTTCCTGGGATGAGAGGGGAGCTGCAGACATGACAGAGTGTGTGTGTGTGTGTGTGTGTGTGTGTGTGTGTGTGTGTGTGTGTGTGTGTGAGACGGTGTTCAAATCGTGGAAGGGGGCATTGTCCTTGAGAGCTAATCCCCAGACCGACCAGGAGGAGGCGCCAGACAAGTGGTGAGTGGAGCACCCTATTACACAGACCTGCCCATAGTTCAGGTAGAATCACACAGCCCACTTTAAATGTACACAACAGAAATATGCCTGTCACATAATGCAAGAATTAGGGGGTCACAATGAAATTAATAGGCAGCAAATTTGGAACAAACATAAGGAAGTACTTCTTCACACAACACACAGTCATCCCATGGAACTCAATGCCAGGGGATGTTGTGAAGGGCAAAAGTGTAACCGGGTTAAAAAAAGAATTAGATAAGTTCATGGAGGATAGGTCCATAAATGGCTATTAGCCAAGATGATCAGGGGCACAAACCCATGTTCTTGCTGTCCCTAAATCTCTGGCTGCCAGAAGCTTGGACTGCATGACAGGGCATGGATCACTCATTAATTGCCCTGTTCTGTTCACTTCCTCTGAAGCATCTGACCACTGGCAGAAGACAGGATACTGGGCTAGATGGACCTTTGATCTGACCCAGCATGGCCATTCTTATGTTCTGAATAAGATGGCTAACCCTGCTAGTTAAAAGTTGCTCCAGCTGATTGGAATTGGCTCTCGCTGACTGTTTCATAGCTAAGAAATGTTCTTGCTCAACATAAGTATTAACTTGTAGGCTAAATGAACATGTTCATTGCTTGTAAGTATGTATAAGGTTCCTACTATTTTCCTGTTCTTGTTGATAAAATAGTGGGAAGAGCTGAAAAGTAGAAAATCATGACCCTGACACCGAGCATTGGAATCATACAGTCAGTGCTCCCAATCAACTAATGTAGTTTCTTTTATGAAACAGGGTAGGGATTCTGAAGTGAACAGCAAGAATACAAAGGATCTTCAGTCTGTTTGTGCTGGGTGACCATTTCTTCCTGCCATGACCAATGAACTTTTAAAGGATAGGAACTATAGGGTGTGGCAGAGATCCACTTTAGACATCACAGATATGTCTTTTCAATAGCACAGTGAGAAAATTGTACCTTTGTAAGACACAGTTTTATATCCTCCAGATCAAATATTTCATAACTTCCAGTGGAATTAATTCAGACTCGCTTCTGTTGACAAAAATTTGGTAATCCTCTAATAAAACATCCAATCTATATCTGGTTTTTACAAAGTACTTTATAACCTTATAATCCTCAATTTTAATAAAATCTGCAGGCTTTGGGAATAAGTCTTGTAAGTGACAAATAGATGACAACTCATGGGAGGGAATCCTAGAAGTTGAAGATGGAATGCCAATTTGTAACAAAGTGAAGGAAGGATAATTTCAAAGATGACAGATTTTTCATTATTTTTTCCCCATAACTATTTTACTAGTTTGGCACACTCTCATGTGAAGCTTTCCTTTCTGCAAAACCTCTGTTACATTCTTGTCATAGAGCAGTTTTTCAACTAAGGGCTAGGAGAGCCGACAGGTGCAAAGGGACACGTGGTTCAGATAGAGACATCCCTTAGGAAAGGCTCTATTAATGGAGATTCTCTACCTCCTAGTAAGGAAGAAAGGATGGAAGATGGTAAAATACAGGTAGGCTCTGATGAGAAACAGTCAAATGAAAACTTGACACAATCAATCAAACTGGGTCTGAATAGGTACTCGGAATGGTTTTCTCATTACAAGAAGTAATTGTCACTGTTCACACATTCTCACCTTCTAATCAATGGTTGTGAATAGGCCTCATCTACTCTAACTGAATGGACTTTCCTACAACTACCATCCCCATTGTTGTTCCTTACCCTTGGATGTATATATATACCCCCTATCTGATTTCGATTCCTTGCTTCTGACGAAGTGGGTTGCAGCCCACGAAAGCTTATGCCTGCAGAAATTAAATTTGTTAGTCTTTAAATTGCTACAGGACTCTCGTTGTTTTTGCTGTATACAGACTAGCACGGCTACCCCTCTGGAACTAGTCAAATGGAAGAGTCCTATTCAATTACATCACATAATGTCAGATAGCTAAAAAGTGACAATTTTAAGTGCTTATTTACATATGCTAGAAGTCTAAATACTAAGATGAACAAACTTGAGTGCCTCAAATTTAATAAGGCTATTGATATAATAGGCATCACAGAACCTAGGTGGAATGAGGATAATCAGGACATAGTAAGGGTACTAAATATATTTCAAGGACCCAATAGGTCGAACTCGTAGGGGAGTAGCTTTATATATGAAAGAAAGCATAAAGTCAATTGAAGTAAAAATATTAAATGAACCAGACTGCACCATACAATCTCTATGGGTAGTAATTCCTTGCTTGAATAACAAGAATATAGCAGTAAGGATATACTACCCTGTGTACTACTACAACTACAGGATATACACCTGACCAGGATGGTGATGGTGACTGTGAAATGCTCAGGGAGATTAGTGAGGCTAAAGAAATAAAAAGCTGAATAATGGGGGATTTCAACGATTCCCATATTGACTGGGTACATGTCACCACAGGACGAGATGTAGAGAGAAAGTTTCTTGACACCTTAAATGACTGCTTCTTGGAGCAGCTAATCCTGGAACACACAAGAGGAGAGGCAATTCTTGATTTAGTCCCAAGTGGAACACAGGGTCTGGTTCAAGAGGTGAATACAGCTGAATCACTTGGTAATCATGACCATAATATAATAGCAAGAGTTCTGTGGCACCTTAAGAACTATATACCTACCAAATTCAAGTTTCCACTTCATGCATCCGATGAAGTGGGTTTCTCCCCACAAAAGCTTATGCCCAAATAAATTTGGTAGTCTTTAAGGGGCCAGAGAACTCTCGCTGTTTTGCTAAAAACAGACTAACACGGCTACCCCTCTGGAACTCATAATATAATACAATTTAACATCACTGTTTCAGAAAGTGGAATTGCACAAAAATCAGTAAGTCAGTTAAACAGAAATTAAAAGATGCTCTACCAAAAGTGAAATCCCTGCAAGCTGTATGGAAACCTTTTTAAGACACCATAACAGAGGCTCAATTTAAATGTATATCCCAAATTAAAAAACATAGTAAGAGGACAAAAAAAGTACCACCACGGCTAAACAACAAAGTAAATGCAGTTAAAGGCAAAAAGGCATCCTTTAAAAAGTGGAAGTTAAATCATACTGAAGAAAATAGAAAGGAGAATAAACTCTGGCAAGTGAAGTGTAAAAATATAATTAGGAAGGCCAAAAAAAAAAAAAAAAAAAGAATTAAAGAACAACTAGCTGAATACTCAAAAAATAACAGAATTTTTTTTTGTAAGAACGTCAGAAGCATGAAGCCTGCTAAACAACTAGTGGGGCTACTGGACAATTGAGATGTTAAAACTTCATTCAAGGAACATAAGGCTGTTGCGGTGAAACTAAATGAATTCTTTGCATAGGTCTTCATGGCTGAGGATGTGAGGGAGATCCCAAAACCTGAGCCATTCTTTTTAGGTGACAAAACTGAGGAACTGTCTCAGATTGAAGTGTCATTGGAGGAAGTTTTGGAAATTAAACAGCAATAAGTCACCAGGACCACATGGCATTCACCCAAGACTTCTGAAGGAACTCAAATGTGAAATTGCACAACTACTAACTGTGGTATGTAACCTAGCATTTAAATCAGCTTTTGTTCCAGATGATGTGATGCCAATTTTTAAAAAAGGCTCCAGAGGCAACTATAGTAAAGAACAGAATTATCAGCCAAATAGATGAACATGATTTGTTGGGGGAAGAGTCAACATGGCTTTTTAAAGGGAAATCATGCCTCACCAATCTACTAGAATTCTTTGAGGGGGTCTGTGACCCGTCCGTGCCCAGGGTAGCCCACTGATAATGGCAGGGTCAGGGCAGGCTGTGAAAGGAGAGCGAATTCTCCCAGCACTGGTGGGTGACACTGCAGTCAGACTCCCCAACCAGCCACAAACAGTGCTTCTGATTCCCCCACACTGGTTATCAAGAAGCCGCTGTGCAAATACACACAGCCCCCTTTACTGCATTTCAGTCTCTGGCTCCCACACTGACACTAGGTCCAGTAAAGAGACCAGTTATTTTAACTCTATGCTCTTTACTAAAAGATTCCCTCTGATCCCAAAGGACCAGCCACAGTACCAGTTCACTATAAGTTTGGATCTTTCCCAAAATACCATGCTGCCAGCCAATCCTTTAGTAACTAAAACTAAAGGTTTATTACTAAAAGAAAAACAAACAATAAGAGAAGTGTTAAAGGCTTAAAGCAATCAGATCATACAAGTGATTTAAAAGTCCATATTCATCAGGTTTCTAGAACAATTGTGGAGTTGCAGGTTTGTACAGTCCCTCTGGTATACATCCAGTACCTGGATGGGTCTAAGTCCTTCAGTTCAGTTGCAAAGTGTGTTGATCCAGAGGTGTTTCTGCAGCTGGACAGGAACAAAGACAAAATGGTTTCTGTGGTTTGACCTTATATACCCTCTGCCTCTGGCCATGTGGCTTGTGGAACTTTACAGGAACCAAAATGGAGTCCAGAGTCACATGGGCCAATCCTGGTAACTCTTCAGGTATGCCCTTCGTTCCTTCCTGGGCCTTTGGCTTCTGATAAGGTCTTGATGGGCCATTAAGCAGGCTATTGTCCTGCAGCCTCTCTGTCTGGGGTGTCTCTTCTACAGCACAGTTTGAAATACCAGTATATCAAAGATCTCCATAAGTTTCTTCACACATATTACACATGAACACAAATAGTATCATCTTATTCAGCATATCATAACCTTTCTGACAATACCTGATATGGCATGTCTTACATGAATCCTTAGGATTTTGACATATTAATGTCAACCAACACAAATGCCCCCCCCTCCCAATCCAGTCCGCATGACAGGGTCAACAAGCATGTGGAAAAGGGTGATCCCGTGGATATAGTGTCCTTAGATTTTTAGAAAGTCTTTGACAAGGTCTCTCACCAAAGGCTCTTAAGCAAAGTAAACTGTCATGGAATAAGAGGGAAGGCCCTCTCCTGGATCAGTAACTGGTTAAAAGATAGGAAACAAAGAGTAGAAATAAATGGTCAGTTTTCAGAATGGAAAAAAGAGGTAAATAGTGGGGCCTATACTGGGACCAGTACTGTTCAACATATTCATAAATGATCTGGAAAAAAGGGTAAATAGTGAGATGGCAAAATTTTCAGATGATACAAAACTACTCAAGATAGTTAAATCCAAAGCACACTGCAAAGAGTTACAAAGGGATCTCACAAAGCTGAGTGACTGGGCAAGAAAATGGCAGATAAAATTCAATGTTGATAAATGCAAATTAATGCACACTGGAAAACATAATCCCAACTATATATATAAAATGATGGGGTCTAAATTAGTTGTTACTATCTTGGAGTCATTGTGGATAGTTCTCTGAACACATCCACTCAATGTGCAGTGGTGGTTAAAAAAAGCTAACAGAATGTTGGGAATCATTAAAAAAGGTGTTAATTATGAGACAACCTTACCTCGTATGGTTCGTATTGGATGCAAGGTTGTGGAAATGAATCAAAGGAAACCTTCATTTAGTACGGATGTTAATTGTTTATTGAAACCTTATTATTTATGTTTACATTGATTGAGCCTAAAACCTGAACCCTTCTAAACACTACACATCAAATAAAAAAAAACGTTTAACAATGCACAACGTAACACACCTTCTTGCACATATATAAAACGATATGTTAACACACCCTCCCTATCCTCACTTCTTACACATTAATTACCAATCCGACGGATGATAACAGAAACAAAAACAACAAATTCTTCATTCCCCAATTTGGGAACCCTTTTTGCCTAGGACTGATACCCCCGAGTGGCCTTTGGCCCTTTTTTCTCGGAGTTTTCCCACTCAGTTTGTTAAACTGTGTGGGTTGTCAGCTCGTGCTACCTTTCTCTTTTGTTAATGTGGTGAGTGACGGGCTGGAGAGAGGCAAGATGGTTGATCAGGCCACCTTGCAACGCAATTCTGGTGCGTTCCCCGGGCAGGCACAATTCTGGGTCCTGTTCCTGGAGCTCTCTGCCCTTTCGGTTCCTGACAAGCCCTTTTTATCTCTACTCCTGACTATACGTCCGCATACCCAATTATGCCACTGTTGTATGTGCCTTTCTAGTACATGTTTATTGATCTGTGTTCTGTCCGTCCCTCCCCCCGCTTTTTTTTTTGCTATGGACCTTTGTGCCTGTTAATTGTTTTCTTGTTTGCTGTTTTTGTCTCTGTCAGTACATTCTTTTTGTCGGTTTTTCCCCTCCTTACATTATTTCCTTATCCCAATTACCATTCTGTTTTTCTCTTTTCCCCCTCCTTATCTCAATTGACCTTGGATCACAAGGAACCCTCCGGAATGACAAAAGGAATAGATGAGACAGAAAACATCATATTGATTAGAGGTATGGAACAGTTTCCATATAAGGAGAGATTAACAACACTGGGATTTTTCATCACAACTAAGGGAACGAGGATATGATAGAAGTCTATAAAATCATAACTGGTGTGGAGAAAGTAAATAAGGAAGTGTTATTTACCCCTTCTCATAACATAAGAACTAGGGGTCACCATAGGAAATTAATAAACGGAAGGATTAAAACAAACAAAAGGAAGTATTTCTTCACACAATGCAGTCAACCTGTGGAACGCATTACAAGAAGATGTTGTGAAGGCCAAGACTATAACAGGGTTCAAAAAAGAACTAGATAAGTTCATGGAGAATAGGTCCATTAATGGTATTGGCCAGGGATGCAAAACCATGCTCTGAACTGTCCCTAGGCTCTGTTTGTCAGAAGCTGGGACTGGCTGACAGGGGATGGATCACTTGATGATCCCCTGATCTGTTCATTCCCTCTGAAGCACTTGGTTTTGGCCAGTGTTGGAAGACAGGATATTATGTTAGATGGACCATTGGTCTGACCCAGTATAGCCATTTTTATGTTCTTATGTTTGTGTTTTACTCCTCCATCTGCCCTGACCATTAGAGACATTCACATTGCAGGCATCCAAATACCGAGGTTTGAGCAGTAGGTGGTACAAGGCTTTCCCTGCTTACTGGTAAGAACAACTGCTTTTATCATATTTAATTGGAATGCAAAATCTGGACTTCATAGAACTCCCCAATAGAAGCCCAATTCACTTTCACAGAGAAATTTTGCTCCTGGAAATGTCACTATATTTAATGGGATACTAATCAAATCTCTAAGTACTGAGAGTTTAAAACTTTTCTGTAAGCAGGTGGCATTCCCACTCCCACTCTTAACTGTATAGATTGATCAGATCCAAATGAAACCGCTTTTTGAAGTTGCCTTTTGTTGTTAAACAAAACAAACCTCAGAGGAAGTTTTCTCCTCAGCTTGATGGTTCCTAATGGCCTTTCTTTCCCAGCAGGAACTCTTCTCTTTCTGTCCTAATTCCCCCTACCTCAGACACACACTCAAACCCTTGATTCCCCGACCTTAGAGCTGATGGGACTCATCTGGTCGGACATCAGAGTGAGTCAGCAAAAGAGCTCTGCATCTCTACAATGTCCTAAAACCTGACATTCTATTATGCACCTTCAGACATCCAAAATGAACCTTTTTCAGAAAAAAAATAAAATAAATGCAATGCAGAAAAATTCTTCAAATCACAGTTTGCCTATTCTATTTATGGTAATCTAATTGTAATGTTTTCACTTAAGGATATCATATCCATGACATTACATGAAAATCCATGAAATTACATCCCTCTAGGAGATTATTGTTGTTCATAGGGGCTTAAGAGTTTGCATATAATATTTAAAAGTTAAAATCCTTTAAGGATTTACTTAGATATGAAGGCCTTTTTATTTATGGATTTCTACAGTTGCCCTATGGAAGTCTTGTCCCCTTTGACAATACAAGGGAAAAAAAGCCTTAACTATTTATACTTCAGCGTCAAAACTAGTTAAAGCAGGATAAGAAAATTATCCTATTTATAACCCCTGTTCATCTGATCTTGCAAAAACATTGTCCATAGGGAAATTTAAATAAGTGTGTAGGCTTATGAAAGCTGCATGTAACTATGTTCAAGTCAAATGAGAAGCCTGGAACCTCTGGAATTTTAGATCATAAACAGGATCTTGTATTTTAACTGAGACAATGATTATAACTTACACACACTGTTAAAGTTCATTAGTCTCACAGGGTTTAAATTATGCTTATAAATCAACACATTAGACTGAATACTGTTAAAAGGTGCGGAGCAACTTTGCAATGAAAACTGTTTTTCTTCCACTGAGAAATACATCTTTCTTTGCATCTTTCTCCAGAATACAATGGGTAAGTAACATACCATTCTTTAAGCTCTGCAAAGCTGAGATGTAACTGAGGCCCTGCTCCACTCTGCCACCTCTGTGTGCATGCGCATGTGAGATTGTTCAGATCAAGAGGCTATTTACTACTCTATGCAAGTAAGGGGATTAGAATCTGGCCCTGGGAAATAGGCTTAATTTACTTGACATTAATTATTCTGGCTTTTGTTTCCATCACTGCCCAAATAGTAAAAAAAAAATAAAAATAAAAAAACCACAAAAACCAAAAATAAAAAAACCCCAGTGGATCAGATCATCAACTGTAGCACAGGAGTGTTCAGCGTATCTGGGATAGGGTGTATTTGTAATACTGTTTTAAGGATTTTTTTTTTACATTCCTCTGATGTGTTCACAGGGTTTGGCTCTCCAGTGCAAGTTAGAGTAGCCTATTCTCTAGCTCTGGATGCCTGTGGTACCAGGGTCCATTACAGCAGCTGTAGATCACCACGAGAATGCTGGTGTAGGCACACCTCTCAGGGCTCTATATACTCGAGGCTCTCTTAGCATGGGGAGAGTCTGTCAGTGCCTGGGTAAGCTGACGAGTAACAGTACAAAGCTATCATAACACAACCCAGGATCTAGCCTGTCATGCTGATCAATAGTTTCATTGTTCTCTTGTACTCCCTCATCTGTGTTCATCTGTTGTCTCTTGCCTTATACATGGCTTGTCACTCTCTGTTCTGTTTGTACAGCACCTAGCACAATGGGATGCTAGGGTACAAAAAGTAATAAAGCTATGGTTACTAGATGCACCTGTACCCTGAGAGAGTCTACATGACTGATGCTGATCCAGGGAGCAATCTCCATGTGGCGATGGTACTTATGCCACAGCCTTATGATCAGAGAGACTTCTGCTGAGAATCATCCCCACTGAACCAAAATTTACAGGAGAGTTTTGCAACCCAACGGCATCCAAATGCAAGTGTTGGGTTTGGGTCAGGGCTGGTCTGAAAACAATCTGACCCCCTCAGGCTCAGGTCATCTCTCATCACCTCCTCCTGCCTGTGGTGGATGGCTGTGTGCCCCGCTCCCACTGGCCATGTCCACCTGCGGAGTGAGTGTGCCAACGAGTCTCAGCGCCTCTCACTACACCGCACAGCGAGGCAGTGGTGGCTGGCAGGAGTGGGGCACGCAGACGCTGTGGTGCCAACCGACAGGTAGGAGTTGGCATGTGGGGAGTGGGAAGCCCCATCCCAACTGAGACCCAAGGACAAGGCAGCGGGGGGAGGGGCAGCAGTGCTGGCGCAAGCTCTTGAGGATGTGTCAGGCTGAGGTCGTGTCAGGTCTGAAGACAACGCAGGACTCTCAGACCGGGCTTTAAAATTAGGGCTGAGTAGGCCTCTAGTCTACTACAGCTTTAGAATTTGAAATCCAAAGTGAATTAACTGAATAAACTCAGGCTCACCCAAGAGAGAGCAATGCACATGAGAAGAAAAGGGCTAACTGCATTTCAGTTTTGTCCTAAACAGTCAGCTCTTCTCTGAAGGCAGCTGGCAATAATTGCCATTAAGTGTGTGTGTGGGGGGGGAGTCTCTTACAAGAATAGGAAAGATCCAACAGGTCATCTGTGCTCCACACTTCCTTTCCAAGCCCTATCACAAGCACAAAACAAGCTGCCATAGGTGGGCAGACAATGAAATTAGTGTCTTTCCTTGAGACAATGTGCACTTCTCTGGGAGTCTTGTACTGTATTGAAGAACAGTGGCAGTTCTTAACCTTTATAAATAAGCTTTTAAATAAATGGTCAGGTTAGAGAATGTTTTGTTAAACACAAACGTATCTACCTTAAAATGAGAGGCATTTTGGTCTCCGGAGCTCTCCCTTGTAATCCATCTACGAAGCAATGTCAAGCAACTGAAAGACTGACCACAGGGAAGGGAGCCTGACTGAAAAAGTCAGCCAGTCTTGGTAAGATAACATCAAAGACTGTAAGGCTACTGAAGTGTTAAGTTTAGTTTAGAATCCAATTTACCTTTCTATTTCTTCCTGATCAAATCTGACTTATGTTATCCTGGCTTATAATCATTTAAAATCTTTCTGTACTTAATAAACTTGTTTGTTTGTTTGATCTAAAGCAGTGCATGTGGTTTGGGTGTGTATAGAGACTTCATTTAGAGCGACAGCTGATGCATAACAATTTCTTTGATAAATTGACTAACCAATGAACTTTGGAGTCCCGTGGGCACGCTGAGCTCCGTAAGACGGCAGTTCCTAGGGTTCCATCTGGGACTGGGGATAGTGGCTGGGGGGGTCTTTCAATTGCAGAATCCCATAAGTGGCTAGCCAAAAGCACTCACTCACTAAGGTAAGAGCCGCTTGCTTGTAGGAGGCTAAGTGAGCTGACCAAGGAGTGGATGGTTCACACAGCAGGGCAAATGCAGGAGTGAGAGATTGGGGTGACACAGCGATATACCAGTCCAGATTGCAGAGGGTAACGCCAGCCTGTATAAAATACTTAAACTAAAATGGAAAGAATTCCAAAGTCTTCCCTATCAATACTCTTTACTATGGACATTTCGTTCGGTTTGGACAAGAAAACTGCCCTCAAATGAAAATGGATACTTTTTCATATTATATATACATATATACTATATACACACACTATAAATTTGCATAATGCTTCTAGAGAAAGACATGATCAAAACTTAAATGATCATAAACACTTATGATGAGCTCTTTGGGGTTGGGATTGTTGTTTTATGTCAGATCTGATTGGGACCTTTGGGTACTATTGATACACTCGTGTAAATGGTAATAAAACCCCAACTATCTGATTGGGGAGAGAAACAAGATAAAAGGGAAGATGAGGCGAACAGCAATAAGATCATGCTTTTGCATTGCTACTGCATGCCTCAGGGAGTTGGTTTCTTTATTAATTTTTGTGCATGGAATCAGAGAGCCTTTAATAACAGACTATGTACTGAGGAACTATAGCCAACTTCAAAAGCAGCAGAATGACTAGGAATGTGACGAGGGTAAGATAACAGTGTGAGTTAGAGAGACACTCAGGAGTTTCACAATCTGTCTGCAGGCACCAGTGAATCAACATGCTTGTGTCGTGATTGTGTGTAAAGTTAGACCCACACACAAGTACAGGTGCTCCTGAATAAAGCAGATATGCCCGAGACCATAGGTGCTGGAACTAGGGGTGGGGATGCTGCTGTGCCCCCTAGCTTGAAGTGGTTTCCATTATATACAGAGTTTACTGTTTGGCTCTCAACATCCCCACTATAAAAATTGTTCCAGCACTCCTGCCTGAGACGTGGCTGTTCCCTGGCCTGGCAAGATGCTTCCTCTGAATTCCCTGGGTTCCAACACCACCGGCAACCAGACTTGAAGCCAAGACGGCAGCTGACAAGAAAGATGGAAAGATCCCACAGCCCAGCTGGATCCCTCAGTGACTGGTAACCACAACCACCAAGTAACCAGATCTTGAGACAGTACAGTATCCACACTCAATCCATTTAAGCAGGGTAAAGAGATGGGCAAATAAACTTAATCCCAGATAAGAACAGAAAGGATCATGGAATTCACTGATAGAAGCTGACATTAAGATCCTATCCATTCTCTACAGGGTGAGAGAAATAACTAAATCAGACATGAAGTATATACCAGATGGTTTAGATGAAAGTGCTGATAAAGTCCAAGTATCTTTGTCTAAAACTGTGCCCGTTTGAATGGGTAAAAGCCTGTAACAGAAGTCAAAATTGCTGTTCTCTTAGCTGTGTGAAATAACCCATGATAAAAGGTTTTTGCAATGCACTGCATGTTCATTGGGATATTGAATCAATTCTGGCTGATTTATCTTTTAGTTATTGTTTGCCTGGTTACCACTCATATTACTGACCTAAACTTCCAGTGGTCTTCTGTTTGAACCCATGGACAATTGTGCTGAGGTCCTTCCACTACCGCTACAGCTGTTCACTACTAGACGAACTTCAAGGCTGATATATTTTTTGCTTTCCCTTCCCATTAGAAAAAATTCAATATTTACATCCTCCAGTTTAATTCCATGCATACATGATTTACCAGAGACCATAAATACATCATCTAATAGTGAATTGATTCCAACCGCCGTAATTATATATAAATTTGCCTAGTAATTGAGTTCCTTCTCTCTCTCTCTTGTTTTTAGATGGATTGTTTACAGGCAAGCTTACTGAAGGCCTGTTTCCCTCTCTTCCCACTCACAAAGTGATTTTATTCCAAGCTCTTAAAATGGAGGAATTTCAAGAATTTTTTGAAGTGGCTGGCTGGCCAGCCAACCAAGTCAGATACTGATTAGCAAGACCAGCTTGCAAGTCACGTTCTCCTCTCTCCCATTTTAGTAGAAATTAGTTTCCTTGCAGAGAAGCATTTTTTTCTGAAAGTATTTAACTTCAGGTCTCACTGTACAGCATTCCTAGGGGAGCTGGAAATGTTCACAGCTTTTTTCCAGTTGTATTTCTTTATTCTTTTTTAAAAGTTTAGGAAGGTGGCTATTCCAGGCTCTCAGTGCTCTTGAGTTTTTTTATAAGTACAAATTGTAACAAAGACAAAAAGAGCAGCAAACTCCACCATGCACCAGCAACAGCCAACTAAATTCCTTGTTGCAAAAAGATTGCAGAATACCCCACTGTGACTCTGGGGATGGCCAGACCAGGAAGGGATTCCATCACTGCCTGCCTTGGAACTTTTGAGTGCCTTAATGCTACGCTGTTATTGCTCCGAGTTCTGACACCAATAGTCAGCCACAAGCATACAGGTCTTACCCTTTTTACTCCTTGTAAAGGAGTTACTCCTTGCAGTGTAACCCCAACAACCCTTCTGGTCCCAAGTCTCCCCAAATCCACACATCAAGTTCTTAACTACCAGACACTTGGACTTTTCCCTGCTGGTTCATCACTCCCGAAGGAGTGAAACCTGCTCCCAGTTATCAGTCCCTTAGGGGCCACACACCATCCAGATTGCATGACAGAAGCCTGCTTAGGGTAAGAATAAACAAAGTCTATTTAACAGAAAAATTACAGATTCAAAGATGAAATAGTAAGAAAAACAAGCATACACGTTACACAGAAAATAACCATAGAGAGACAACCCCAGGTTTACACTTCTGCATTAGCTGACTTCCCTCCTCCAGTACAAGTCACCTATTGGTCTGAACAGCTTTCCAGCATGCCCTTGGTCTTCGAGGGGATCCAGTGTTTCATGCACATGACATCACTTAGATGCTGGTCTCTATGCCTGGAAAGCCTTCATCACTTCAAGCCTGTCCCCATCCCTTCTAACAGGGTGTGCGGTTTGTTTCTCTCTCTCTCCCTCTCTCAGACTGTGTAAATTCATGGTTACACAGAGCAGGGGAAACTCCCTTCTTCTTTAGTTTTCCAAAACTGAAGTTTTCTTTTCGGTTTAAGTGTCTTTCCATTAACTTTAATGAGCTGCCATATTTTCCCGGGCTTGTACGATATAAGAAACTTAACTCCATGCACCTAGCGAACACTCGCCTGGCAGGTGCCCCTCCCTGAACTGCTGTGACGTGATCCTGTAGTTGCACACTAGTTACAATGACAATGTTCTACACACAGACACGTGCTTCCAATCACAGCCATAGCGGGATGCAGGCCTGCTACGGACCATCAGGTTTAGAACACCGTACGCTTTCACAAAAGTCCTTACGTGTTAGTACAGTGGAACCTCAGCTCAGGAAGGGAGGTTGTTCGAAACGCTGAACAAAACATCATGGCGCAGTGCCCTGGAGTCAGTGTCTTCCAGCTGTGGTTGAGAGAGATCTCTGCAAAGGGTAGCACCTGGCAGCACTGCCTGGTTTGAAAGCAGCTCCCTGCCCTACTTCCGTTTCTTGCCTTTGGACTGAACTGGGGGGGCTTGTCCTGCACCCTCACTGCTACAAGCCCAGCCCTCAGCTGCCTCCGCCCTGCTCAGTGCACTGCTTGCCATGCTCCAGAGGCAGCACGTGGCAGGGGGTTGGTGCCAGTTGGCTGCCAGCACCCCTCCGTCCCCTGCCCCTTGCATTCCCACAGCTGCTAGCAGGATCCAGGAGTGCAGCCACAGGCAAAGCTTGAGCTGCCTTGGTGCACAGGCTGGAGCCCTTTAAAACTCCTCCAGAGCACATCTGGCTTCCACTCCAGCTCCAGGCCAGGCTTTGCCATAACTTTCAGTTCCTTGCAGCTGGCAGCAGCATCAAGAGGGAGCTTTCTTTCCCAGGCTCCAGAAGGGGGTGGAGGGAATGGGGAAGGGAGTGTGTGCGCACATGCAAACAGCTTCCCCCTCCCAGTGGGGTGGGAGGGGGTGAAAAAGTGGCCTTGACTTACAGGAACAGCGCAGACCCAGGCTGTTTCTGCTCTGCATGCTGACCTTGCAATACAGGCACCATGTTTGCTTTCTTTCCCCCTTCCTTGCTGCTGCCTGATTGCTTACTTCCAGTTTCACAGGGTGTTGGGTTGACTGGTCAGTTCGTAACTCTGGCGTTCATATCTTTGAGGTTCTACCCTCTATATAAATGTGTCATTGTGTACAACCAGTTGATTCAATGCTACTATCCAACAGTAACTTTGAATCTAACCAGATGCCCAAATTGGGAACATAACAAAAGTGAGATACATGCCCTCAAACCGAAGGTCCAGATTAAGGCCTTGGCTATACTGGAGAGTTTTGTTGCCAAAACAATGGAGGTGTATATACCACAATGCCCCTTCTACCGACAAAATTCTGCTTTGCTGACAAAATAAAACCACTTTGACGAAAGGCATAGAGCTTTTTGCGGCAAAAGTTATACTGACAACGTGTCAGTGTAGACACTGCGCATGGTTACGTTGCTGTAAATGGCCTAGAGGAGATGTCCCATAATTCCCATCCTGACTGCTCTGGTCAGCAGTTCGAGCTCCGCTGCCCTGCACCCAGGTACACAGGCACCCGCCCCTCCCCTTTAAAGGCCTGGGAGTTTTTGAAATCCCACTTCCTGTTTGCCCAGCGTGGAGAGCTAACATCCTATCTTCCCATCTGACCATGCGGCAAATGATCTCCCGTTTGGAACACACTGGAGCTATTGGATCTGCTGAGTAGATCTGCTGGGGAGAGGAGGTTGTACAGCCCCAGCTGCACTCCAGCCATAGGAACTTTGATACCTGTGGTCGGATTTCTCATGGCACGTTGGAGGAGGGCTCCGAATGGAACCCACATCAGTGCCGTGCACAGATAAAGGAGCTGAGGCAGGTGTACCAGAAGGCTAGGTAGTCAGACAGTCACTGTGGTGTTGCGCTGAAGACCTGCCACGTCATAAGGAGCTAGATGCCGTCCTGGGTAGAGGCGCCACCTCACTGCCAGGAGCCCCTTGGATACTTTGGGGGGAAGGGCTGGAGACAGCAGTCTCAGAGGATAAAGTCATGGACTAGGAGGCTGAGTTGGAGGATGAGATGGGACAGGCAACAGGGTCATCCAATCTGGTCGCAAGTCAAGATCTCTTCTGGATCCAGGAGGATTCAAGCCAGTCACAACACTCCATCTTTGGCATGCATGATGAAGGAGGGGGAGCTCTGGTAAGTGATCTTTTTGAGTTGATACTGTTCATTTATATGAGGAAGAACTGTCCTTTGCTTTGTTATGTGCTAGAAACAGGTGAAGGGATAGAAATGTGCAAGACTAGCTGTGTTTCTGTGTGCTTCACATTCCTCTCTGGAGCTAGGCAGTGCAGTGGAAAAGTGGGTTAATGCCGTTAACACTGAGATGTCACAGGAATCCTCCGGGCAGAGATCTCTAGGAAGCTTTCCCGGAGGTACTCGCCCATCCTCTGCAGCAGATGCCTTGACAGAGCTCCTTCCCCCATTGTAGGAAACTTTCCCACGCCAGTTGGCAATCATTTGTGCAAGGACCAAAGTGCACACAGGCGAGCAGCACAGGGACCCAATCTGAAGCTGCACACCTGCAGAAGTTGCATTGGTGCTTACTTTCAGGAGTAAGATATTGGCTTCAATGGTCCCTGCCTGTGGAAAATGGTGGCAGAATTTACAATTTGGTCCCTTCTCACCTGCAGTAATCCCCTTAAAAAACAGCCAAGACCCTGTGGCCCATCTTGAGCATTTCCCTGCCCCGGGGCACACTTACCATATTTAGGGCAGTCACTGAGCTGTGTGCTTGCCAAGGGACAGCGAGAAACTGATTGATACTTTAAAAGTCATTTACTGTAATTATTCAATGCTGTGAGGGCACTAATGATCATTCTTCTGTTTGTTTTTTGTGCTTGTGTAGATATGGCCTCAAGGAACCTGTTACACACTGGCGTCAAGATATCTGACAAGTGAGGCAGCTGCAAAATTGGAGATCGCTCTGCTACAAGCCCAAGAGAAAAAGAGAGAACATGAGTTCCAAAAGTGGCAAGCAGAAATTAAGCTGAAAGAAGCAGCTGAGGCCAGGGAAACTGAGGAAGCGGCACACTGGTGTCTCCAGGAAACTGAGGAAACTGCCCACCAGCATGCCTTGCAGTTAAAGCAGCAAGAATTGTCTTTTGCTGCAGCAGAAAAAGCCAAAGAAGCTGAAGAAAGAGCCCACCAGAGAATCATGGACAAAGAGAGAGAGAGAAAATACCAGCTGGAGATGTTGGAGAAACATGGGAGCATCCCAGGTATTCTTACATCCCCAGCATCTCCTTCCACACCTAAAGCGCCCAGCTTTGATAAGCTGTGTCCTGCTTACAAAGAGATAGACTGCATCGAGGAGTACTTCACTACTTTTGAAAAGCTCTGTGCAGTGCACAAAATTCCTGAGGAGCAGAAAGTTCCCACTCATATAGCAAAGATATCGGGCAAAGCTTTGTCTGTGTTTAATGAGATGCCAGTTGAGGAGTCTTTAAGGTCTGATGCATTTAAGAGAGCTGGCTTGCAAAGGTTTCAGATTACACCTGAAGTGTACAGAATGAAATTTAGGAGTCTTAAGAGAGATACAGGCATGAATCATAGCAAATGTGCTTATAAATTATGTGATTTATTGAAGAAGTGGATCAAGGGAAAGGCTGTTGACACATGTGACCAAATCTTTGACTTCATAGAGCAGAGCGATTTCTGAGCATGTGTATGGCTGATGTGAGGAAGGGCCTGTGGGATAAGAAGCTGAAATCTGAGAGAGACATGGCTGCAATGGCAGATGCCTTTGAGCAGCCACAGATGTCTATGGGCCATAACCCTCAGAGGGAGGGACAGAAACTAAGTTCTAAAGGGGGATCCCATTTTACTCCTGTGAAAAAGGTGGGGGGCTAAGAAGGCAGATGTCCCAGAAGCCCTGCCTCATCTAGAAAGACCCAATACAACTTACATATGAAAGATGAGGGTCCAAGGAAGTGTTACAATTGCAACTCCATGGAGCATTTGAAAAATCAGTGCCCGGGGCTGAAAGGGGTTAATTCCTCCCCCAGTCCACGTGAATGCAGTGATCCTAACACCTGAAACTCCAGAAGTACCCCCTGTTTACATGACTGGCTTTGTGGGGGTTGGTGATGAAGGGGGGACAAGGAGTTTATCAAAGATGTCAAGATAAATGGCAAGGAGGCTGTAGGCTGGCTGGGGGCACAACTCTCTCTGGTCAGGCCAGCCTGGGACCTAGAGAGCAACATGCTACCTGGCCAGGAAGCATGGATCCAAGTCGTGGGAGGGGTTAGCATTTGTGTACCTGTGGGTAGGGTGCAAGTACAGTGTGAAGGCTTAGAATCAATGTAAAGTGGGGGCACTGGATGAGATCCCCACTGAAATGCTGATTGGGAACGACTTCCCATAGGTGGCTAAGGCTGTCAGGATGGTGACCTGCAGAGGCCAGGAATACCATGCTGGGGGCCCCGGGAGGGAGGTGAGGCCCTGGGAACCACAGCTGAGGAGGCTGGCATATCTCCTGCTGGGGAAAGGGCAGGTGCTGGTGCCTGCCCGCCAGAGGGGAGGGAAGTGACCCCTGTCACTGAGGGACAGTCCCTGATGCTAGCTGCTGACGCTTTGCAGATGAGCAGAGAGCAAATGCCACTTTGGAGAACATTAGGAAATGTGTCTCAGGGATAACCCCAGGAGGGAGAACAGGGAAAGGTTCTTTGAAGAGGATGGGAGACAGTATAGGGAATCCCTTGATGGAAGGAACAGAAGCCCCAGGGAACCCTATCAACCATTAGTTGTGCCCACCCAGCAGCATAGTGAGTTAATGCTATTGGCACGTGATTGCCCTTTTGCTGGACACTTGGGGGCCCAAAGATCCTAGGACAGATTGAAGAAAAACTTCTACTGGCCAGGGATACAGAATGATGTGAGGAGCTATTGCAGATCTGCCAAAAAAGGAAAAGGCCTGTAAGGACTCAAAAAGTCCCCCTTGCCCCTTGCCCATAATACAGGAGACATTTGCGAGGGTAGCAATGGACATTGTGGGCCCTATGCCACGTCCCACACACAGAGGGAATAAGTACATTTTGGTGGTGGTGGATTTTGTCAACAGGTACCCCAAGGCGGTATCTCTGCCTAATATTGAGGCAAAAACCATGGCAAGACCCCTCTTCACTACTTTTAGAAGGGTGGGTTTCCCCAAAGATATTCTGTCTGACCATGGGTCAAACTTTGTGTCACGGCTGTTCACCAAGCTGTGGAGAGCATGGGAGTGGGCGTTAAAGCAATTTAAGACTGCCCCATATCACCCAGAAACCAACAGACTGGTAGAGAGATTTAATCTATGCTAGGGATGTATGCAGGCAAGAGGTGACAAAACTGGGATGAATTATTGCCTTTCCTGTTTGTATACAGAGAGATATCTCAGGAGTCAATAAGATTTTCCCCATTTGATCTTCTATATGGGAGGAAGGTGTGTGGGGGGGGCCTCTAGACCCATTAGAGACTCCTGAGAGGGAGGCACAGAGTTAAGGGAAGAGCCGATGACTACATACATGCAGAAGTTCAGGAGGGAGTTGAAAGATATGATGGATATGGTCCAGATGACCCTTGAAGACAGTCAGGCAAAACAAAAGCCGTGGCACGATAAAAATACTTGTAAATGCTCTTTTGTAATGGGGGCCCCGGTGTTGAACCCTATGAGGACATGTAAGATGCAAAATATATGGGAAGGGCCTTATGAGGTGACAGGGGTGATGTCTGAGGACCCATACTCCGTAGTGAAACCCCAGGACAATGCTGTTCCCCAGTTGGTACATGTTAATATGCTTAAGGCTTATCACAGCAGGGAGGCCCTGGTAAACATGATCTGCTGTACAGCAGGGGAAGCTGAAGATCAGGTCACATTAACCTGTTGGCAGAATGCCAGAGTGACTCAACCCTGCAGGACATTGACATCTGCAGATATTTGACCCCAAGCGAGAGGGAGGAAGTGAGGTTGGTGCTGCAGAAACACTAAGTGTTTTCCAATAAGCCAGGGAAAACACCCCTGCTGAGCCATGAGATCGTCACAAACGGGCCACAACCCCCTCCCGGCAGACCCTAATGGGCCACTGGCCAGGTACAGGAGCAAATTAAGGCAGAGGTACAAAATACGCTAGAACTGGGGGTAATCAGAGAATCTGACAGCTCTTGGGCATCGCCTGTAGTCCTGGGCGCAAAAAAGGACAAGGTTTGTAAGGTTTGTGTTGATTACAGGAAACACAGCGCTGAAAACTGCTTTCATTGCCAACATGGGACTTTATGAGTTCACAGGATTGCCCTTCAATTTAATCAATGCAGGCACTAGTTTTCAAAGATTAGCTAATGGGTACTTTTCAGGGGCATATGTGGATGACATTGCTATACTCAGAAATACTTGGATTGACCACAAGGAACACCTGGAGAACCATGATGTCAAAGCTCAGGAAGGCAGGCCTGACCATAAAAACTTCTGTGTAAAGCTGGGGCAGTACAAATTGCCCTATTTGGGATACTGGGTGGGAGGAGGCCAAATCTCCTCTGACCCTTCAAAGGTTAATGGCCTGCACCCCAAACTAAAAAGCAGGTTCAGACTTTCAAAAGGTTTGTGTGTGGGTTCAGTGATATTGTGTCCCCGATCACAGATTTGTGTAGAAAGACTAAGGCAAACAGGGTTGACTGGACTGAGACCTGGGGGGCATTTGACAAGGTGAAGAAAATCTGATCGGTGGGACCTATCCTAGCTAGCCCTGACTTTGACAAGACATTTGAGCTGTGCACAGACGCCCCCGATACTGGATTAGGTGCTGTGTCGATGCAGTCAGGGGGAAAATAGCAAGAAACATCCAATTGCTTTGCTAAGCAAGAAGCTGACTCCAACTGAGCAGAATTATTCGGTTGTAGAAAAGGAATATTATGCCATAGCATGGGCAATTAAGGCCCTATCTGTTCAACAGATTTTAGGATCCTGACTGATCATTCCCCACTAACCTGGCTAAGTAAAACCAAGGGCTCCAACTCCAAACTCCTGAGCTAGAGCATGATATTGCAAGAATTTGACATGGAAATCTTGCAAGTTAAGGGGAAGGAGAATGTTGGAGCCGATGCCCTATCCAGGAGAAAGGACCCCCACTTACTGCCTCCAGATTAGCTAGTGCCTAACCCTCCTGCAGTTCTGTAAGTGAATTTCGGATGAGTTATCTTTTAGTTAATTGTGACCAACTCCTTGATGCATTATTAATCTCTTGATTTATATTCATCTGATTTATATTCTCTTAAAATCTTGGTGTAGTCAATAAACTTATGTTTGTTTTAATCTAAAACAGTGCGTGTGGATTGAGTGTGTTCAGAGACCTCATTTACAGTGACAGAGCTGGTACATATCAATTTCTTTGATAAATTGATGGACAAATGTAAAAGAGCTTGCAGGGTGCAGTGTACAGCATCAAACCCTGCAAGACGGCAGTTCCTGGGGTTGCATCTGAGATTGGGGTTGCTCGCTGGGGGTCTGTTCCATAAGTGGCTGGCCAGAAGCACACCTTCACTAGGCCAGGGACTGATTACCTGCAGGAGGCTGGGCGTGGGCTGACACAGGAGTGGCTGGTTCACACAGCAAATCGGGGTAAGTCGGGGCCCAGGAGTGAGGAATTGGGGTGACACAGCTACACACCAGTCCAGATTGCGGGGCAGGAGGGGAGGAGGGGGGGGGAGTCACACCGCCACAAGATGGTTTGGGGCTAAAACTGGGAGAGGCAGATACCATCTATCAACCTGCTGCAGACAGGGAATCCCATTGCCACAAAGCCATCCACTGTTTCACGTACATTTCCAAGAGTCACAGCCCATTGTGACAGTATGCGATTAATGGTCCTGCACGCTTGCCTTAATGCAGCCCCAACGGTGAACTTCCCAACTCCAAAACTGATTCATGACCGACTGGTAGCAGTCTGGAGTTGCCAGCTTCCACGTGGCGATCGCCACGCGTTTCTCCATTGAGAAGGTAGCTCTCATTTTGGTGCTGCAGGGCTGGGGCAAGCTCCACACAGTTCCAGGAAGGTGGGCTTTCCGCATCTGAAAATTCTGCAGCCACTGCTCATCATCCCAGACCTACATACCAATGTGATCCCACCACTCAGTGCTTGTTTCCTGAGCCTAAAAGTGACAGTTTACCATGTGCAGTTGCTCAGGGAATGTGAAAAATAACCATGCGTTGTTTCCTTCCACGGTGCACACTGTTCCGATTGGATGCTCATGACATACTGCACAATCTGTGATGTGATCCTAACAGTGAGCACAACAGTGAAGGGCTGTGCAGGATCCATTCTTTCAGACAGAGACGGCAGGCCTACAGTAAACAAGGCCATTGAAAAATGCTGTGAAGCTCAGTCGGAATCCCTTGGAATGATGGGATGGAAAAAACTGCATCGTGTGATCTGGAGCCTACACCCATGATGCAACTCCTAGCTGCAGGTGGTGGCGAGTTGCACAGTGGGATAGCTATCCAGAGTGCACTGCTCTCATTGCTGATGCTAGAGCACCAACTGGGGATGTGCTCCGCTGACAGAAGGAGCATTGGGTGAACACGCACAAGTGGTGTAATTATAGCGCTTTTTGATCAGCACCATAACTTGTGTTGACAAAACTCTGTAATGTAGACAAGGCCTAAGCTTCAAAAGAGCTTCTGTTTGCTTTCTTCACACAACTATCATCATCTACTGTAGCTGGATCACACCTCAACCAGCTTGCTCTCAGAATTGCTCCATTCTCAGCCAGACAGAGTAAAGCAGTCAGCTGCGCCATCTGGGACCAAAAAGACAGAAGCAGACCTAAGTGCCACCTTCATGCAAGAGTTAATTCGAGCTCAAGAGCACCGTGGCCACATCTGATCCCTGAAGGCATTTTAAAAAAAGCAAAATAAATCATTTATGCAACCCGTTTACATATTGTATCACAACCAGCAGATTTTACTTTCAGGGCATCACTCAGCATTTCTCACTCAAGCTAAATCCTCCACTGACTTTAGTGGTTTCTTCACTGAAACAGACTTTGCCCAAGTAAGGGGTTGGGCCTTGTTTTAAAAAAAGTGGAAAGCATCATGGGAACTGCTACACCGGAACAGTGCAGTGTTAAATCTGTCTGGTCTTCCCTCCGATACCTTGTTGACTAATCTAAAGAGAGGTCATTAGCAAATGATACCACCTCAGCCCCCCTATTTAATAAAGAACAGTGTATCTTGGGCCACCAAGAAAGCAGCAGTCGTTAATGATACATACGGTTAGTACTTAGCTATTTAGATTTTTCGGAATGCCAGCCCATCTTAGTAACTTATGGCAATTTAATTTCTTGAGTTTTTCAGTCCTTTTTAAAAAAAAACACAATAGCCCAGGGGTTGGTATTTCCACTTGATTCTCTGAAGTAAAGAACACTGGAAAAACATCATTTTAGAGTGCAGCAAAACCAAGCCTCTTTAATTGTCCTCTTTATGCTCTGCTGGCCTCCTGCATTCTTCCCATTTGTAAGGTACATCAAGAAAACTTTTTCCTCGTGCTATTAGCTCTTTCAGTTTCCTTTTAGGGGCAGATCCTTAACTGGTATAAGCCCATGTAGCAACACTGAAATCAATGGACCCATGCTGATTTACAGCAACTGAGGATCTGACCCTAATTTCTTAACTTTCACCGTAAAATAGTTTATAACTAACTTCTCCAAAGTAAAGTGTCAGAGCACTAAGTCTTGGGATATGAATCCCTCTGCAAGGATGTCAAACTTAATTACCACTGCCATTACTTAGCAGCTCAACCGACTCGTGCATTCCTGGGTTCGCACGCCAAAGAACAGCCTCCACCTCCTGTGTGTTCTAGAACAAGCTATCCCCAAAGTAAATTATTTCTGCTTCTGAGAAATAGTTTCTTCAGACCATATCTTGATGGGATGCCTACCCCACACATGACTGGAAAGGGTTAAGGTGGTCAGGTAGCCCTATTAACTCCACAGGCTGCATCTTGAGGAAGAGCCAGGGAGCAAGGAATTGACTGCAGGCAAGTTCAGTTGTGCAGGAAAAGTGGGGACTTTTAAAGCCAGGAAGCTGGCAACAGACAGGGGCAGCTGCTGCTGGGAAAGGGCAGTCACTCCCTGGGAAGAGGGAGGAGACTTTGGAGCTGGTAGGGGAACCCAGATAGAGAAGGGGAACTGGGAGTGGTAGGAAGCAGCCTAGGGAAGGAGAAGTGAGGAAAGTCCACAACTGCTGGGTGTAGGGTCCCTGAACTTGAACCTGGAGTAGAGGGCAGGCCTGGGATCCCTTACCAGCTACTGTGGGCGTGGCTTAGACCAGTGGGGCAGTAAATGAGAAGACTGCCTGGTCACTGTAGGAATGACAGAATTTAGACGACTATACCCCAGACAATTTGGACCCCAGAAGAAGGGAATACTGAGGGACCTGGCCAGAGGGCTAAGTCACAAAGATGCTGTGGTTCCTGGGACAAGAGAGAAGCTGCAGACCTGAGAGAGAATGATGGTGGGACGGCATATGACCATGGGAAGGGGGTGTTGACCTCGACAGCTAATCGCCAGAGTGACCAGGAGGAGACGCCAGACTAGCGGTGAGATGGTGCACTCTGTCACAATGAGATGCTCATGTATATCTTTAAGTTGAACTTGCCCATTTTTACAACTTCAGTAGTTGTGAAATGCATTCCTGACCTCCCACAACCATTTGACATTTTTTGGTCTTAAACAACTTGACTTTGCAATAGAGAACTTCACCTCTTCAAAACATCTTAGAAACTACCTTCAATTAATTTCACTCCACCACTGTGTTGTAGTTAGATATTAATTCCATTTTACAGATAGGAAAAACTGTTGGAATAATTGACTTGGACAAGGCTACTGAAAGAGGCAGTGTCAGAACTAGGATCACAACTCAGATGTTCCTGTCTCACAATCCTGTGCTCAGACTGTACCTACCTAAGACTAAAAATCCATCATTGCTTGTACGTAAAGCTATTGGGTAGCTCCCATCCCCATAGTATCCGAATACCTCATAACCTTTAATTATTTTTCTTCACACCACCCCTGTGAGATAGAGAAATTTTATTAACCCTAATTTCACAGATGGGAAAGTGAGGCACAGAGAAATGGAATTACTTGTCTTCAGTCATGCATGGAGATTGGGGTAGAGCAAGGAATCAAACCCCTGTCTTCCAAATCCCAGGCTAGTGCCCTAATTGCTAGACCATCCTTCCTTTGAGCTCTTTCCCCAGACAAAAATCAGCTCTCCAGTAAGGTGGGTCTAACTGCATCTAGAGCAGTGGCTCCCAACCTTTTGCATGAAAGCCCCACTAGCTAACAGTAGGCAAAACATGTGCACCCCTTACCCCCCAAGCCCACCCCTGAGCAGCTATAAACACACAACCCCTAAAACACACATAACAACACTAAATTACATAAATAATAAATTACCCTTACCTTAGTAAGAAGCTAAGTCTTCCCCGGCGCAGCCGCCACCGCAGGCCCCGTGTGGCCTTGCCTCTTCCCATCCTTCATGGACTGAGTGTAGTGGAGGTAGCAGGTGCTGGCGAGCTGGCCGGGCTGCTCCAGACCCTCACTGGTGGGGGACTGCTCCACTCTGGCCAGGTACCCTCCCCTCCCCCTCACATACCCATCATTACCACTACTGGTGCAGCTGAACTGGTAGCAGCTTTTTCCTCAACAATTTTATAGTGTAGAGAAGGCTGAAAAGTTTTCCTTGTGTAATGAGAGCCACTCCATCTCTGCAGCAATTCCAGCTCTGTTAGGCTCAGAGATTAGGATACCTAATCGAAGTCAGCTCTCCTGCGTGGCACTGAAAAATGCTACCACTAATGCAACAGTCCTGCCAAAAGCAGGCATTTCTTAATTCAAAGGCCCACAGTAAACATGTGTGCATGATAGATTGATTTATGCTCTTCCGTCAGCTTCTGGACAACAATCTCATTACGTGCTTAAGTCGGACACTACATTGCTGTAGAAACACTCACCCAAAACACACACTGTGAAAAGAATTAATCACTTCCACAATAACCCACTGCAACAGAGTAAACAACCTGGCAAGAATGGGATTGCAGAGAGGGAACCCTCTTGTAATTTTTATACAGCCACAAAGTAGTTCTTTAAAGTTCTTTACAAAATCTGAAAGGCACAACAAGAGTTCTAAAGCTTTGCAATCACAGCAGCTCGGTATGTGTCCATGTAAATCATAAGAGGATATTAAGGCAGTTGCTAAAATTATTTCTAATGAAATAAA
This sequence comes from Mesoclemmys tuberculata, assembly GCA_007922155.1. NCBI lineage: Eukaryota > Metazoa > Chordata > Testudines > Chelidae > Mesoclemmys > Mesoclemmys tuberculata. The sequence goes on along the minus strand of ML675624.1, from coordinate 59,621,601 downwards.
ATGCAACATCTAGCAAAATCTCAGTAATAACTGAGATTTAAGTGGAAGAACTGCCTAAACAAAGATGACCGTAGCCTGATAAAATTCTCTTCCCCTCCTCTTCCCCCCACCTCGCTGCAAGATGGTCATTTGCTTTAGACAAACACATGAAGGGAAGATTAATTTAAAAGCTTGCTTACAATGTTTTTTTTGGAAAGTCTGTGAGGACTCAGAGCCAGTTTGCTGCACGGACTCAGGAAAAGGGGACAAAGTGTTATCCTTTCTAAAAAGTTATCAGTTAAACACTTTTTCCTCTTCTCCCCAGGAGTTCTATTGGCCACTCCCACGAGCTGGTTACCCAACTTTTACATAAACAAGCAGCTCTCATAAGCCTCAACTGCAGAGGTCTGGAATTTGGGCTGATCATTACGCATTGCTCGCAAGCAGAGACTGCAACCCATTGTAAAGAGCGTCTGGAAAATCTTTGAAAAGGTAGGCAACATCAGGATTGTTTTTAATAATCAGCTGACTGTAAAGGTGTAACTCAAAATAAAGTCTTTTGGCAGATTTTCCTAGTGGGGTTTTATTTAGGAAAAAAATTCTCAATACTAATTCAAAGACTGATTGAATAAAGTTTCAGATGATTTGATTTCTGCAAGGAGAAGGAAAATATTGCAGACCTGATTGCTGATATTTTTACAGTGATAGTTCGTGTATGTTTAAAAATTGCATAGAACAAAAGCATTCTAGGTTAGTCAAATAATTCACCATTGTACAGAGATTAAGAAATCAGCCGAGCCTGTGTTGTGAGCACACAGTTCAGCTGTTTTGCTTGGTAATAGTAAAAGCTAATGGTGTGCCCATCCCTATTGCCATATTGGGTTACTCTTTCCTTCCACCTAAAATTAAAAACATGGCACTTTTTTCCCTCTCCTCTTTGTAGCCTTTTGTATTTTGCAGGTTGGGAATTGCAAACATGTTTCTGTTCCTTTACCTGGCCATTAGCCTGGGACTCTCTGCATCTGGTGGTGTGAGGGGAGTAAGGGAGGCTGATTCCACTGAAGACAGCTCACTGAAAGACATACGGAAAAAAGTGACTGACCTGTGGCAGAATTTACTCTACCCACAGTTCATCAATGAGGAGACTGACTGGACAGGTTATGCTACTTGTGAAGTGAAGCCCTCCTCCAAACTAGGTGCTGGCCAGCTCCAGGTGACAGGCCAAGTCTCGTTCAGACAGTCCTACCCAAATGGCAAACTAGAGGCTATTTTTGAGTTGGATGGGTTTCCATCAGGCAGCAATCAGTCTGGCAGAGCTATTCACATCCATAAGCTTGGAGACCTCAGCAATGGCTGTGACTCTGCTGGGGGGCACTATAACCCTTTTAATGTGAACCATCCTCGTCATCCTGGGGATTTTGGCAACTTCTACTCTAAGGAAGGCAAAATTAGGAAACACAAGCCAAATCTCCTCGCCACTCTGTTTGGCCCATACTCCATCATAGGGAGATCTGTTGTGATTCATGAGGAAGAAGATGACATGGGGAAGGGCAACAATAAAGCCAGTTTGGAGAATGGAAATGCTGGCAGACGCCTAGCTTGCTGTGTCATTGGGATATGCAACAAGAACTTGTGGGAGAAAAAGCGTCCTGATGCTACAGACGGGAGGAGGAAGAGGATCACAAACGAGCACAAATCAACCAGACCTAACTAAAGACCAACATGCCATCTATTGCCTAGGTAGAACAGAATAGATATAGTCCATGCAGTTGGCCACTGACACACACACAAAAGGTTTCCTGTTTCCATTAGGTCTGTGTCTTGTTGCTCTCTAAGAAATGCATATTGCTTTATAGAGATTTTGCCTTCTGTAAGCAGATTAATAAAAACAGCATCAACTCAACATTGCAATGTACTTTTTAAAAATTTTAAGACTCCCATTTATTCAGCTCAAAAGTTTAATGCAACATGGTAAGACTAGCAAAACATTTAGTTAATGAAATCTGGAAAAAGCTTGTCCACTCTAATGGATCTCTTGAGCGATCACAAGCTGAGGTACAAAGAAGAAAAGACAAGTTAATGAGAAACTGCTTTTTGGCTAAGATGCTATGGAGTGTTTTTCTACATATCTGAAACGTGTAAAGATTTCTATACCTTCCACTGCTTTGTGTGGTAGCCTGGTGGACCTAGATAATAGCCTTTCCCCGAGATTCAGGGAGAAGATAGAAATTATTTCTATTTTTAACTTCAGATCCATTATACTAGTCTACTTGTTGCAGGTTTTATTCTTCAACATGTATAAGCCTCTTAACTGGTTGGAGTTATCCATACGCCTGTAGATGAGTCACATTGTTTACATTTGAAAGTAGATTTATAAGAACTGTTCTGCCTTTTTCTTTTATTAGCCTGGAAACGTTTGGAGAACTTCCTCTTAGATACCACAGCTGGTAAAACTGTGTAATGCTGCTCACACAACGTCAATGCATTCATTTGAAAATGCATGTGTGTTTTCAAGGCAAAAGAGAATTTAGTGTGATCTTCCATACATATAGCAAGTTCGTGTGCTCAGAATGCAAGGAACAAGTGACCGTAGAAAAGACTTTCCATTTTGATTGTTTTATACAAACTGAAAAAAGTTATTGAATAAAATCTTTCTATAACTTGTTTTATAAAAAGAAAGTATAACCACAATTTAATACATGACCCACTGAGGCATAAGAAAAATTCCTCCCATCTTAATCAGGGAGAAAAGAAAACAAAATAAATATCAGGAAATTTGTCTTTATTCCAGGTGACAATACATATTTGTATATAGTTGAGTCATGCCGCATGGTGACTGTAGATTGCAGCAAAGGAAAGCGTGCAAATAAATAAAAGCTGTATCTTTCTTTAACTAAAACTATGGCACAGCAGGTGGCCAAAGAACCCTAACCTTTTAAAAATTAATCTCATTTAAGATTCGAAAATACATTTCTGAGCACATATGGATTAAAGAAATTCTAATTTCTCTCTCACACAAACTGCCCTCTGCATAAAATTAGTCGCACGTAAAAAGGAAGCGGTGCTCTAAAAGATTATTCTTAATCTGTCGTTCTCGCACACGTTTTAAAGATTCGGTGAACAATTTTTTGAAATAGATTTAATTTTAAGGGGCCTGGGTTGGCGCTTTTTTCATTTCTTCACCTTGAGACATTGATTTGCTACTGGTCTCCAGTACAAGCCCACTGTCTTTCAAAAGGGAATACAATAAGGGAAGTCATCAGGTCTGATGAAACAGCATTCTTAAAAATCAGTTTTTGAAATCTTTGAATTTAAAATATGCCACACTGTCTCCAGCCCCTTCACCCCCATCCCCATTAGTGATAAGGTTGATGGTTGGGCGTGCCTGTTGGAGCATGGTTTGAAGTCCTATAGAGACAGCATGTAGGTCTCAACGTGGAAGGCCTGATGCTTCTCAAGCTGTGTGTAAATCAGGAGTAATTCCAGTAAAGACAACAGTTCTACCAGTGCAACAGCAGCACCAGTAAAAGGAAAATAAAACCTCCAACATTCAGAGTCAATTGTGTTTTATTGCAGCAAATAAATCCTACTTTAAGAGTGGTGTGAAGCTGTACTGAAGCCTCACGTCTCAGTCTGTAAAGGCTCAAGGCCCAAGGACGATGGCTGAAAGGATACACAGTCCTTTGTGGAAAAGGGCACAAACTGCATTGCATTGGAGTCCCTGTAGAGAGGCCAATGAGGTGGTACTGAAATGAGGTCTGCAGGGAGCCTCCTGGGCAGAGACTGTATCAGCAAGTGGTTGCCAGGGAACAGAAGAGGTGGGGAGGGATGGGGAGAGATTAACCCAAACAAGGATCTAATTTACAGGAGGCTTTCCAAAAAGCAACCTGCCAGCCGTATCAGAACAGAAACAAGAGAGTTTTATGTGCTAAAGAGAACTGTCAGCCTGCATCTTATCCGACTTGCCCCAGTTTTACACCATTTCAGTGGTGTTACTCCTGATTTAATGACTGATCCAAAGCCTACTGTAGTCAATGGAAAGACTCCCATCAACTTCAGTGAGTTTTGCCTCAGGCCCCTACACCAATATACGGGAGAGGAGACTCAAGCACATACATACCTCCAGCACTTCAGAGTTAAGATGTATACACAAACACTGACATTTAGGGATTTTTTAAAAATCCAAGTAAGCCTCAATTCTGGTTGCATTTTTATTCAGAATTTCTCTAGTATATTGCTTTGGATCACATCAGGCCGTGATGAAAGATGGAAAGAAACACACACCTCGGAACAGACATATAGAGGGTAACATTTTAAATATTAAAAATCCCTGTAATATCTCCAATTATTTCAGTGCATGTCTATTTTTCTTCATGCTGGCAAATGCTGTCATATAAATAACTGAGTCAATGTAATCAGTTATTTGACCATAAACAGCAACAGCTCCTCTTGGTCTCTGGGTTCTGAGGAACATAAATATGACTGGGGCAAGGGAAGAAAGCTTAAACTTTGCAATGTAACACGCCACCAAAGCATCTGAATTTAGAACTGGTTTTAAAGGGGCTGCTGTTGATAAGCCTGGGCGACCACCCCTTTAAATAGAGAAGAAGCAGTTTAGAGAAGATTTCAAGTATTGCTTTATTGCCTGCACACAGCAAGAGACAGAGCAGACAGACAATAGAGAAAGGGTAACATGCCTCCTCATGTTAGGGGAATGCATGAAAACAAGAGGCAAGGTCACATTTTTCAGCCTCCCACCATTCATTATATTCAGATGTAACCATTACATACATTCTTTCTTCTGCCAAGCACAAACTGTTCATGGAATCAAACACCTTTGATTATGGCAGCACCTGCTAGTTCAGCTTCCATACAGAGACAAGTTTGTCAGTGCTGCTAATGCAAACCCTGGTTTTCAGTTGCTGACGAGTGGGCTGTAAAAAGCTGCAGCTGGCAGATATTTGACAAACAAAGGCTCAATCTGGGAGGGATTTTCCTTTTTATTAGTAGTAGTTTATTAAATTTGGTTTAGTTCTCTCCGATTGGTTTCAAGTTCTAGGAGTGAGAAATGAACGTTTACAGACAATTAGGTCCCACGCCAGCAGAAAAATTGCCTCCACGGCTGCTGGCCTATAGAAGTTCTGCAGCTGCAAAGACTGCTCCCTATTCTAAAAGGAGGAGAGGAAGTGCCTCTCCAACTCTAACAGCTGTGAACTCCAGCAGTAAGTATTCCCATGCCAGCGCCTTCACGGAAGCAGAGCGGCACAGCTCCATCCCTGCAGAGCTGGGGGTTTGCTCTGCAAGCCCCCCACTGTAACTCCAGAAGGTTTTTTGCTGACTACATACCCACTTGGGATGAATTTTAAAGGGGCAACTGTGGCCCAAAAAATAACACCACCTCTATCCAAAAGACTGGTGAATTGGGGGAGGAAAAGAAGAGTTAGCCCCACTCCAGATTCACATTTTTGTTTTATATCTAATCAAAACAGAGATGAGCCTAGATCCACTATGTCTCCCACACAGGTTACTCCAGCCCAATGTGTAGAAACAGTCCAATGAATTGGCACTAGCAGAGCATGATTTCTGGGTCTCATGGGAACTTTCCCTGTAATAGAGCAGCTTCAAGAGCTTCAGCTGACATGGGCCCTTAGTACTTTGTGACATACATCACCTTTGTTTTTGTGGGCAAATTTGGGGAAGGAAAACTTCAGAGGAATGCAGAAAAGATACGGAGATTCAAGATGTGGAAACTGCACATGTGCAACGGTGACTTTTCAAAACCATTTTGCTTCTTGTTAGGGATCAAATGCTGCTTTTCCAAATAAATACTCACAGCAAGTATATACAGAGAGAATGCAAGTTTAGAAAAATAAACAATAGAATAAATACATCTTTAAATCCTTTTCAATTTATCATTTCAAATTTTCATCTGCTGAAAAAATCTATTTGAAACCCTTAAAATATATTCCAGTAGGCACTGTGCACTGGACAAGAACATACATGATTTGGAGACCCAGCCAGGACTAGACATGATAAAGCATAATGGTGGGTCTCCAGGCCCCGTTTTTCTCAATTATATCAGTCTATCTAGAAACTTCCATCACTGTAAATACCAGAGACATTGTTAAAACCCACACTGTTTTCAAGTTCTTCCTATTTTATATATTTACTTTTTTGGTAGGCTACATTCAATGTTAATAGAAAAACATCTTTTTAATAGACAAATGCTGACACACTGATGTAAGAAACAATTCTATGACAGATTCATTCAGTGACTACCCATATTCACAGCAGCACAACTTCCACTGTAAGATGACAAGGAGAAGCTTGAGCTCTTGGATTTCATACCACAAGCCATGCTGTTATCCGAACATTCAGAGTTTTCAGCAGGATCAGACTGTTTGTCACACTCAGGTTCAGGGGGGTTTATGGAGATGTTGTTTATGTCTGAGGTTGAAACCATTAGTTCTCCACATCCTTCAGTGTCCAGTGTGCTGCCATTTCCACTCTCTCTTTCATTTACATTTTCAGTGTCATTCTCTGAGATTTCATCACTGTCTTTCAGGAGCCAATTTTCAGCTGCATGCTCATTCTTGGAGTCTGATGGCTCTGCAGGGTCAAATGGGTCAGGGCTGGATAAGGGGGACTCTCCCTTAGATGAACTGCTAAATTCTGATTGGTCCATTGTACTCTGGCCCTCCAGTAGACTTTCTGTTCTGCTCCCTTCCAGTTCTGCAGCTGCCTGTTCTTCTGTCAAATTAATTATTTCACTTCTAAGCCTGTTTATTTCTTCCTCCTCAGAAGGAAACTGGGGTAATGAAGAATGAAAAGGCTTATTTTGGTTACTGTTATTTATGTTTGCTTGGGAATTTTCGTAGACCGTAGCAGCTTCCTCTGGAACTGTCAACTTTGCTGTAACAGCATAAGTTTCATCTTGTTTTCCCTTCTGTTTTGCTGAGAGAGAAATGGGACAGTGTCATACTAGTGTAAGCTATATGAATTTATATGCATGGGGCATGACCAAGGCGGCCATGCAGATGATGATCTAGCTAGTGAAATACCACCATCATGGTAAAAAATTGATCAGAGCACAATTTAACTGTGTTGAATTCTATACAGGCTCTTTATCCCATTCTGGACCCACTTCAAAGAACAGAACAAATCAGAACACTGGAAGTTCTCACTGGATAGGGCCTAGTTATTATAGCTGATTGAACCTAGGACAAAACTTTCAGGGGAAGATCTTTCTCCGTGTAAGGCCTTGGTTATGGAATTTCCTGCCACAAGAGTTCAATAATGACCCAAGACAATGCCACTTTTAGGCATTAAATTAAGATTAATTTCTCTTTCCATAAGCCGTCCTCCAATAATGAAGTTATATAATTAACCCTGCAACATTTCTCCTGGATGACATCAATGATATCAGTGTGCAAGGGGCAGAGAAAACTATTTCCTTCTCTCTCCATTTTTTAAAAGCATTTTCAGTGTACCATTACAACAAAATCCACATATTGAATAACTATACAAAAACAATTCAGAAAGAACTGATCATGCAATTAAAGAGAGCATCCTAGTGTATATGCACAAGGGGGCCAAACTTAGTTGTATCATGCAGACCTCTGCCATTTGAGCTAACAGAGTAACTGACAGAAATAGTAGATTGTCATCTTCTGTGTGGACTATTGGAGGGCGATGCGTTTTGTAGGAGTTTACTCAGCAGAGGAGGGGTGGAGCCTTGTGCTCAGAAACATCCAAACTGTTTTGGCTGAAATTAAAAAACCCCCAAAACCACACACAATTCAGGCTGAGGCAGACACCCAGCATGAAAAACGTCAACCCAAATGTCTCAAATTCAGCAAGTTACAAGCAAGCGAATACTAGGTTTTATGACGGGAAGTGTCAGGCAACCTTAGTACAGTGCTACCAGCCCTGCAAACAATGATAAATAACAAGGGGAAGACAACATAATGATATCAACTAAACACTTTCAGTGACTGAAGATTTAATTGAATCCAATGATTAAGTGCTCAAAATAAAAATTCATGTGATTTACATGTTCAGTGAAGGAATGGTTAAATATGGTTTAATATCCCTTTTTTAGCACAGAAAAAAAATCAGCTGATCAAGACTAAAAGTGATCAACTGTGCTATCAATCATCTGATGACATGGATAATGAAGCCATGATCTATTTAATTTGAGGAATTAATATAATAAAACATTTACAATACTTCATGGCTGACTGAATAAGATCTCGGCATGCCAAAAATCTTAGAGCCATTACATAACCTATCCAAATATTGATAGGCAAATCTCAAATTCTATTCCCTGTCCACCATGCAAAACTAACAAAAAGGTGTTTTCACTGCTGCTCAGCATCAAACAGCTGAGCTGGACTTTTAAGAGACTATCTTAGAGCTTGTGACTGGGAAAGGATTTTAACAAAATGCATATATGAATATAAAGGAAGAAGCAATTGCTCAACTGCAGGGGTTTATTTCAATTTGCCAGGCACAATCAGGAAGCCTTTCATGTGTAGATCAGGTCTAATATAGGAGAGTGCTAAGACTAGTTCTATAGTCAGCTTTCATACCCTGTACTGTAAAGGAGAGGGGGAAACAGCAGGAGGGAGCCAGCTTTCACACAGGTACCATGTGTTGCTTTCATATGGCATCCAGCTATGTTGCATCAAAATTCCTTTGAGCTGCTAAAACCTGACCTCTAGCACTGTGCAAGCCACTGTACAGTCATTTATCAGTCCCCTCCATGCCTGTTTGAACTTGGATGATCCACCACCTTTAGCTGTGATTGATTACTTAATTTTATGATCACTGAATCTTTACCATCTGCTATACTAGGATGAAATCTTGGCTTTTACTGTATTTGATAAGAGGTATAGTGTCAACCTACACTATGGTTCCTCTGTGTCCTAAATGCTCACCTTCATGCTTCTGTCCTTGATTTTGTTGTGGCTTGTCAGGAAACATTAGCAATGGCGATCTTGACCTCTGTAGGACAGGTAGGGTTGGGTCACTGAATGTTATGGTATCTTTCGCACCTGCAATGAAAAAAGGGTTGGAAAGATTCCTTTACTGATTGTAATGCGGGATCACCAGAGTGTTCGGTTTTGTTTAAATGTATCCTGCTGTTTACTTAGCTTTTTTCTTCCATTACAAAAAAAAACGTAGAGTGATAGGAGAAGTAGCTCTTATATACTTATACTTTCTGCAGAACAGAAAGTGAAACCACCAATGTACCACAGCTGAAGTGCGCTAGCCGTATGTAAAGAGCACATCTTTCCATTAGTACTATCGGTTAAAGGGCAGTTCTCCAATTTGCTCAAAGATGACCAGCTGCTGTATTCAGCTGTAATCAGATCATATTAGAAGTGATGCAGAAAGTATTATTTTTAGATTAAAGCATTACACTAATGCAGAGATCATTTACATCTAGGCTGTAGGAGTATACCATACCTACAAGTATTTCACTGTCCTTTTACTCTTTACATTCTGCTTTCATTTCTGTACCCTTCCAATATTACAAATGCAATTTTATACCCTTTTTTAATATAAATTAAAATGTAAAGTATCTGCAAAGGCTTAAAATATTAGTAGAAATTATTAGACAGGCCAGTAGAGGAGCAGCAAACACAAACAATAACAGTGCAAGAAAAAGGAGGGCTTGGGGATTTTAATCCATAGACCCATTCTAAGGAGTCTGGCTCCATTTCAGATCAGAAGGGGGTAATTCCCGTTCCACTGTGGATGTAAGTGGAATGCAAGTTTCTGTGATGCCTACAAAATACTGCCAGCTGACAAATAATGTCTAAACAGGTGTTGTGCTCAGACTATTGTTACTGCTCTGCTTGTCTCCATTAAAAACAAACAAACAAGACAACATGTTGGCATTACCATTGCTGCGTCCCTCCAAATTCATTTGTGTATATGCAACATTTTCGTCTCACCTTAGTGTCATCAACTATGATTTTCAAGAGGGATTAGTGGTTTTGGGGTCCTCAATTTTGGGGTGTCTAGTCTGAAAACACAGCTGTTCAGGAAGTTCTGAGCACCCTCCCTTTAAGTCAGGCCCCTTACTTGAGATGTCAAGTTGGTCTCCCAAAATTTATAGTCTTTTGAAAAACTTGGCTGTAAGCATGCTTCCCCATGTCTGTTCAGTATGCAACAACAGGGCTTTGACCTTGTGGGGGGTGGTCTATGCATTTCAGCAATAAAAATAACAACGCTTGAGAAGTTTGGCCAGGTGAAGATCAGAATCCCATATTACACATAACTTGCATTTGAACTCTACCTCTTCTATAACAAATAAAATTATGGAGTTAATTAAAAGAAAGAGTGAGAGAAGCTATAATCAAGGGAAAATGGAGAAGTGTTCAGCTGAAAATTGGACGTGGGCAGCTGATGAGGGAGAACAAACCTGAGAGCTGTTTCAAATGGCACAACTGAAGGGGGAAAGGTTTTTCTCCATAACAGTGGTAAAATTGTATGGATGAACCGAGATGGCTGAAAGGGGAGTGGTGACATGAAAGATCGAGGAGACAGGATGGAGCAAGGCCATGGAAATTTTTAAAAACAGAACTGGCTCTTCCTGAACAGAGTGGGAACCAGTGGAGTTGTTTATTCTGAGCACCTTGCACAGCATGTCAGATTCAGGAAAGTAAAACCTGAGTTGGGATTCTCATGGCTTTCAGTACAAACACTGAAACACAGAAATTATTTGACTCCCAACCAGCTATTATGTAGTAAACACGTTCACTTTCATAACCTCTTCTATCGCCACCTGGTTCCACAAAATAGTAGTCAGATCATCATCTGGCCACGTAAGCAATACTGTCTGACTAGCCTTAAAATCGTATTCATACATCATAACAGTGATTCATGTCCTTGTAAATGGGAGGTTTGACTACTGCTGTACCATATTCTGTGAAGCCTGTGTGAGTGGGGCTATCAAATGTAATTTTGATTGAGTGTTTGAGCTAGTTCACTTCTGTAAGTGATACTTCTCCACATATAGCTGCCGGAAGACACACACCCCATGTTACGAAGCTTTCAGGAAGGATTTCTGATTAGCAATGTATAGGGCTGAAAATAAACAGATAAGCAAGAGAGCTATACGATGGCAAGGTAAGTTTGTTTCCTCCTTTCTCCAAAGGAATATGATGTTCCCAAATGGAGTCTCATAAATCCCCTCAAGTTTTCACCTCCATTTACATATCCCATCCTAGGAGATCAAACATAACCACCTGGAAACATATACAACATTCCCCTGCAGATAAAACATACAGCTCCTCAATTGGCCTAGAGTGGATGGCTGCTGAGTAACAAAAAGCAACTACAGCATTTCCTGTGATTATCAGAAGACTGAGTCCAAGTGACCCCACTGAGTGTCTCGAAGCTAGATCACACTTGGAAACAAAATCATATTTTTGATTTACTGCTTCTCTGGTTAAACAAAGAAATAAATGTCACGTTTTGATATAATTCGCAATCTAGTGTAAAATTCAGTTACAACTATTTAGTATCATCCTGCATTATCATTTCCCCCAATTTAAAAGAATTGTCTTGTGCAGCAGTCTCTGTTTCCCTTGTGGCTAACTCAAATTAACATCTTAAACTGACAGATGTAAAAAAGTTCAGATAACATTTCCATTTATTTACATGCTGAGACAATATTTAACATACTGCTAAAATTAGTTACTAAAAATATACATGTCAAGCAGAACCTACTCCCAAATCCCACTGAGACATTGTAGCTCAGGCCTTCAGGCAGCAAAAGAAAGGAAGAAAAGAGACAGTTATTGTATTAATATTAATTTGATGTCTTACCTAAATAGAATACAACAGAGCAAGAAGCTCTCAGCATTCCATTTGTTCTATTTTATTTTTATGCATTTTTGCGAAGACCAAACATTGCATTTATGAGACTATGAATTTCACTGAACATTTCTTAAACAAATTAGAATGCCAATATGTAAAATACCCAGACAACTTTACATTAAATTTCTATTAGAATGTAAACCTGTATTAGTGACTCAAGAGAATTATTTTATCTGTATCTCCCATCAAGAGGATTTGAGGAAAAACTAACATCAGGAGTGGAACTGGAAAGGTTTATCACTAGAACTCTTCAGATACATTTCTGAATATTTGTAGTTTTTGGGGAGTTTAGACCTAAATGATGTACGTTGAAACACATAGAACCCTATCTACAATAGAGTATATTCCACTAATCGTAGCAGCAGTGGGAAATTGTTAGCAAAAAACAACCTAGTAGGATGAACACTAAGGAAGGTGGTTAATGCAGAAACAATTAGGTGTAACATGAGGAAAATAACCAAAAATGAATAATGCACATTAAATTAAAAGTAAGGTCTATGAGGAAAAGGATTAACATCCTGTTACATGAGTAATTTAATAAATAAAGCACTAAAGAATATGTTATAGGAAACTATCCTGTTCTGGCAGAAAGATGGATTTGATAAACAGATCTTTACATTACTAATTTCTCAGATTTTATAATTCTATGGAGATTGTAATAAATATAGCATAGAGTACAAACCTACTATAGTTACTAAAAACAAGCACAAAATTAATAAATAAAACTTGTTGAAAAAACTGGCTCTAGAGTCTTGAATGTATGATTTTATACTGATGTTTAAATCAGACAGTTGAATATTTTTCAGCTACAACCCATGATGATCGTTTGACTGTTTCTTGTATTTTCCAAAGGGTATTTTTTCAGCTATATACTATATCCTGATTTAAAATGTGCATGAAGCCAGCATTTTCACAAGGGACTAGTAATTTCCAACTTGACACACCTTAAACCTGATTTTCAAAAAGTGTGGAACACCCATCCTTTCAAAACCACTCGTCACTGAAACTTAGCTGTATTTTAACCAGTTTCTTGCAAGGTGTACAATCAAATCAAGTGTAAACAGACACCCAAAAACTAAATGCAAGGGATCTCACAAAACAGGGCAACAAAATGTCAGATAAAATTCAGTGCTGATAAATACAAAGTAATGCACATTGGAAAACATAATCCCCAAAATGAGAGGGTCTAAAGGAAAAGTTACTTACTGTAACTTATGATTCTTCGAGAGGTGTAGTCCTTACCTGGATTCCACAGTGGGTATGCATGCGCATCACGCATCAGAGCCAGAACTGTTGAAAGCAGTGTCCGTAGACCTGTGTGCATACCTCGCATAGCCCACGTGGTGCATCCAAGGTCTTATACATCTGTGCAGGTCGATGCCCCCTCAGTTTCCTCTTACTCCTAGGCACTGAGCCTTAAGCAGAGGGGACGGATGGCGGGACTGGAATCCAGATAGGGACCACACATCTTGAAGAACCATCAGTTACAGTAAGTAACCTTCCCTTCTTCTGATAGTACCTGTGTGGATTCTATCATGGGAGCGTAGCTAGCAGTAACTATTATGGAGATGGGGCTAGGGATCCATAGGTGCCAGAGTTTGTAGAACTGCAGAGCCCACTGGCACATCAGCAGAAGTGGTATTAATCAAAGCATAGTGAGCCATGCATGTGTGTATAGATATCCAAGTTGCTGCCTTGCAAATGTCTTGCCATGGAATGTCAGCGAGGACCATCGTGGTCACCTGTGCTCTTGTGGAATGTGCTCTGATATGAGGTGGAAGTTGACCTTGACAGAATGAGTAGCATTCCTTTATGCAACAAACAATCCAATGGCAGATACACTGGGACAAGATGCACGCTTCTTGCAGCAGTCCGCTATCGCCACAAAAAGTTTTGGGGAGGTTCTGAAGGGGCGAGGGTATTGTAAATAAAAGGCTAGCGCCCGTCTGACATTAAGGGAGTGTAGGGTCCTCTCCCTGGTAGAGGAATGCAGCTTAGGGTAAAAAACAGGGAGGTGAATAATTTGGCTGAGATGAAAGTGGGAGGCTACTTTAGGGAGAAATTTGGGGTGAAGTCTCAGTGATATTTTGTCTTTATGAAAGATGGTAAAAGAAAGGTCTGCCATCATGGCCGCTAGTTCACTAACATGTTGAGCTGAGGTAATAGCTATCAGAAAGATTGTCTTCATGGAAAGAAACAGAAGGGCACAGGAGGAGAAGTTTTCAAAGGGTGACTTAGAGTAGAAAGGACAAGCATCAGGTCCCAAGCTGGAGTGGGGTCACTGACTGTTGGGAACACATTAAGAAAACCCTTCATAAACCTAACAACAGATTGATGACTAAAAACAGTTGGACCCTCCACAGGTGGGAGGAAAGCACTAATGGCCGCTATGTGACCTATTACAGAGGAATGAGAGAACCCTAGCTGCTGAAGGGAGAGGAAGTAGTCTAGGACGGCTGGAATACTCATGGTTGACAAGAGGTGATGGTTGTTTGAAGCCCACTAAGTAAAACATCTCCATTTGGCCTGATAAGCCCTGGTCATGGGATGGCAGCTGCATGTGAGTATCCATTGCATTGGGGAGGAACAGGCATTGTCTACTTGAAAGCCCCATCCAAATACCACACTGTGAGGTGGAGTGGTACTGGGTTGAGGTGTTGGATGCGGCCGCTCTGTTGGGTAAGTAGGTTTGGTCTGAGGGGGAGACATATTGGAGGGTTGGTCGACAGGTGCAGTAGGTCTTAGTACTAATGCTGTCTGGGGCAAGACAGGACTATGAGTACAATCTGCGCCTGATCTTGTTTCAGTTTGTTGAGTACTAGAGGAATGAGTGGAAAGGGAGGAAAGGCATACCAGAGGTCCGGCGCCCATGGACTGAAAAAGGCATCACTCTCTGACCCCCATCCCAATGCGCTCCTGGAACAAGAGAGAGGAAGTTGGTTGTTGCTGAGGCAAAAAGGTCCCATGTGGGGGTTCCCAACCATCAAAAAATGGTCCGGAGAGTGGGGTCGTGGAGTTCCCATTTGTGGAAGCGATGGAATGAATGACTGAGCTCATCCACAAGGACATTGTCTGTTCCTTGTAAATGTGTTGCTTGCATGAAGCACAATATAACGTTACAGCAGTTCCACAGGTGGATTGCTTCCTGGCACAGGCACAGGGATTTGTTGCCCTGGAGTAGGGGAAGGAGAACGTTGCATGCATAGTGAATTGCTCTCATTTCTACGATGTTGATGTGCATCCTCGTCTCTCTGGGGGGACCAGAGTCCCTGAGTTGTGTTGCCCTGTACATGAGCCCGCCCCCCCCATCCCACTAGAGATGCATCTGTCATTAGGATCATGTCTGGTTTGGGTTGACAGAAGCATATGCCCACAAAACTTTGGAGGAGTCCCACCACCATGTCAGGGAGGCTAGCACTTTTGGTGGAAAAGAGACCCATTTGTTCTGGTGGTCCTTGTCCGGGTCGTAAACCAACCGCAACCAATGATGTAGGCAGCACAGATGGAGTCGGGCATATGGTGTGACTGAATAGATGCTGCCATTTGTCCCAGAAGGGATATACATCATTGAATGTGTGCGCATGGGTGACATCGCACCCATGCAATAAGGTTTGTGAGAGCGGTGTAGTGGTCTTTGGGAAGGAATACCCGCACTACCCGTGTGTCTAGTGAGGCTCCAATGAACATGAGGCTTCTGGTAGGGACAAGTGTGGACTTGTCCCAGTTGATACAAAAGCTGAGGTCTGTGAACAGATTTTTTAGGGTTTGGATAGTTACTAGTAAGCGTTCATATGATGATGCCATGAATAACCAGTCATCCAGGTAGGGAAAGAGAGAATGACCTCATCTTCTCATGTAAGCTGCCACGATGGAGGAGACTTCTGTCAACACTTGCAGTACCGTAGCTATCCCAAAGGGGAGAATGTGGAACTGATAATGAGACAGCCCAACTTGGTAGGGGAGGAATTTGTGGTGGGCTAGGTAGATATCTATATGAAAATATGTGTCTTTCATATCGAGAGCTGCAAACCAGGCTCCTTAATCACGGGAGGGGGTAATTTGTGGTATCTTTGTTATCTGAAATCAGAATTTGCAGATGAATTTGTTGAGCGCCAGTAAGTCCAGAATGGGTCCAAGATCTTCCCCTTTTTTTGGGATGAGGAAGTAGGAGAAGTAGAATTTGCAGTTTCTGTATCAGGAGGGAACTCATTCTATCGCTTCCTTTTTCAGTACTGTTAGAGTCACCTGGTGAAGGAGGTAGATTTGTTTGGCATCCACCCTGGTTGCTCATGGTGGGTGGTGGGGCAAGAAGGAGTGGAATTCTATGGAGAAGCCTTGATGTACTACGTTTAACACCCATTGTTCAGTGGTGATCTTGCTCCATTCATCATAAAAATGAGCAAGATGGCCTCTGAATTGAACGGGTAAGGATGAGTTTGGTTCAGAAAATGGTTCACAGTTCTCTTGTTGAAAGTAAAAAGTGTTGTCTCGAGTGTTGGTATGGAGTATAGGCCGTGGGCGTGGTAGCTGAGGAGTGGCGAGGGCACTGTGGTCCTTACCATTGGTGCTGTGACACCCGGGGTCATGGAGGGTAGGGTTGATAGGTCTGATAATTGGGCCTTGCTTGAAATCGAGACCAATAAACTTGTCAGTGTTGGAATATGGTGGGACCAATAGTATATAGGCCCAGTGATCAAAGTGTGGCTCTGGAGTCCTTCAGGGAATGGAGACTCATCTGTCTCATCTCTAAACAATTTCTGATCATCAAATGGTAAATCTTCCAGTGTCGTTTGGAATCCCCGAGATTTATAGCCAAGAGTTATGTCATAGAATACATCCTGATGCAAGAGATTGTGCCGCTGTATGGACGGCAACTTTGGCAACTAATTTTCATTCCTCTATTAAGGCCTTAAATTCTCCATGTTTTTCTACTGGTAGCAAGGTCTGGAACTTCGCCAGTCTAGAGTAAGATTGGAAGTCATATTTTGCTAGTATGGCTTGGTAGCTGGCCATAGGAAATTGAAGGCCCACTGAAGAGTATACCTGGTGACCAATAAGATCTAACTTTTTGCAGCTCAATCTGGAGGGGTGGCTCTAGGTGCTGTTGCCTGGCTCGCTGTACCGAGGCTTGAACCCCCAGTGAGTTAGGCAGTGGGTGCCTAAAGAAATCTGCATTCTTGACAGGTACCAGATACCTACATTTGGCCTGTTTGTGTTGGCGCACAGGAGGCTGGGATGTGCCAGATCACCCATGCTGAATAAGATAGGATAGCACTACCAATCCATAAGGCTAACTGGACCTGCTGGCTGAAGGATGTCGATGAACTAATCCTGCAACTCTGAGACATCCTCCACTCTTAATTTTAGCCTTGTTGCCATACACCTTAGCAGTTCCTGATGCTGGCCCGGATCATCTGGTGGCTATGCTGATGGCAAAATGATGGAGTCATCTGGTGACAACGAGGCTCTCATGGGGGGTGGGGGTGGATCCACTGGTCCCGACGGAGTGAATGGTACCAGCGGTGCCAAGGCTTCTGTGTATTCCCCCAATGTGGTATATACTGATGGGGGAGGAGAGGTTGTTGCCCAGTCATAAGGGTCCCACCCTTACAAGTGGGGTCTATCCAAGCTTGCATAAAAAATACTGGATATTTAAACCATTACTGTTGTGGTAGCATTTGGGAGGATGCATAATGCCATCTTGAGCTGTGGAATGAGGGAGAAATGGTGCTCTGGTTCACACGACCCATCAGATTCCAATGGTTTTGGTAGTGGCGGTGCTGTTGGTACATGCAGAACCAGTGGAGGTATGGAGCCTGTTATGGCTATATCATAGGTTAAGACTGTGGGCCTGGTGGTACCAGTGGAACCATAGAGCATGCTCGCACCAGACTGTGGTGCAACAAAAGCAGTTCATCAGCTGGAGACGGCAGCCGTACATTATCTTGACGGTCCTTGTGAGCTGAGTCCTCCACAGGTTTACAGAGTTACACTTTGGGTGTTCAAAGGGGATAGCCGTCCTGGAGTGTGCGACACCAGGTCCAGTGGACTCATGGATGGTCCATATTCCATAGGGGCTTCAGATATTGACAGGCTGAGAACATGTTTTGTTTTCTTGTCAGCTTTAGCTCTTTTGGGTGCCAGAGCTGCTTAATCCATCCATGATGGATCTCTGGGCTGGTCATAGCTCAGGGAGGGAACACGGCATTTAAAGGTGGTCTCTCTTGGGGATCCACTCACGCCCACGACTATATTTCTTTTTATGTGGTTTTGACAGTGTGGAAAGCTCCACCGGTACCAATATGTTTGGTGATGTTGGTGCCATTTGTGGGGTAGGCGCTCCATGGGTTCCATCTCTTGGTGTGCACACAGATGCATAGCTTCCTCTGTAAGGAATTTTCTAAGTCTGAATTGCCTCACTTCTCGCATTCTAAATGGGAAAGATCGGAGCACCGCAATACATTGTGAGATTTCCCCAAACAATATATGCAGCATGAATGTTTGTCACTTACTGAGAAAGATCAAGGGCATGAGCTGCAACTCTTGAAGCCCACCTATTTTTGGCATAGTCCCCCAGACGTACAGGGAGAAAAACTAACCCAAATCTTTATTTAATGACTTACTAATGATCCTCTAATGATCAACTAACAATTTACTAACTATTCTACTGCTAACAATGAAAACTGTTTACTTGCTATTCAGGTCTGAAGAGGAGAAGAAGGTGTTCCAACTCTAGTCATGTGGTGGTAAGAGGAAACAGAGGGAGTCGACCCGCGCACACACGAGACCTCGGACGCACCATGTGGGCAACACAAGGCGTGTATGCAGGTCAACAGACACTGCTCTCAACAGTTCTGGCTCCGGCGCATGGTGCGCATGTGTACCCATGGTGGAATCCACATGGAGACCATTATTCAAAGAAGAATTAGCTATTACCAGTAAAGAAAGATCTTGGAATCATTGTGCACAATTCTCTGAAAACATCTGCTCAATGCCTGTCAGTAGTCAAAAAAGCTAACCAAATGTTAGGAACCATTAGGAAAGGAATAAATAATAAAACAGAAAAAATCAGTGCCACTATATAAATCCATGGTATGCCCACACCTTGAATACTGCATGCATTTCTGGTTGCCCCATCTCAAGGGATATAGCGGAACTTGAAAAAGTATAGACCAGGGCTATAAATATGACTGGGGGAAGGAACAGCTTCCATATGAAAGATTAAAAAGACTGGGACTGTTTAGCTTAGGAAAGAGACTACTATGGGGGTATAAAATGACAAATGGAGAGGAGAAAGAGAATAAAGGGGTTATGTACCTCACACCCCTTAAAGAGAACACAAAAACCAAAAGGTAACCCAATGAAACTAACAGGCAAAAAGTTTAAAACAAGCAAAAGGAAGTATTTGTTCACACATCACACAGTCAACTTGTGGAACTTGTTGCCAGGGGATGTTCTGAAGGCCAAAAGCATAAATGGGTTAAAAAAAGCATTAGATAAGCTCATGGAGGTAAGGTCCATCAGTGGCTATTAGCCATAGTCAGGGATGCAAGCCCTTGCTCTGGCTGACTCTATGCCTCTGACCACCAGATACTGGAACTGAGTGGCAGGGAATGGATCACTCAATTGCCTTGTTCTGTTCATTCCCTTTGAAAGTATTGGCACCTGTTGGAAGACAGGACACTGGCCTAGATGAACATTCTGGACATTGTCATGGACAAAGGCACTGGCCATTCTTATGTTATGTTTTCCTGAATTTTTACTAACCTGGAAGACTCCACAAACCAGAAATTTCCAAAGTTCTCAACTTCTTCTCCAATTCTGCCACCCGATTACCTAGAATTCTGAAAAACACAAAACAAAACAAAAAACATGATATATCAGCTGAGAAAGAAAGGACTTATTCTCACAGGGATTTATTCCACACCCATATGTGCATGTGTGTGCATAAATTCTCCACAGTCAAAGCACATACATATTAACTTAACTTATTTTTTGTTTCACTGACAGTCATGAACAAAAAAATTCATATAAAATAATGCATAGATGCTTACCTAAGCCTCTTCGAAGACAGAAGTTCCAAATACATTTCCTGTATATTTTAGATTTACTATGAAAGAATTACTGAGAGAATAGCCCCTATGCTATTTCTACTCCTTTTCTGGGATGAAACCAGGAAACAGAGCAGTATGCAAACATCATCTTTGAACCACAGAATAAGATTTGAATTGCTGCAAGGTTTGCCTTAGCTCTGAGCCAGTTATTTTATCCAATCTGCTTTGCTCATCATACCCTTTAATATTCCTTCGTAGCAATGCTACTGTTTGGTTCCACTGAGCAGGGTCTCACTTTAGTACTGAGCTCTTCTGTTTTCTTCCTTTGATAAACAGTCTCAAATTCTTTTATAGTCCTTATCAGCTGCTCTCAGTTTTGACTGCGTTTCTTGGGTCCACACAGCTTTTGTTCCTGATCCTTATGTAAATACTATCCTAAGCACTCCATCAAGATTTACACCTTTTAGTCTTAAATTTTTATTTTTTTTCAAAATCAGATATTTTGTATCTAACAAGAAAAGTTCCATTTTGTTCAACGTTTTGAAAGTGTTTCATCTCTAGAACAAGTCTCTAAAAATCAGAAGTCCTTAAATAAATCCAAAACAATATTGAATGGAAGGGAGAAATCTAGGGAACGTCTACCCTCGTAGTTGGGAGAAGAAATTCCCAGCTCAAGGAGACACTCTTATACTAGCTCTATTCAAGCTAGCAGTCAAGATAGTGTGTGACTATGGCAGTGGGGATGGGCTAGCTGCCCCGAATACATGCCCATCAGATACCCTACGCGTGTTGTTGGGAGGCTAGCCCCTCCCACAGCTCGCACCACTCTACTTTTAGCGTGCTAGTTTAATTAGAGCTAGCACACGTATAACTCCTCAAACTGGAAGTCATACCCCTAGCTCCAAGTTAGACACACCCCAGAAGACACATCAATGCTAAAAGTGACCTGGTAGTTGTAGTGCACAGCAAATTATATGCAAATTTATATGAAGATATAGCAACAGGAAGAGATGAAGTTTTGGGCTGAATGTTCAGAGGCAGCATATCACAAACCACTGAAGCAATAATCCCTCAACACTGCTCTGGTGGGGATGGAATACTGCGCTCAGTTCCACCTAGCCAGGTTTTTATGACACTCCATCTGAGTGCACTAGGCACCTGGGTACCAGAAAAAACTGAAAACTGGAAAGAATTTGAAGCACTGCAAAAAAATTAAGGGGTTATAGACACTGATAAAAGATTAAAAAGAAAAGATTGAAAGAGGCTAAATATCCATAGCCTACAAAGTCTCTACCATGAGGGGTCTGCAAGGCACAGGATAAGAGTCCACAAGTATTTCAGTGGCATAAATACTAAGGTAGGAGAGGAAAACGTAGGTAATCAAAGAGAAAGGGGATGAAATGAAAAAAAGGGAAAGTTTATGATAAATATCAGGGAAAGGAGTGAAGTGTACAGGGACATGAAATAGTTGGTGCATGGTAAAAGAAGCCCATCAGCTGGGATACTTAGAACCAAAGGGTATGTGTACATTAGAATAAAACTCCTGTGGCTGGCCTAGGTCTGCTGACTTGAGCTATAAGGTTATAGAATTGCACTGCAAACATCTGGGCTTGGACACCAGCACAAGCCCTGGAACTCTGTCTACACTGAAATTGTAGCCCTGCAGCCAGAGTCAGCTGACCCGGGCCAGCCACAGGTATATTATTGTGGCACAGGCACAGACTCTGACCAAACAGCTGTTTTCTCGTCTCTAATTTCAGTAAAATCTGACCCACTCTACATTTTTATTTTATACATTTCCTTCCTCATTAACTTTGAGACTCACTCTTAAACAACGTTGGCCTTACTTCTCCGTGGGTGCCCAGTGATGACATCTGCGAGGTAGACAGCAGCTTCCAACAAACTCTCAGCTTCCACACAGGAAGACTACTATAGAAGGATTCCTGCCCCCCTGCTCAAAGGACCCAATAGTGAATGGTGGGGAGGACTGGGTCAGGAGGGAGGGAAGAGAGCCTTTATTTACAGTGTCTGCATATTCTGCAAAGAAGCAAGTGCTGTAGAGGTGGTATGCTACATGGGGCTTATCGCTAAAGACAAGTGGTCACAGTTTGATATCTCTGTGCCACTGTTAATAGCAAAAGAGACTCATTGGCATAAACATCAACTCCCCTCCTCTCCTGGCAGTTTTGACTAATTATGGAGGCAGTTTTGAACACCTAGTTTGACTTTTGTTTTTTAAATAAAATGTGTTGTCTCAGCAGGTGCTGTAGAAGTGCAGAGCTACACTTCTATCAATCCAATGTCCTTGCCCCCAGAACAATGAGTATTTTTAAAGAGTTTGTGTGCACAGCTATAATCTCTTGTCTAGATCGAGACAGGCCAGATCCTCAGCTGATGTAAACTGGCACATCTCCATTGACAAAAGTGCTCCTAGCAGCAGGGAAAAGTACAATTTCCATTCCCTGTTAGTGATGTGGCTGGCACGTCAACAGCGCTAACCTGCTCCTCTTGTCTAGGATCAGGTTTTACTGCCCATCTACTGCCCTTGTTGTTCACACAGTGTAACGATGCCAGCTCCCACCTCACCCCCCGCTCCTGAATTTAGCAGCTCACATGTTGGCTGGCCCATGCTCCCCAGTGATGCATGGACATAACTTCAAAAGAGTTACACCAATTTACAACAGCTGAGGATCTGTCCTACTCATTACATTTAGGAGTTTTGTTTTGTTCTACCAGGGAAGGTGCATAGCCTTTTCTCCATTGATGAGCTCTCCCTGCTGTTTGGACAAGACTTATTTATACTATCACCTCCCTAGTACAGTGTATCACCTAGAAATGTTTGCTCATCCTCAGACTGACATTTTCTCTCATAGTCCTTCCTATACTGGAGTTAAAAGCCTGGACCTGAGCTGGCTTTTAAGTGTTTTTTTTAAAAAACAGCACAAGCTAATGACATGGGCTATAGCAGTTCCTAACCTCTGTTGGCCCCAATCCAGAATGGTCATCTAATTCAAGAGTAAATGAGTTAGCACGAACCAGATACAAACTATTTATAATTGTTCAAGCCAAGATTTTAGATCCTCTCTAGACAGGGCCTTAGATTCTCTAATTTGCATAATAATTCCATCCCACGGTGGATTTCAAAATCACACACAGAAGTTTACAGTCAGCTTTATAAATGTTAAGATGACATGCTTGAGAGAAGTATAGGTGAACTGCCTACAAAACCCACTAAATTACCATCCTCTAAAGGTAGGCCAAAAACCACACACCTCCACCTCTCCAAATTCCCTCACAAAACTCCATTTAGTCGCTTCTGTTCAGTAGCTCCTCTGGTCTCTTTGGAGCTGACTTTTTAAACCCATTACCCCTAAGTAGCCCTGGCTCCTGGTTAAGGAATAATGGCTAAAGGGATTAGGGATCAATGCCTCATTAAGAAGGTCTCAGCCTTGCATTCCAACAGCAAGTGGCAAAGGAACCTAGGCCATTGTACAACAGTACTAGAGCAGAAAACTAACCTAGACATCTGCCTAATGTCTTATCTAACTGAAAACTTATCACATTTTTGCTGCTGCTGTTAAACAAAAGCACTGGGTCACTGGTAAATTAAAAAATAATTGTGTCCCAGCCTTCAAGCAGCGAAGATGGGTTTGGACTTTGGGAATGGGTTAATTTGTTGGTGGGAGACAAATGAATTAACAATGATTCAGGACAGTTTTTCCTAGTCTTCTTTATTTATAACATGCACATAGGAGTTCATCTTATTGCCTCCGGCAAAAAATGGATTAACTGAAAAAAGAGCAGCAAAGCTCACAGGCCTGTTCCGAGCGCAATAAAAGACAACTCTCCAGCCAAAGGGCTTCTGTCTGCTGCTTCCAGCTGTTGTGTGTATATCCCACTGCAAACACATTAACTCCCCACTGTACCAACATGCGTTTGGCTAGTCACTCAAAGACTCCACCTGGCCTGAGTGTGGGGAAGTGGGTCTGTTATCAGTTCCCCTAATCTGTGCTCATCCATCTCATTTTATCCTTCCTAACAAAGATGAGCCATTTTAACCTAGAATATTTGAAAAGAACTTCTTCCAGTGAGACAGGTTAGCAACTGATGTCTACAAGTCCTCACTCATGAGCACTAAGCACAGACATTAAGACTGATTAGGGAGGGAAACATTAAAATAGCTCATTTTCTTTTTTTTCTCCACTAGGTAATAATAAGATCCACCATTTTTACAGGTTCCAATTGTTCTCCCTGTGTTGCAGCAGACCAGCAGAGGGAGCACAAGTTAACTAAACACATTCTGGGAGCCATGCTCCAGGAACATTGTTTATGTAGATGGAGCACAAAGTAGTAAATAAATTCAGTGGTTACAGGCGCCATGTCAAAAAGAGTTTGGGGAAGAAGAAAGGAAGAAACTGATAGAAGTTCAGTGATGTAATTTATTTTCCTAACAAGGCACTGCAAACAACTGGCTGTTAAAAACACCTAATGCAATTTCACAGATTCCTCTGTGCAGCAAGGTCTCTGCTTAGGGGAGGCCAGAGGAAGAAAGAAAGGAACAGAAGGATGAAGAAAGACTATTCTTCTATCTTTTTGAATTAGGTCATCTTTCCTTCCATTCCATTCCCTTCTCTCTCCAGCTTGCCCTCCCAGCCTGATATCTAATTCACCCTTCCCGCATCTCCAACCTTGAGCAGGGAGGAATGCCTTTTTGCACGAGACCCCTGTCAGCTTCACCTCTGCAATGCTCCCGTCCCAGGTAAAAAAAAAAAAAGTTTTCCCTCCCCTGTGCATCCTGTATCATCCTAGAAACACCCCATGCTGAGTCCACTTCTCGTTACCAGTTTGGTTTGCCTTCCTATTTTCAGATATCACCTGCGTTTACTGATATTAGTTCACTCCTCCGACATGTTACACGGGTGTTTCAAGTTTTGTTTTAGATGTCTGAAGCAACAAGGCTTCCTTCACTTCCCTTGGGAGACTAGTCCATAGCATAACACGTCTCACTGTCAAGATGCTTTTCTGATAAACTGCCCTTTTTTAGTTTCATCCTGTTGCTTCATGCTGTATCCAAAATAATCCCTATCCCTCCTGGCCACCGTTTGCAGATTCCAAATATCCATAGATTGCTCTGACTAACCATGGTTACCCGTAGCTATGTTAGATATTTAAATCTTAATGTTTGCTTGTAAAAGTTACTTCCCCCCCTCCCAACTATCTTTACTGCTCTGAACTCACTCCAGTTTATCATTCTTTCTTTCAGAGACGCATGCAGAACTGAATGCTGTATTCTAATTCCAAGTGTAGTCACAACAGAGCTGAAGAAAGAGATATGCCTTAATGTGTATGTATGTAGCCCAAAGTTGCAATGGACTTTTTCATGCCAAACTGCAGTGCAGAGTCACATGTAACCAATACACTGTCCAATACCACCACTAAATCTCTTGCAACTTTACTGTTTTTCAGGTTTGTGCCTCCTTCAATATCTGTGCACTCAGATTATTTTCCACCAAAAGTGTTCTTATGTTTCCACGTTATGTTTTAGGCCAAGCTTCTAATTTCTGCTGGTCCCTTCTCAGGCCCTATTAATATTTGCAACACTTTCTATTTACCAAAAGTTTGGGAGGATTATTTACACTAGGATTTGGAGAAAACGGACCAGTAGTAAGGGACAATCAGGTCAAACTAAAAGTTAAACAAAGGCAACTATCTGGTGCTGCAACATCCATGCTGCTATTTTTAGTGCATTAGTTTGAGCAGATAGCAGGAGTACATCTACCCAGGCTGGGAAGCACGCACCGAGCTGCAGTGTAGACATACTCTTAATACCTACTGTGGCAATCTGCCGGCTTCCCCCTGGTAGGTCTCGCGCTTTACCTCTCCCTCCTGGGGCAGGGCGCCCCCAGCTACCCCGTCTCCCTGGCTGTAGAGGAGCTTAGTCTCCTGGTCTGGAAGGGAACCTTCTCCTCCAGCCGCCACAAGCTTTCTGGCAGCTTCCTCCTGGTTTGTTCCCTCCTCCCCCTCTTGGGAAAGCAGTGTTTAAATACACCTGGCATCACCCTTCATTGGGTCCAGGTGTCTCTAATTGCCCTGCTACAGTTTCTTCTCTGCCTGCAGGGCGAAGGGCCTTTAACACTTCAGGGCCTCCATACCGGCCCTGGTATACCCTTTGGTAGCCCTCTGGCCTGACTTTACCACACTACATAGCAACTTGCAAAGTTTACAGACAAGAACAGGTCAACTACAATGCAGGGCTAAAGCAAAGAACCATGAAATAATAGGCTAGACTGAAATATGGAGGAATGACAGAAGTTAATGAGACAGTAAGGTTGGAAGGTCCCTACATTTCTCCTCAGATCCCCTAGTACTAATGTGACATTAGCCTCACTTCAGCTCAACAGACCCTTGCTCTATCCAAAGCATTTAAGTATGCCTATAAACTGTTCCTCTGTTTTTGTTGCCATTTCGAAGAATTATGCTATGGACTCTACTTAGTATTAGAGTTATCAATTTTCAAAATCATCTATTCTAGTACAATACAGTGTCCGTTAGTATTTCATCTTCCTTCCATTAAAGATATCTGCTCGTTTGTGGCAGCTGGTCCTGATGTGCTTTGAGAAGCCTAAATTACCTCTGAGTCAGTGCTGCTAAAAAGCTAAACACAAGAAATGCCTCCTTTCTTGTTCCCAATTTCTCAGGCTGCATAAGAACCCAGTCCAATGTTTTGATCTGTGTCAAAAGACAGTTACATATTCTCATGCTGGCTGCTATAGAAAAACCTGAAGTATACGAGATAGCAAGATTAGATTAGACTAGATAAAACAGTTAAGAGTACTGACCCACATAAATAATGTATTAAATCACAAAACAGACTAGGAATCATACAGCAGTGCTACAATCCAACAGTTTATGCCTCATAAAACCAATGTTCAAACTATTCCAAATCTATGACAATGAAGTTTCACTGAAGAGGAGTACAATATATCTGACTTTTCTTCCCTTCCATATAGTTCTCATTTTCTATACTAGAGCTCAATCATCAAATGCTAGTCTAACAAGTGTTCTGAATCCCTCTGTTGGTTTCCCCCAAATTCCAAGCCATACTACCTACTTGTTTGTTTGCCTTTGGTGTTGTATGACCATGTTTTTCTCATGGATTGTCTCCAGCAAGGCAGTAGCCAAAGATTTGAGATCTGAAATGGACTGAGGTGTGGCTGGTAGGCTACAACCATGATCCTCTGATAACAACTCTTGGACTAAAATGTTAAAACAAAAATTAGTCTTAGCTGTATGTAGACAGAAAGGTTATGCAAGCAGTTAGTAAGACTTAAAAAGCAAACCCACCCTTGTTTAATTACTTAGTTGAATGTAAATTTATTCCAACCAACCAGCAAAACAAACCCAGACATATAATACTCCAGCAGTCATAAAAATCATGGCTGTTTGAGCTGATCATTATTCCACAGCAATTGCCAGCACAAATATAGGTAGACCCATTTTTCTGCTTAGCTAATATTTCGTTTGGAAAACGTATTTCCATTCAGTTGGAAAGAACCTCATTTTCTATCTCATGACCTCCTGCCACAAACAGAACAGGAATATTTTTCTTCAGTCCAATTGAAAAGCTAAGCCCACAAGGAAGGTTTCATTTCATGCTTAGAACTATTGCTTCCTTAAGGTTGTGAGAGCCTTCCTCTGCAGTAAGAAAGCCTGTGGACTCATTAACTGTGGACTCATTAATGCACAGCTAGTGCACTGGCATCATCTCATTTGGTCATCTGCCATGGCTAGAAACTATACCAAAGTATGGAGAAGAGGACATAAAAGGAGTCAGTGCTGGAGAACGTCTTGAATGTCAATCTGTGATGACAAGTACTGCTGGTTTGGTATGTGCCTGTGTGTATGCAGAGAGGGAAAAGATTCACAGTGCAGGAGACAAGATTTGCCAGAAAAGGGAGGGGAAAAAAGTTAGCATAAGGAAAAAGTATCAATCTTTTCTGATCCTTAGTCTTTGCTCAGGGCGGGGGAATACATGGGAAGAGGGGATTGTTCTGTTGGTCTCTTCCTGAAAGTACTTTCAGAACTCCTCCCGCCAGGGAGAAGCAAGCCACAGTCGCTCCCAAGTGCAGGAGTAGAACTCGGACTTGACATCCCACCACCTTCCTTAACCGGTCTTCTCTATACGACTGCTGGAATAGAGCATCAAGGCTGGCACTGTTAGCAGAGAAATAAGGTGACAGAAGAGGAGACTCATCTGGGTTAGAGTTATCTTGTGCCTTGAAGGCAAGGATAAGAAGTTTAAGCTTGAAGTCATCAACAGGGGGAACCGAAGGACAAGAGAAAGGGGTCAGACTGACAGGAAAAGGAAGATAGGTTTAGCAGCTTTATTCTAGATGGGCTGGAGAGGAAGAGCGTACAGTAATCAGGTTCAAAGATGATTAGGAAAAAGCGATGTCAGAAATAAATGTCATCGTTCAAACTAAAGTAAGAATGAAGTACTGTACTACCACGTACTATCTATGCAGTACCTTGCTTTGCAGAAAGGACTCCAGTCAGTGCACTGCTGCTGGACCTACTGTGAATCTTTGAATTTTTCCGTCTCTCTAGAGCATTCTAAGAAAAAAAAAAATTATTTTTCAGAAACGTTAGCCTAAACATTTTCATCAGAGGAAGGGATCTGAAGGGGGGGATATTAATCATAGGGTTTTTCTTCTAGGGCCTGAGCCTATACTTACACCGCTGACTGGATGAGTGGGGCTCCCTCTGGAGTATTGGATACACTAACCAAAAGAGCCTTAGGGACTCTAAAGAATCTATGTCTCTCATCATGATCCCGCTTCACTGTTCTTTCTATCCCCCTTGGGCTTTTAAAACTTTCCTGTTTGTGGAAACAGTTGAATACATTTGTAAATGCCATAATACTTCATGTGGAATAGCAATCTGACCTTCCACAAAGTTTCCCTTGAACATGCTTGAAGAGGGAAAAGGAAAGCATTAAAACTCTCTTTAAGGTCCTTTCAACAAAAAATGCTGGTTTTCTGGAAGAGTTTAAAGCAAAAATCATGATTCTCACTAAAGCTGAATCCTAGTTATTCCCAAAGAACTGTCCTTCAGCAATCAGATATACACACACACAAGCTGCTGCTTTGTGGCCTCAGTTTGTCATGCCAGTGCTTGGAACGGTGTTGGCACTGCTTTGGAGGAATTTTGCTCTTCACTAGAAGGGCAGCAAATGCTCTGACTGCTTACCAGTGATTAGCAAATTAAGAAGCATCACCAATAGGCTTAAAGTCTCATGCAGAAAGATGGAGGATGTGGTGTTTGTTTGAAGTTGAAGCAGAGGATAAAAGGATGCATACCCAGGTGTCTACATTTAGTCCAGAAGATTTACTGTGCAAGAGTGTGCATACAGCCTACCCCAAAAGTGGAGGTGTAATGAAGATATATCAATCATTAAAATTTACTAAACAACAGTACTGGTATTGGGAACAGGGGAGATAAAAGAACAACTGCATGATAATACATGTCCTAACACTTTGTAGAAACACAAGGACATTCATTCTCTACCACCACCAGTCTTCCATTTAGCGACAGGCTGGAACATCGTCACATTCTACCCTAACAAGGAAGACCAATTTTTCCTAAATCTTGAGAGAACACATCGACTGTCTAGATATTTCTAGCAGGTATCACTTTATGCAATAGAATGATTGAGAAGTCTACAGAGAAGACTGAGGATGTAAACAAAATACACAGATACTAAAGTTATCTAGTTGTCTTAAACTGCAGTTAAGAGGAAGTTGTAAATGCATCTGGAATTTCTATCACACTACAGACCCAAATAATTTTATGCTGTTTAAATGCGTATAATATAAACAAGTGAAAAAAGTTACTCTATAAGTAGAGGAGTGCAGCAGAACAATATGCTAGAACTCTACCTTGTACTTAGCAATATTAGATTTAAGAAGGTTGACCTCTTCATGAAGTTGCTTTAATCTCTCTTGAAGGTATCTGGAAAATACATTACAGATTATAGAATTAGATTCCTGTATAGTGTTTCATTATTATTTATTAAACCCTGGCAATTTGTTAGTCATTGTTCAGCACAAGGCACAAACAGAGCCTGTGGCAGGACATTTCACATGAGGGAGCTTCTATAGGCATGTCTTCACTGGAGAATTTGCTTAGCATGAGTGGCACTTCCCCACTGTGAAGCCCTGCCCATGCCAGACACATGCTTTCAAATATGATGCTGTACTAGCTCATATGCTGGGATGGATTGCTGGTGGGATATCCCATGGTTCTTTGTTGTACATTAAACTGGGTTACTTTACACATTCATTCACAGGATGCTCACACGCTCTGGCTTAGCATGAAGCTGCCATCTTTTATGTTATGAACTTCCAAGTGGAGGCATCTGGTCAAATGCTGTGCAAATGCAGCAAGAATGGACCAGGCAAATACGGGGTTAACAGGCTGAGCCACTGTAGGTGACTTCCAAGCAGAAGAGAGGATCAGACAAAGTAGAACCCAGCATCATTGTGGCATAGCACTGGAGGACTAGCTGTAGCCAGGCTGGATTACCCTGCATTTTCACTGTGAAGTAGATAGGTTGCCAGCCTTTTCTGTGGTCAAAGCTAGATCCAGAACCATTTGAGTATGCTCAAGCCCCTCATTTACAGCTCAAGACTCTGTTTGACCTCAGCATTCACTACGGGATGTCTGAAGGGTACAAATACGGCTACTTCTGAAGTTGCCTTTGATTCTGTGCCATAAACTGACTGAAAGAATATGAACCATGCCCTCCTTCCTCTTGCTCATTCCCACACACTGAAAAGCAACACTCCCACCACTGCAGCCGAGCAAAACCCAAATAAGCTGCCTGCCATTATGACTTCTGACTACTAGTTCAGGATTTAGATGGCACGAAAACAAAATGTGAAACAGAACAACAAATACAAAGCACAACACTTAAGAGTCTGAAGCTGTCAGTTTACATTCTTTCAAATATTTTCTTTACAGTTGCGTTGTGGCCGAGCTCCTGATGCAATCACCAATTTCAGCAATTTCACAGAGGCAAATTGGTGCTAATGGGCAAAGGGTTCACTGTTCTTTATAAAAAACTCCTGTCTTTGACCTGACTAACTCACTAAACTAACACACCACTTCCATGGTATTTATTTGTGAAGCATAGCATGTGAT
The DNA here is from genome assembly GCA_007922155.1 of Mesoclemmys tuberculata. Lineage (NCBI taxonomy): Eukaryota > Metazoa > Chordata > Testudines > Chelidae > Mesoclemmys > Mesoclemmys tuberculata. The sequence continues at coordinate 59,590,474 of ML675624.1, read as the reverse complement.
ATACTGATTCCGTGTATCACAGGGTGGAGAAAGACACATCATCCATTCACTGAGCAGACAACCCGTGGAGCGGGGGTGTTTCATGAAAGATTGGATCCTGGTTTCTGGAAAGCCAGCCAGCTCTGCAACAGAACTTTGGGGGAAAAGCCTATTCTATTAGATAGGAAAGATAACTATTAATAAGCACAGGCCCCAGCTCAAGTTTTAGGATTTTGTTTCTTAACGTAACCATTTGCTTCCATTACTCTCTTGTTTCTAATGAAATCTCTATTCTTTCTTAACTAAATCTTCTTTTGTATTATTGTAAGTACTCACCAGTGCTGTGCATTACACAGGAGCAATGATTTCAGGGAGAACCAAAACTGGGTACACTGCTCCTTAGCAACCAGATCTGGGAATTCTGTAGCCAGTGTCAGGGCTGGATATCACAGGGGAATGCTCAAAGAGACTGAGGTGCCCCTCGTTAAACATGCCAGGCAAAGACATGGCTGGCACAGCCCAGAGGAGAGTGCTTGACTGGCTGACAGGCGGGGGTTGTTAAGGAGCTCACACCCAGCTTTCACAGGTAAGGCTCCTTCTCACCGGAGGCAGGGGGTAACAAGGTGACTCTCCATCCTTGGTACCCTGGGAACCATCATACTGTACATGCAGGAGAAGCACTGCAGACTTCCTATACACTCACCTGTTCTCCATACACAGGGCATCCACATCAATGATGCGATTTTCATGTCCTCCTAAGATGTGATTAAGCTCTTGGTTGAGTCGGTCTGCTTTATCTTGATAAGAAGACCGTTCTTCCTTGACATCCTGTAGCTCATCCAAGGCAGCTTGAAGATCGTGTTCCAGAGTCTCAATCTGAGAAGAAAGCAAAACACTATTGTTATTTTGCAGAATTTACTGCAGAGTACATTACCGCGAGACACAAAACAGTAGCAAGTACTTCACTTCTGAAGAGGGTCAGATTTAGAAGGTCAGTTAGTACATTTATGATAACCCATAAAAGTAAAGCAAAAAATAGCCATGAGCATACCAAAAGGCAACATATGAAGACTGAACCAAACCCCAGATTCAAACACCCTTAAAACTTCAGAGAAGTTTCAATCCAATTGTTGTAACAGGGTAAAAACATGTTTGTAAAATCAGTGCCCCGAGTCCATCTTGAGAAAAGCTACAAACCCATGTGTGGGGGACTCAGGGACAGCAAAGAGAAAAGACCTTGACCAAGAAGTAAACCCATGATAACAGGAACTTGCAAATGTAGCAGTTCCAGACCCAGACATGGGAATTTTGAAGTCGCTGCAAAATTAGCTTTGCAAGTCAGCAGTAAAGTTTTGAGGAGGGGGCTGCTAAGAAGATGGTAAAGAAAGGGTCTATCATTGACTTAGCGGACGAATTAGCTGGAGTAGATATAAGGGGTCATCAGACTGAGGCTTTTCAGAGAGCCACAAATCAAGAAGGGAGTGCACCAGAATCGCATTGCGCAGAGGGTCTGATCAACCGTCTCGCCTCTCTTCAGCTCGTCACTCAAAATAACAGGGTAGGGTGTCAGAGCTGATAACCCATGGGGCTTTGTTCTGCGGATGATAACCTGGGTGTGAATACGATAGAGGTTTCACCTGGATGAAAATATAGCATAAAAGTAGGGAGAACCTGGCCATGGTATGTTTGTTTTTTTGCTGCAGCTGAGTTTATTCATATATGTGGTGAGTAGTGAGTGTGAATGTAAAATTAGTAATAATTCTAACTGTCTTGGGTACATGTGTTATTGTAATTATTGTAGTTGTTTTTTAAGTTTTATCTGTGTATTAAGAATTTGTAAAAGAATAAGAGAAGATAATTTGTGGTAAGGTAAAATCCCCCAATAAATAGTGAATTTAGATTGAACATAGAATGTGTGTTATTGTGTAAATGAATGATAAATTTATGAACCGTTGACCAGGTCTTGGACTAAGACAGGTTTTAGGTGCCATTATCTGTCCACAAGTTGGTCGGGTGAATAGCAAGGGGGGGTCTCTCTGAACCTAGTGACTCAATGGGCGGGCGGAGTGTGTGGGCCGAAAGGTCAATTCCTTTTCCCTCCAAACATGAGCCCCTGCAGCTCCGTTGCTCAGTAGAGCTGCGACAGCAAGGTACTAACACCCTATGTATGTCTGTACCTTTCCACTCCCCTCCCGCTAAATAAGTGTTCCGTTATCGGATTCGTTCACTTCGGCAGTATTACGAGCTGAAATTGAAATGGTACAGATTCCTCAATAAGTCAAGTCTAAGTTGTATAAATGTGTGCTTGTAAGTGTGTGTTTTAAGAATTAATTCCTTTAGAAAACCCACTGTCTTAAGCAAGGAATATCAAGTCCCATTTCAAGTTGTAAAACTGACACAGAGCCATAAATTAGCAAAAGTAGACAAGATAAGGAACACTCTTTCTCCTTTCCAGGCCCCACGCCTGTCTAAGGCGTGGAAGATATACGAACTAAAACGTTTTTTAACCCTTTGTCACCACACCAGTCTTTGAGGATCACTACATCTCTACTCAACCTAACTGAATATACTGGGAAAGAAGAAACTACGATGCATCCTGGGCAAACAACATTTTAATCCATGATGCTCCCTATAATTGTTATCAGTAATATCATAGAATACACCCTGGTAAGAAAAGCTGAGATGCATAACCTTTCTGCAACATTTCTTTAGCTATTGACCTCAAAATTCATATAATTACTCTTTCCTGCACTACAATTTCCTCCCTTTCAAAATGAGAGCAAGTTGCTCTCCTCTTCTGACCATGCATGCGTGGAACAATTTTGTTTTAAAAGCATTGTTTACTCTATTGTTCTGTTCCACTTCATTCAATCTAAAGTTAAAACAAAGTTCAGCAATTAAAACTGAACTAGCTTTCAAAATATTTAGAAACTGTTTGGAATACAACAGCAAAGGAATATCTTGTTCACATCGTAGTTGGAACTAGTTCAGCAACAAGTGTTCAGTGTGCCAAGTAGTTCCTAGCATGGTTATAACTTGGTATCAAGGGGCCAAGCAGTTGGTATTTGGGTGTAGAATAGGTTTGAACTAGCATTGGGTGTGAGGCAAAAGCTAGGCTAAGGCTCTCTTGTGAGATCAGTTGTTAAGAAAATACAGCTTCATCTGAATGGGGGGGAAAGGGCCCTGGGGGTTTTTGGATTGGACACAGATCCAAAATTGTAATGACATGTTTAGCTTTTGGGATTAGAATTTAAAACCCAGCAAGCCTCACAGTTCAAAAGGTTTCATATTTAAAGTTCAGGTTTTGACCCATTTCTAACTGTAAGAAAAAACTCATCTACACAGGGCAGAAAAACTGTTCTAACACCTGCCCTTAAAACTCAGTTGTTTAACTGAAGTACGTGCAGGGCTCTGAAATTGCACCTTCAGTAGACTAACCAGGAGTCAACCAGAGGCATACTGGGACGAGAGCTACCAATTACCAGTGGATATCTAGGTGCATCAAGAAGTCTTGGTGATTCAGTACACAGAGATTACTAAGTAAGAGCAATGTTAAGGAGCACGTCCCTGATAAAAGACGTAAGACGTCAATCAGATGTCAACCAATTGTGGAAATGAAAGAACCCACTTTAACATGTTTATCTAGAGTCCCTGGCTAAATTTCAGTTGGACATATCGTAATGTGCTGACTTACATGCCTCTGACATTCCTGATTAAATATGGTATTCTTCACTGACAATCCTAAATAGTTGCTGTGTGCTATTAAACAGCTGGCACCTTCCAGCCTAGAAGCGAGACAAATTTCTGAAGTGAAGTAACTCTACCGCTACAAGTGCATAATTTGTACATATACCAAGCGCTCTATATGCACATATTCAATGAATACCCCCAGAGTATATACTCCCTTGCAGTCAACATCACTATCTGCATTGCAAACCAGGTAACAGCAATTACAGCACAGCAGAGGTATCTCAATTTATTTGTTCTTTTGCCAGCAGTGAAAACAATCTCAACTGAATGCCATTGGTTATTACTTGTTCTCGTGCTTTCTCCAGCTGCTGAACAAGGTCTTCGCGCTCGTGTGCTGCAAAGTGGCGTGCCCCAACTTCTTCATCTCCAAGTCTTTGTTTTGCTATTGTCATTCTAAGGAGCTGCAAGAAATACCAAGACTTCATAAGCAAAAGAACACAGAGTGAACACTTGAGAGAATATTAGCAGAGCATGTTGTATCACTAGAAATGGAATCTGTTGTCGGAGAGCCTTTCCAGACACTCTCCAATACCAACCAGGCATATTTAACAAGAGATCACTTTCCTGCCTATAAACCCAATACCATTCTCATTCAAATTGATGAGTTTTTGGCCAATGACTTCAAAGAGCTGGATTATGCTCTATAGCGGTAAATATAGAATTTTACATATGGGCAGATGTTTAAAGTGAACATGGACACATGATCCATTCACATTCTCCAGAAGTGCTTTTATACCAAGTTTTTCACCTCTATATCTGAAAGCTGTTTGCAAAGGAAGATAATGCATTTTACAGATGACTTTTCTGTGCCACATTTTCTAAAGCGACTTGCCCAGCACAAGACAAGCACCTCCTAAACAAAATCCAGTTGCAACCTTTGTGCAGAATTAGCATGAAGATTAAATAAATGGGGCTGTGTTTACATGAACATAAAGACAAATGTTTTTGAAATATCTATTAACATATAATAAGAACAGAAGACATTAAATATATTCACCTAAATTGCAAAATAAAATCTTTAAGAACTTCAGCATCTTTCATGGCTAGTGAACTATTTTTTTTAATAACAAAGCCCGACCTGAATTAACGTCCAACCATTTTCAATACTACTGTTAAAAAGGGGCTGCTCTGAGGATTAGGTTTCAAAGATTAAAAAGGGGTAAAATAAGCAGCCTACAGAGTACATGGGCTGTAGCACATGCAGCATTTGCAATTGTTTATACTTAATCCAGTTCAGAAGAAGTGCTACATCCCAGTAGCCCAATTTGTGGGATTTCCACAGAGGCTTGAGAAATCTGAAGTGAGAATTCCCATGGCTTTCCTCTCATGTTTCAGCTGCACAAGTGAATTAATGTGCACCATTATATTTCAGAGTTAGCATATCTATCTTCTGAAACAGAAGACTGAACATTCCATCTATTTTGGGTATTTAGAGGTGCCAGTTAAAATTCTGCTGATGCAAAGCAGGTCGTCAAAAACAGGCACTTCTTCTCTACTTCAGCCTCTGTTTAGTCTGCTACTACAGCTTCTCCTGATAAGCTCCAAAGAGTGACTTGCACCTCCTGAGCGAAGTAATGGGCCACAGCCTGCTTTATTTTTGACAAACTGCATTTTTCCCTCCCCAGAGAAAAAGCGTGTAAGAGGTAGACTCTGAATTGCTCCTGAAATACCATTGCTAATTTTAAAAATATATATTTTTAAAACAAGTAGGTTTAGGAATGGGGTCACATCTTTTGACTGAGCATACAAATGTGAAAGGGGTGAGAGGAGAAAAAACACGATGCTGACAGCTAAATTGTATTACAGCATCTCACTGTGCGACTGGTTAGAAAAGGAACCAGTAATAAAATAAGGATAATATTTCAAGGGCTCAGTCCTGCTGAGCACAGAGGAAAAATGGGAGAAGAGAATCTCTCTCCCCGTCAAGGCAAGCAGCATTAGGATCCTTACAAAGCACACACAGCATTAGGTGGGGAGTTTAGTTAATGCCATTACACTGTACTCATCCCACATCCCGAAAGGGAATAGGGTGTAATGTGCAATTACAGCCATGAGTAAATAGAACTTGCAGGAATAAAGGCTGTAGACAAATCACAGTTCATTATTTACATATGGAAGGGGGTGGGAGGAAAATCCTAAATACAAAGTGCCCCTAAAATCCAGTATCTTATTCCTAAATGATAGACTTTACTGCAGGCATTCAGCAACTCAGAGCAGCAGGTGTGGCCGAGCTCACCTAGCCCTCCAGTTGTGCACTCTGAGCGTCTGCTGATATTGCACCACCTGCTGAGAAGTTTTCTCCCTTTGTAACTCTTGGAATTTCAACATTTTAATGTTATGCTGGGTGGGGGGAGAGAAGTGCTGGGGAAGGGTTTATTCTATTTGAGTGTTTCATTATCAAGTTTATACTCCAGCCCTCTGGGCACTGTATTTTCATTAAACTGCCATTCAGGATAGAACCACACAGCTTCACTTTGTTGCCCTATACCTCAGAATAGGTTAATACAAACAGAGGAAGCCTCAGGACTCCAGAAACATTTACAGCACAGTCGATTTTGAAGAAAAGTGCACTTCAGCAGAGCCTGTGGTTCCTGACATGCTGAGTACACGCTAAACAAGCCAGCTTTCACCAAACAAATCAGGGTGCAGCATGCCATGACGCAGCAATACTTACTCTACAGTGCTAGAATCAGGCAAAAACGACAAAATCTACATCAACTGTTTGGTTAAGACAGACAGTCCCTGCCCCAGTTAGTTTAAAATCCTGATTTTTGATGAGATACAACAGGTGGATTAAAACAAGTGGCAGGGGAGAGGAGGTAACAGCAAAAGCAGGGAGTTCTGCATTGCAGGCCGCAAACATGGTAAACACTGGCATGGTCACCTGGCATGGCATGGTCACCTGGCAGGGCCTTGCAGGCATCCTGGCTCAAGTGAGTGTTCAGAGGGGGATTCAGACCTACTGCACACGACATACACATATGCTTCACTTTATGTGCAGTGAGTAATGCCATCAACCTGGCTGACACATGGAGTAGACTCATTCTACGTCACCAGTGGGACAAATCAAAAGGGCGCGATATTCAACACATGTGAATCTTTGCAGGGTCAGGCTCATAGCAACGCCATTGTCACCCCTAAACAAGTTTCAGCTTTCAATGTTACCTCTGTAGTATTTTATTTATTACACATATTATACCCCGCACTGCACCATGGCTAACACTACCACCTTCACCCTCACAGATTAAGAGCTCTTGCTCAGAGCACAATCTGCGCTGGGGCAATTGCCAGGGAGAATGAAGAGTACAATGACACTGCTTTTGCAGCGTGTGTGTATATCTCTTGGGAGCTTTACTTTGGATCCCCTTTTGGTTCATTAGAGATGGGAGACAATAGTGACATATTAGGTTTTGCTAATTTAAACTCTCTTTTTGGTTCCAAAGATAGGTTGAATTTATGAACTGAACACAGGGGTAACTGCACTGCATTGTAATTTTATCTGGTCATACACAATTTATCTCAAAATACTAACCAGAAGGTTAAATACATAACTAAATTACTGGTAGTTTCACACACAATATGAAGGTACATTAATTCTTTTAAACTCATTTTCTTCATGAAGAGCACCATCTTTAGCCCACAGTAGTGAAATGCTGTCCCCGGCCCATTATATTAATAAAATGTTACATTGGTACTTTCTTCTGGTACATCCCAGTGCACCGTTGTGCACTTTGTGTAACCATAAACAACTTGAGATAGGGACCATAAGTGCCTATGTTTCTCGTAGCGGGCCAACAATACTGTTAGTGCCAATAGCTACACAATTTTGTGTGTGTAATAGACAGACTAATCACATAGCCAGTTTCTACAGCAATTTGATTCTTGCATTTGATACATGCTACACATGTCCACACCCATCTAGCAGGCTTCAGCTGTCATACTTCCGTTTCAGCTGGTTAGGCAAGACTGCCAGACTGACTGACTCACGGTTATACTCCACAGCAGTCACAGAATAGCTCATAGTTCAGTCACAACAAAAGGTATATCAAGTCATGGAGTTTAAACAGTCAATGACTGATTGCAAGTTGAAGGACTCAACCCTGAAAAGGGCATTGAAACAACATCTATGCTGCTTTATGAACAGACCCTTCACCCCCCTAATTGTCTGGGATGCATCATGTTTTTTTTCTATCCAAACTGCTGCTGGCATTTTTCTGCAGCACCACCTAACCCTGATGGAAACAAATCCAGCTAACAATGCAGGCAGCAGCCAGAACTCTACACCAGAGCTCATAATGCTGCTACTGCTAGACAGCCTATGACTTAGGCTGGGAACAAGGCCCAATTCTGCACAGGCTTGAATTGTGGTAAAAGTTCTTACACCGGGCAAGTATTTGGGTCAGAGAATCCTACTAAGTGGTAAATTCATGTATTGGACTTCCAAGCAACAGTAGGCTGCTTGGCCCACAGATAGCACCTCTGACACGGGGGTTTTCACATAAAGTCATTGTCAAACTGTCTGCTCTCTCGTGTAGTGTCAGTAATACTGTAGTTATTATTCTGGACACAAGACAAAGTATGGTCCTCTCACTAACCTATGCGTTAGCAGTTCAGCAAATCATTTCTGTGGCAGTGACTTGTGTGAGTGGAAATTCAAGGGGAGACGACACTCACATTGTCTTCCAGGAGCCTCCAAGCGCCCCTTTGTCAACTTCTAGCTCTCCATTTAAAGAGGAATGTGAACTCTTCAGTCCCTCTACTAAATTTCAGGGTTTATTCTCCAAGTACCACTGTCCCAACACTGGGTATAAAAAGGGTTTAAAAATCACGTATCCTGTAAACCTAGAGCAGTTCTCATGTGTCAAGAGTTGATAAGAGATTGTGATCGTAAAAACAGTCTTAGAACTCTGTTGCTGGAATGCTACAGTGTAAATGTAGCTGTATCTCTTTAGCGGCAGCAACAAACATTTCAAGAGACTTTTTGGAAATGTTTTACTGTTTGTGCCATTCAAGTTCTAGCTGAATAAATGGAAAAATTAGTCCATTAAAAAAAGTCAAATATGAGTAATTTGCTAGTGCCTAGCTGATTATGTACTTAACATCTAGAATCCATGATTCCCATAATAAGTACAAGGTCATCAGTTAAAATTCCCATTAACCCAATTAACTCTTGTATCTTACTACTGATGAACATCAATGCAATTTGAAAAAAAATCAGGCCATCAACACACTTCCCTCAACAGAGTCACTGAGGGATATTTAAAAAGGTTTTTTTTTTTTCTCTTTAATTCTACAAAGCTGTTGCCACTGAGGGACAGGCTATATGAGTCACACATGTTCAGGTACGGGCAGAACTGTTCATCTAGAAGCAGCTTCACTGGCTTCAGAAGCAACTGTTTGCTCATCTCTTGCCAGAAATAAAGGTGATGTTGACCTGTTGGGCATCCTGCCCACCTTCACTTTGGAAAATATGGAGAGAGAAAAATGGCAGTATAAAAGTGTAAGAACAAGAAACTATTGTAATTCTGTGTTTTTCTTTTTCTTTGTAATTCTTTATCAGTACTGCAATGTTGAGTTAACTCCGCTGCCAGCTCAGAAGAACTGATGAAGGAACAATCTCAGAACTTCTGCTATCAAAGCTAGGAGACTGTAAAATATGGCACCGACTCCCAGCTTTCAGTCTCTTGGGAAGACCACAACTCCTGCTTTGCAATTCAAAGTCAGCAACCTGGCCCCATAATAAACTGCATGTTTGACTTCTTAGGCAAATGAAGGCTAGCTGTGTTCTTGAGATGAAAATCTCAGGCCAAGTTAATCCCTGATGAAACTTTTTTTTAAAAAAACTGTTGATGATGACACCATTTTGGATGCTTTTCTTGTTGCAGAATTCAGTTTACTCAAGGACACAAGGTCACTACAATGAGTCCAGCCCATCATGTGAGAATACAGATATCACAAAGAGGGCTACTTGATGGCAAATCGACCTACAGATGGCAAAGGCAGCTCAGACCACAGAAACTGGATTTACTGCTAACAAAGCCATAGCGCTAAGAAAAATAATTTGACAAAACAGGTACAATTGCGGTATTTAATTCCACTGGTATCTGTGGAATTACATTTACTACAGAACATATAGTCTCATAGACTCATAGGTCAGAAGGGACCAATATGATCAT
>ML675624.1:59560561-59580169 GCA_007922155.1 Mesoclemmys tuberculata | reverse complement strand
AACTCAGTTCCCATCCCATCCAGCATTCCCACAGACCATTGAGCACAGTCCAGAGCTTGGTTCCCAATGAAACACCCTGGAAGGGAGGAGAGGCAATTGGAGCTGGATGAGATCTCTGGGTTTCAGGTCGCTAAACAAATGAGCATATTACACACGTTCATTCTCAGTGACTAGAACACACCATTCTTTTCTACAGGCAGGGCCATATTTAGCACACCCACGCATGGGTGCATAAGAATGGAAAAGGACACAAGCACATCCAGCACACAGGCCAGACATAATGGCCTTGTTCTCCAAGCACTAGAACTCTCCAGGGACAGTGCCATTACTGGGACTAATCTATGAAAGGGGATCTAGGAAGAGGTGTAGTCATAAGTCCCAGCAACGTTGGTCAAGCAGAAAGACCCTCTCTACGGGTGGCCAAATGGCTGAGCTCTCCAGGGCTTCCAGGAGGCTGAGGCATAAGGCCTCTCGGATCCCTGGCATTGTAAGATTCTGCATTGCCCCAAACATCATGATGTGGCTTAAAGAAAAACAGCAGAGAAAAAACGTGGATGGGTGTGGTTTTGTTTTTACTACTTATTATATTAGAAGTTCAGCTCTTGCCCACTTCTTTTCACCACCACCAAATGGAGAAGAAACAGCATTATCATATAAATACCCAAAAAAGGAAACCAGAGAATTTGAGTGGAAAGGTTTTTAATCAGATTGCTGGGCACTCGAGTTACAAATTTAAACAAAAAAAGAAACAGCCAGGAGAAAAATTGTCTTTGTTATAGTCAGACCCTCAATTACTTCACATTAAAGACTATGAAAGTCCCTTCCTACACTCCAGTTTGCTAGCCCTCTAAGGAGACTCTGCAGCAAAAAGGGAAGCCAAGACTTCATGTTCCTCTAATTTATAAAATTAAGGTTTTCAAAAAGTACTTCACAATCCTCTATTCTTCAGGAAGAAAACAAAACATTAACTTAATTTATTTTTCTGAGGAAGGACGGTTGAGTGTTGAGGGCACTAGTTTAGGAGCTGGGAGACCACTGCTCTGGTGTGGACTTCCGGTGTGATTTTGAGCCTCTCTGTACCACACCTCTTCATCTGTGAAATGGGGAGGCTCTCTCTACATCATTGGGGTGTCATGGGGATAAGCATATTAAAAAATCGTGAAGTGCTTTGAAGTCTACCGATGAAAAGCACTATAAAAAAAACAGGCATTCTTCATAACTATTCTCTTCCTCTACAGATCACCTTGCATGCCATAATCTAGCCCTCAGTAGGGGAGGCAGGTCATCAGCCACTTCGGGCAAGACATCTGGTTTTTGCTTTTCTGTGTTTTCATTATAAATACAAAGATTGGAATAAAGTGGAGAGACTGTGTGAATCTTTTTTCCTATGGCACAGTCTTTGATATCCACCTGAGCAACCTCTTATTTTGTGTGTGTTTATGAGGCAACATGATCCCAAGCCTCCTCTGATGGCCTTTTCCAATATATTTATTTTTGGTTGACATCTTATTGTTCTTTGACATGACACAGAATTTGCATTAGTACATACTGTAGGCATTTTCTGAGCAGCATCTTTGACAAAGACGGTAAAGGGGTGCCAAGAAACATTAAAAAGAAAGGGAGGAGAGAGAGATAAAAACAGATAAAAGGCAAATCTGACTATCTAAGGTATTTATATGGTCATGGTCACCATAGCATCAGAGTATTTCTTTCTATAAATCAACAGCAGTGTGAAGTAGGGCACTAATATCTCCATTTTACAGAAAGGGAACTGAGGCACAGAGAAACTAAGTGATTTGCCTGAAGTCACAAAGGAAATCTGTGTTGGAGGTGGAATTGAACCTCACTCTCCCTGAGTCTTAGGCTGATGCCCTAACCACTTGACCATTCTTCCTCTGCAAAGGAGAGAGCAGGAGACAGGATGCTCTTCCAAAATAAAAGTTAGTTTCCAATGAGATATGGGGAGAACTCATGAAAGAAAAGAGAACACAACAGGAAGCTAAGCAAATGGAGAAAGGGATGGAAAACCAGAATGAGAGGAAACAAAGCAAACACATTTACAAATTTATTGGAGTAAGTTATACCAGAGGGATTAAGCACCTTTATATCAATATAGTTACATCCAAACAAGAGTTTTATCACTTTATCAGTGTCTGCAACAATGTAGTTACTATGGTATAAAAACTGTGTTTCGGCCAGCTCTTAGGCCGCAGTTCTGTAAGCTACAGCAATCCAGTGGAACTCTGCATGAGCACAAGGGTACACCAATACCAGATTCTGGCCTTTGTGTAATTTTTATCCAGCTCCCCATAAACCCCACTAGTTTTTGGTCCTTATCTCTCTCTCCCCACCATGTGTTCCAAGTCCTATCTTTCACTAGTCTGATTTGTGTGTGTTGTACTTTTGTGCACTGATTCAGCTCCAACTAGTACACACATTTATCCTGAATTTATATATTTCAATTAACAGACAACAGGAGTTTGATTAATACTGACAGCAGATTTTGAGCAACATTCCATATACGTTGCTAAACTTAGTAATAAAATAAATTGGTTATGTAAAGATAATTAGCAGGATGATTACTTAAAATGAAATATATATTTCAAGACCACCTGGTCTATATTTGTGGACAGAAAAATATAAAATAATGTCTTGACTAATCATACACTGAAATTTTACATTATTGCATTAGAGCCTTAAAAACATCACATGAACAAGGAAAGATTAAATGCTTATCCAAATATATTTACAAATGGAAATGCCAGTAACAGCAAAAAAACTGTGGAATTTAGCGGTGATTAACCTAAAGCAGAATCCACAATAAATATTCAAAGACAATAGAACAAATGTAGCACACACAAAAAATAGTGTACAAGGAACCTAGGTTACTAGTATCCTGTGCAGGTGTTTTTGTTCCCTTGTTTTGAGTATTTATTGTAACCTCAATATTCTGGAATCCTATGAATAATAGAACAAAATATTTCTTCATTCTATTTTTCTGAGGAGTTAAAATACCAGTCTTGTCCAATCTACACATTACATGTAGTCTTCCTCTTAAAGAAAAAGAAGTTTGCACTACCTTGTTGTCTCCTTGTACTTCTCCCAGTCTTTGTTGAAGCTCTTTAATTTCTTCTCCTAGATTCTTATTTCGATCCCGAGAATCACTCAATAGTTGGGCAAGATTAGCCTAGGAAAGTTACAACGTTATATTAGGCAAAAGTGTGCTTTTGTGTGTAAGGAGTGTAGGTGGTGATTGAGAAGGAATAACAGGTTTTTTCACTATCTTTCAACAGTGTTTAGTTTATCAATGTTACCTAGACCACATGCTTCATTAGATATAGCGGCATCAGAATTCTAGCATCTAAATTACTGTAAAATAATTAATTAAAAAAGGCATGTGTACATTCAAAGCTTCAAAACAGTACCAAAAAATAAATAAAGCCAGATGGGAATACCCACACTATCTCTGAAACCTCTGAAAATAAAAAAAGCTTGACAGACAAAATCTGACAGGAGGTAGCTCAACTAATAGTTTTAAACATGGGTCTGATTAGGCAAAAGGCATAGCTGAGATACAGTTTATAAAATGGGAGGAGTATGCCCTCTGCTTAAATTCTTTATGCTATTACTCAAATTAACTTCAGAAAATTCCCCACCCCACTCCCCACAAGCCTCTACCCCCATACATAGCTGCTCTAGAACATCTGATATGTCAATGTAGTGCAACATTTAGAAGATGTTAAGCATGATCTGATCTTGTTTGTTAACTATTGCACGTTTACTGAAACATATCAGATTCACTGAAAAACGATATTCTTCCACTAAAGTCCCAAAGAGGTACACGCCTGAAAATAAAATGGTCTGTTTCAGAAGTTATCACTCATAGCCTACAAATTTTGTAAGGTAAGCTACCTTATTTCTCATTTTCTACTGAATTTACCTAGCCTGATCATTAACCAAAGTACAGTGTAATCTCTTTCATTTCTTATCCACCCCAAAAAGTTAGCTAACTGGAAAATGAAGTTAGATTTTATGCAGTTTTCCTGACTGTCTCTCAGAAAACATGTATCAATGGACATAGTGTAGACAACATCATGTTTTTTCCATCAAACCCGCTCCATAGGCATTAGAACGGTGGTGCCCAATATGCTGCCTGCCAAGGTATTGCTAATAGATCGCTGGTAGTCCCATCAGTTGCTAGAAAATTTAAGTTAAAAAAAATGTCTAGCTCTTATGGCTCAGAAGACAACTTGAGTGTGACCGAATGAAGCACTGTCTGAATCTGGGTGGAAAGAGTTTAGAAAGTTAAGTCTAGAGTTTGAGGCCTATCCACTGATTGGTGTTTGCTCCAACCTCCTCCCACACCTCTCCTTCACTCATTGCTCTCCAGGGTGTTGCCCATTCCTTCCTCCTCATCTCTCTTCATTCCTTTCTCTTTCCCTTAATCCTCCCCTCTCACCTTACCTTAGCCCCTTCATATATTTTTTTAAATGAACACACAAAAACTAAACCCATACTCGCCATGGAACTAACACGTTTGACAACCATCACTGGGACTACCCTGCTTGTATGTTGCATCCCTTTACCACACCCTTCGTCTATTCTATTTCAACAGATCTACTCACCTTAATGAAGTTATTTCACAGGACTAGGCTATTATATTACAAGCAATTCTGAGAGGCACGGAGTAAAGTTTTCAAAAGCATCTATGTGACAGATTCCTAAATCCAATTTTCACTTAGTCACTTTTGACCATTTTACCCATAGTCTCATGCTATATAGCCCCAACCCTGAAAACAATCCATATAGGCATAAGGGTTTGCCTCCATAAAATCTGATTGCAAAATCAGGGCCTACATATATGCAGCATCCAGTGCAATGGACCTGATCCGATTAGTGTCCAAAAATCCCAATGTAATGGAAATAGAACAAAAGAAAATCTCATTTGTGATTGTTGTTACCATAGTCAGCTTTGTTGAATCAGGCGGCCGATATCACCGTCAACTTTACTTGTTTCTCCATGAAAGTTTAGACAAATACATTGGTCCTCTGTACTAGATAGACCATTGGTCCTCTGTGTCAATTCATGTTTCTACTATACTGAGGTTAAAGGCTTAGAAGATAACGATAAGTTTCCTTGCATTTTTGGAAAAGATCAAAGCATTTTAACTGCTGTTATGGTTGAAGACAATGGTTCAAAGCTGTCTGTTTTAGCCATTACATACTACCTAAACAATGTAACTATCCAACTTAAGGGCAAGAATTAATTACTTTCTGATTTTAGTTTTGAGACAGCAACCTTTCAACAGGCACAAACTCTTTTTCAAGGTCTGCTTCAGTAGAATGATCTTTTCTACATGCTAACAAATGAGTATGACAATCATCAATATACCAAAAGGATCAAACAGTACCAAGATGCATTCTGTCAACGGCTCAGAGACTTACTGCGTAAGGTGCATTAAAAATATTTCAGGTCATTTGCAGGATTTTTTCATCTGAACCAAAGCAGCTGAGGCTGAAGTTTTTTCTAGAATCAGCTGACTTGCAATGCTCTGATGCAAATTTTGTGAAGAGAAACTGAATTTCAATAAAGGCCAGATAAATGAGAGATTGAATTACTTAAGAGCAATGCTATTTGTAGAAGCCTCTTTGAAATACTTCTATTTGTGAAATCCATTTCTATTACGAAGTTGAACGCATCTGAATACTCCAATACCACAGGTAATTTGAACCTCCTGAGAAGAACTCAATGTCACTAATCAGTGTTTACAACTATGACTCTCGAATTTTACTAATTGAGCCAAATCCAGCTCCACTGACTATAATGGGTGCATGATCAAACCCATGCTAGATTGTCCCTCTCTGATTTATTTCCTACAAAAATATTATTCTGGGATTGCAATTCTCCACTCCATTTTACTTCTTAGTCATATCAATGACTTAAAACAATGTAACAAAAATCTTTATTTTCACAAATGAGATTTTGGGAGAAATTTAAAACAAAGGATTTAGACAACAAAAATAAAACAGGCTTTTTAACATGCTTAGTGCATCTCAATAAGCTAAGCACAGACTTCCTCCATAAGACAGAGCTTCTATTCTACTCCTTTTAAACGGAAACAAATAAACCAGGCCACCAATGAGTAATTTCTGGAGAATTCATTCCTTCATTTTAAAGGTTCCATACGACATATATTTTGAATTGTCTCATATTACAAAGGTTTTGGCAAGACATCATCAAGGCTCTCAGTTAAACATGAAAGAGGAGAGAATTTTGGAGCTTTAGATGCTCTATAAGGGTTACTAAGAGCCAGTAAGATACGGTCTTTCAAATTACACATGGTCTTAGTACGCTTTCTTTGGTATGTGCAAGAAAATGTATTAACAAATAGCTGAAAGATGATAAACCTGTAACAATGGAGAACTCACTACATGAAATCAAAAGGTTTACACTTTTGAAGAAAAAGAGAAGAAATGTATAAGAGAAAAATATACAGTATGACAGGGTTAATTTTTCCATCTGGCAATCATTCTCCATATTTATGAAACAGGCACTATGTGTAAATACAAGTCAGTTGCAATAAGGAACAACTTTGAAAAATTAGTCAAAAGCAACTACTCTTTACTCACTTCTCTGAAGCATCTTAATGCCAAAAAAGCATTTGGGATAGGTACTGTAAATGCCATAAGTTCTTTCTGCTACTGTTTGAATCTGTAACCGTATTATTTAATTCTGAAGTGCCTTGGGATACAGTTTTTTGGGGAAAACAAAATAAAGTTACAGAGGGCTGTATCTTTTAACTACCAGAGGAACACCTGTCTACTTAGGAATGGTTAAAAAATAACTATTCCAAACCACAAAAATTCTTAAGTATAAAGAGAAAGAACTGTCTAACTTCCTGAAGACTTTCTGGAGTTCCGCCATCTTTAAATCTCACATATTCTTGTGTTTCCACAGAAAGAAAACCAGTGTATTTTTTGAAACTCTGTCTAGGGAATGGCTGCAAGAGGCATTGCAGTAAATTAACATCAGACTGAAAAGCTATGGAAATATTAATCTGAGTTTAGGATGCGAGTTATCTTAGTTAATTGTGACTAACTCTTTGAGGTATTATTAATCGCTTGATTTATATTAATCTGATTTATATTCACTTAAAATTTTGCTTAAGTCAATAAACTTATGTGTTTGTTTTATCTAAAGCAATGCATGTGGATGGAGTGTGTTCAGCAAGAGTGACAGTGCTTGTGCAAATCAATTTCTTTGATAAATTGATGGATAAACGTAAATGAGCTTCCAGGGTGCAGCGTACAGCACTGAACCCTACAAGATGGCAGTTCCCACGGTTGCATCTGGGACTGGGTGTGTTTGTTGGGAGGCTATCCAATAAGTGGTTGGCTAGAAGCAGTCCTTCACTAGGTCAGGGACTGATTACTCGCAGGAGGCTGGGCGTGGGCTGACCCAGGAGTGGTGGTTCACACAACAAAGCAGGGTAAGTCAGGGCCCAGGAGTGAAGAATTGTGGTGACACAGCTACACACCAGTCCAGATTGTAGGGGGGACCGTTACAGGGGGCATTCAGTAAGGGCATTTTCATCCCCACCTCCCAACCACATGCCGCTAATGTGTCAAATAATTTGTCAGATCTCGCAAGAAAGGAATAATTCCTGCTTAAATAAAGGCTGCCACATTGCCCCAGAAGAAAATCCTCTCATTTGATTGTTTTATGGGAGTTATTTCAGTTGCTTTCAGAATCTGAAATGGACAACTTTGCCTCAGGCAGAAGGTAAAACAGAAAAAAAAAAAAAGATCTCTGTAGCCTTTTGAGCATTATGATTAATTAACATTCGTGTGTTTTTCAAGGACATTAAAGTTGATCCACGGGAAAGGTTCTCTCTCTACTGCAGCAAAGTAAGACACTGAGAAAGGAGAGGACAGTGAGTGTGTGTGCAGCTGAGCCTGAAAAGAGCCCAACATTTTAAAAACGTGTACCAATGTGACCGAGACTACTGTTAAGCACACCTTTTCTTTTTAAGTCACATTCTGAGGAAACAAAACACAGTGTCACCCTACAGAACAAGACTTGGAACATTGCTAAAAATCCCAGTTTTTGACCTACATGCTCACAACACACAACGCCCTGTTTCTGTAAGGCTAAAAATATGCAGCAACCAGGGTCCCTCCACTCTGCAGGCTGGATTCTTCTAAGCAGGTGCAGTTTGAAATATACAATACTGTTCTCTGAAGCATTACTAGGACAAAAACAATCTTGCAATTTTCCATCTGCCATCTCACAGTAAGGGAGTCACTCAACCACAAACAAGAAGAAAGCTCGTAGGTCTCACTTTATTACTAGTATTTGGCACATGAGTAATACTTATCTTCAGACCCCGTAACAAAGGGGAAATCACATTAATCAATCTTCACAACTCCCCTATGTGGTAGATAAGGGATGATAGTTGACCTCCAAATGCTGCTTCTCAGAAAATGCTGCTTCTCTTATCTACTTAGTGCAAAGCCAGCAGAACTTCCTGCAGGAATCTGATGACAAGGAGCTGGAGTCACACTGCTCAGCTTTGACTAACTCCGATAGTCAGAAATAGCCACCAAGAGTAACTGGATGGAGTGAATCTTTAAACTGGACTGACAGGTGAAGGGGATAGGCAAGCAGTTTGTGTGGGGGCAAGTGTAAATTTCTTTGTAAAACAGCATACTCCTTTTCGGCTCAGAAATGTAGATCTTTCTGATGTTGTGGTTCAACATGGACCATCCGCTCAGATACCAGACCTATAAATTCAACATACTGTCAGGGGCCAAGTTGTCAGGGCCGTGATTCTCAGTACAGAGAAAGATGCCCTGGTTCTAAATGGGAATCTGAGGCCAGAGTTTCATCCTGATGGGACTGGTTTTGGACTTTTGTAACAGAGTTGAAGACCATGCCTGCCTGTAGGACACTATGAAGCTACTGGGAACAAATGTTTTGTCTCTCCTGAATTTTGCCATGATCTTTGCTACATGAGAGACTGGTCGAGAGTCTCTTTTTCTAGCTGACAGAGAAGTTCCTTGCTAAAGAAGAAAGGCTTTCACTTGAGCACTGTCTACTAGTTGAGATTTTGGGTAATTCATCATGAACCTTTGTGACATGGATTGATATTCTGCATCATCCAGAGCAGTATCCTTCCCCAGCTAATTAGAAAAGGGACATGCATGCATGCCCACAGCCTGTACAAATACGCCACAATCCCCACCAAGCATTTTGTGAAAACAGAGCAAACACCAGCTCAGAAGGCAAGTGTGGAATTAGGTCTGTTGTCCTCAACATATGAAGTAGTACACAGTTTAGGCACCACGGGAGTTCCACCAGTCTTTCACAATGGAGAAGGAGAATCCTATGCAAGTAGTATCTTTATGGAAGGGACTTTACTGGGGAAACAGATGCAGAGATCAGAGGGAACCACACTTCGATTTTGGGTTTTACTGGCTCCAGCTCTTACTGAGCTTAATGTTATGTTTGTGCATAAAGCACACAGCAAAAAAGACAGGGCAGTATGGTCACTGACATGCCATACTGTCTGTAGAAGTGTACATAGAAGCTAAGTAAAACAAACGTATAGCAGTTACTCTAAAATATCACAACTTCATTCTACACTCACTGATGTTCTTTGTTTTCTTTGCCTTATTCATTTAAGACAAGCTTTTGTTTAAGAAGTTAGTGAACAAAACAAGACCACAGTATGTTGTATATGATTTTTTTTTGGCTGCCAAAAAGGGTATCTGAGAAACAAGGTAATCTTTTGTGAGACCATCTTCTGTTGGCAAGCCTGCTGACAGCCATTTCAGGCTGCCGCCTGCCCTAGAAAGGGATGGCTGAGGTTTACGACCTGGGGTGGCGGGTGAAGCTTTTCTTTGGGGAGGCTAGCTTCCCATCCCACCTCTTCCACCCGCGGTCCCGCCCACTCTCCATCCCTGCTCCACCCCAGGACCCACCCCCTTCTCCAGCTCAGTCCCCTTCCTCTCTTGTACACACCCCATCCCCAGGTGGCAAGCAACAGCACAGGGGCTATGCCCGGGGGGGGTGCCCCGGCGGGCCGGGGCACGCCGCGGGGGGGGGGGCGGGGACCGCCCCGGGTGAGCGCCGGGGGGGGGGCTAACAGAGAGGAGGAGGGACACGGCAGTGGCTAGGGGAGGAGAGGAGGGATGCACGTAGTGAGTGACAATTGGGGGGGGACTGAGCAGGGAGGAGAGTGGCGGCAGCGGGAAGGGGTGATGAAGAGAGGCAGGGGGAGTTGAGCGGGTAGGGATGCAGCAGTGACAGCAGAGTGGGGGGGTGCGGAGCCAGGTCCTGGGATGGAGTGGAGCCTGAGGCCAAGTGGGAGTGGACTGAGGCGGGATGGGGACTATCCTCCCCAGGTGGAAGCTTCAGGCTCCCCCTCACCCCCATCGCCCAGGTCCTTGTAAAATCACAAGGCCTCTGGGCAGTTGCCTTCTTCCCCCCTGCACTTTGGCTGAACTGTCTGTTGGTGAGAGAGAAACTTTCGAGCTTACACAGAGCTCTTCTTCAGGTACACGGCTACACCACCACTGCATACAAAAAGTGATCTGCCTAATATTGCACCTAGCACTGCCCATAATATTTAGGTACCAATTTAATTTCAGCTAATCAGAAAAGGGAGAGGTTACAAAAAGCTACAGACACAACCCTATGCTCTGATGCTGCAGACACTGGTCCACATAGCTTTATTCTTGGGGTGTTGTCCCATGGGCAGTCCTTATTGACTTAAATGAGATTACTCAAACAGCGTTAAGCAAATGAGTAAAAGTTTACAGGACTGTGGCTCTTGCCATAGTAATTTCTCCCTCCACATATTTTATTTCAAGGAAGAAGTTACACTAGATTTGCTCACGAACTTTACTTGGTATTAAAAACTTCTCAGTGCACATGCAAGGTCAGAGAATTGACAAATCTAACTTCAAACATAGAAAGCCCACCCTCATCCTCAATTTAAGTCAGAGAAGAAAACTAAGATGAAGGGGGAATGGGATCTCCTTCCTGGCAATACAGCTCCACAATATAATACCTAACAGAACATTTCTAAATTTATTAATGTGACAAGTGTGCGGTAATATAGCGAATGCGGATCAATGCCTATCAAAGTATAATTGGAGCTCTGTTCTGATGTTTATCATTTAAATAAGGTGTATTATGGGTGCCCGGTTAACCAATCTGTAGTTAGAGCTCCATTCTAAAAATGGGGCAACCTCTGCCATAGGGGGCATTTCAATGTGAAATTTCACACAGCTTTAGTTCAGTCCCTAGGGATGCCAGCCTTCCATCCCCTACCCAACACCACACCAAAGGGTACATGAGGGTAGTTTGGCAAACGGATGTTTGGAGCGTGAAGATGGACGTGACTGAATGAAGGTTGCAGTGGGTGGTCTGTGCATATGGTCAGTGTGGCAGCGGTAGAGCATGTGAAGGTAGAGCAGTAGAGTATGTACTGTTAGGTAGCTTACATTTTCACTTCCTTGCTTTTATGGGCTTGAGCCAAGACTACTATACACAACATACCTAATGCTTCACAACGAAGTTTTTTGTACATTAATATGCACTATCAAGGCAGGAAGGGGAAATACTACAACCTACCACATATTAGAACATGGCTGAGGACACATTCGCCAAAGCCACATTCTGACTGGCTGTTCACTGATTATGGTGCCAACTCCCCACAGTGCACTGCTGGCACCTCGGCACAAATGCATTCCCTAAAGCCTGGTGAAATGGAGAGATGGGACACTGAGGGTGGAAGGATCAAGATAGTGAGGCAGCGTGGGGAGCTGGTGGACACAGATGACAGGGAACCAAAAAAAAAAAGTGAGTTTTTAATCCATCTTCTCCCCCTTGGGGCCAGGCTGTCATTTCAGTGTCATTTTGTAGCCCTGACACTTCTGATGCACTTTCTGTTACAAAAGTTGAACTGAGCCCAAATTGGTCAGAATTTCAAGTTTTGCATGATTATGAGAGATTTGCACATGTACAGCTGTCCCTCACAGAGCTCATTGGAGGATTGGGGCCTTCGGTTTTATAGATTAAAAACTGAACTGAAATTGGCTGCTGGGCCACTAACTGCTACTGAGAAGGCAGCCAAGCTCCGGGGTAGGGAAGTGTCCAGGAAAATTCTCTTTTCCTTTTTCTTCATGTTAGAGAAAAAAACTAAAGAAATATCTTCACAAAGGTAATACAAAGATATTTATAATGTCTTCCTTGTTTTTTTCATCCTTTCAGTAGGAATTACATTAGCACAATACTGTTCTTTAAAACGGTATTCTTGGGAAATAAATGGAAATCACTGAGTCATATCCTTAACCATAAACTACATTAGGGTGTATCTTGATCGGCTACTGACACACTTCTTCGGTGCTTGGTAGCACACAAAGTACATTAACAGCCTACCGACACACAACCTGGAGTGTCATAGTGCCCTTATGGGCGACTGTAAGGATCCCTTTAACAACTTGGGTAAAAAGGTGCTTTACTCTCTTTCACTGCTGGCTAGTGTAAGTCAAGAGCTTTCTCGAAAAGGCCCCCAGGCAAATTGTTATTATATGGATTTCTAAACACTCACTATTTTAAGGCATGACAAGTCGTATAGTTGTGGCTTCCAAACTTAAGAATCCAATCCTCTGGTATCTTAGAGACTTGGATCCAGGGCAAAATTACTTTTTGGAGAAAAAAAATCTGGGTGTAGGGACTGTCACCTCACTTTCCACCTAATCCCATAATTGTGCTGTGCAGAGGAACTACTTTTCACATTGAATTATTCAGCTCTGATTATAGCAGCCACAAGTCTATACTGGGTCATTGATTTTTAGCAGAACTCCATATTCAGGTAAATGAGGAGTTGCACTAAAAGTCAATGGCTCAATACAGCCCCTGGTGAGAGTCAATACTATATTTTAATAATTCACGGATATTAAATTCCATTAAGCAGCACCATTTCAGTGTTCTGAAGGAGCAATTTTGAAGTACTGTGCCATTGTCTATTTTTATTAGAAGGCCTTGAAACTAAAATTTTAGCAATATGGGAAGAAGCATGTGCTGACTTTCAGGAAAAGGATAATGGGGAAAGAGCTCCGACACTCTGAGAACATGGGGGGAGGCAGTACTCCAGTGCATTCAGGTCACATGCCTGAGGATGGACAGCCCCACTTGTTATTCAATAGGCCTAAACCTCTTGATTCCAGTGCACAACCTTAGGGAGACAGGAATTAACACCCCCCTGAACTCAGATAAACTACTGATGATTTTATCTGGGCAGGGACAAAACCTTGCAAGAGGAATCATTCAGGGGCCCCTATTAAGAGTCATACAATCCCCACAACGATCCAACTCACAAAGTCCCCAAGCTTATATACATACACATATATGGAGAGTACTAATATCTAGCCAAACTAAGAGCCCAAAAGGCCCCCAGCCAGAGTTCCTGAGTCCCAAAAGAGGACACCTCATGTCCCCTGCACTGATCACTGATGTTTGAGTGTGCTGCGATCTCCAAGTTGTGAATCTTGGACACTGCTGTATTGTAGTGTCCATCCCAGTCGTCTCCATACAAATCAGGGCTTCACCTCCTCCTCCAGCCAGGTTGCGGGAGCTCTTTAGCTGGCTCTGTGGGCCAAAACCTTAGCCCTGGGTTCAGGCTGTGTTTAGACTTACTGCTTGCAGCAGCTTGCAGGTGCTTGCTGCCCAAACCTAGCCTTATGCCAGCAACACCTCTGTGCCACCCAAGTAGCCTATAGTCAACCCAGCCCGTCTCCACTGAGGCAAAGCTAAACTCCATCAGCAGTAGCATTTTCATCCTCCAGTAGAAAGCAGCCTGGCAATGAGAAGTCAAGAGTGGGATTCTGACCCAGTCCTTTAGCCAACTAGATCTGAGACAAAGGAGCCAGCTCCCCTCTTTGCCTGCCCTCTGATCTAAAGTTAAAGGAGAAAGTGAACATGGAAGGCCGGCCCTTCCACACTACTGACATACATATGTGAAACAGAAGCTTCACAGGTTTCACTAACACAACAGAACCAGTAAACTCAGAATAAAGGTCGACAGGTGGTTTTAATTCACTCCAATGCACAGACAGTATTTACAGTACATTTAAGTCTTCATCCCTTAAAATGTACTTTTTTCCAAGAGCAATTTTCTAAGCTTTCTGCATACATTATTTTCAGCACTTTTACTTTTCTGTAGACCATTCTGCAGGGAAGTACTGGGCACTGTTGCCAAAACTTAGGAGTTCATCACAAGTCTCACCATATTTGGTATTTTTTCTTAAAACCCCCGCTCCTGGAGTTAACTAGTTATATGAAAATCTCAGTTACCATTTGAAAAATTTAAATTTTAAAAAGGAAGTTTTTAGCTCTCAAGGTTGCAGAAAAAGCTAGCAAATGTGACCCGAGTGAAGCCTAGAGACTCAAAGAAAAAAGAATCCATAATTTGTTATTTTTAAAAGCCAAGATTTCTAAGCCAATCTCATGATCATTTGAGGCCTGAGTTGATTTTTGAACATTTGGGGATATGGATTGGAATTTTATTTTTTGGCATTTAAAAGGGATATGAATTTAAATTTTTAAATGCTAAGTTAGATAGTGAGGGGGAAAAAGCTGTTAATATGAATGTTAGACACCAGGAGGGACCTATGACCAACTAAAACAGAAATTCTCAAATTTTCCATATTGTGGGTTACACTTTAGAGAGATTGTTACATGGACACCCTCCTTCTTTTAGGCTCACCCAGATCAGCTTCCCTTCTATCTGTGCTCACATAATATCCCAGTGGCAAAAGAAAAAAGTAAAAACTAAGAGCTTTCACTAAAATATGGCAATAGGAGAATATTTATGTATTTTTGCCTGGCTTTAATGCAGTAAATGTTTTGCCCTTTCTGACAAGTTATAACAGTTATTTCATTGCACCCTCCCATTTCTTCTATTTCTCAGCAGAAACCAAGATCCATCCTCATGCAAAAGCCAACTCTCTGCAGGCTGAAAAGTACTTCATTGAGCACACTATGTGTACCTCTGGCCTAAAACAAGTGCAAGCAATTAATCCAGTTCTCTCTCTAAAATTCCCCAAAAACCAGAAGAGCATGCAATTAGAAAGAGTACAAGCCTTTTTTGACACCATAGTTCCCCTATTGTGCATGTATTTTAGGACCCAAATACAAGAAACAAAGAATAAAGAGGGCAATCTCAACGTTCAATACCTTTGCTGATTTCAGTCTACATAAAGCGATAATCATAAACCATTTGCTTTGTTTAATAATGATTGCTCAGGTATTTCAGAGGTTAACATGTTTAAAAGAAAGCAGAAGTCCCTGAAGACTTCATGGTCTTCCAGTGTGAATTGCAACGTCCACTTGAATATCAGATTTCTTACTGAGATCAACATAATTTTAAGAGTTTGAATTTTCACAAAGTATTCTGTATGATATCAACTAAAGCAGAAAAAACCTACCTGTTTCCTTTTTTCAGGAGGAAGAGATGGATCCCCATCCTACAAATAAAGAGATACCTTTTATTGGCAGCTTATTTCTGAAATCAGTAACCACAAACTTTGTGACTCTGAAACGTTAAAAAAAAAAGAATATATCTGAACAAATTGTTTTTGAAAATTAAGTTTCAAAAGGTTGCAGCTTGATTAAGACACTTCATGTTAGCTTGCCAGTTCCAAGAATCTTCTGAAGTTAAGATATATTTGCATTGCCAACAATAGCAGCTCATCATACATTTGTGCTGCATTGTTCTCCCTAACAGTACATTATGTTACTGTGGCATAACACTGCAGTCAATTTTTATATGGTAGACTGACTAGTCAACTAATCCCCTTGGGACTGGAACGGTCTTTGTGCCTTATACATAGGCTTGGCAGAACTCAGCTTATTTTTTCTTTCCGTTTTGATGGTTGATATCCATTTTTTTCAATTTACTATTTTATTTTTACATTTGCAGGAAATTAAGGGGCTAGGTTTGGGGTGAGGGCAGGGCTTCAGGGGGTTCCCTGTACTGACTACAGAGGACTGCCTGTACCATGAAGGGGGCCAAAGACACTAGATGTAAGATGCAGGGAACACTGCTGTCCTGGCTTAGCAGAGCACAGATCCCTGGTCCGGGTGGCAAGGACAACTACCCATTCACTGGGACCATGGGGTGAGGGTAGAGGGAAACCCCACTACTGAATGGCTCCATCCCTGGGCAAGAGCCATTCAATAGCAAGGTGGATTTCCCCGTGGCCAGAGGCAAGTGTTCCTCCTCACAGCTACGGCAAGGGGTGTCTGCTCTGCCCCACCAGGACCGCAGTCTTCCTCAGACCTGCAGTTACCCAGTGTCACTGGCCTATGCCATGCCAGGAGCCCTCTGCTATTCCATTGTCATAGCCTCACCCACTTCCTCCCTTCCTTGACAACAGTGCTGCCCCGGATCCCTTCAAGCACAAGGTGTAAAAGGGAGGCTGAATTCGTACTGACTATTAGAGATATTTCCATCAATTTCAGAGTAGCAGCTGAAACTGACATTTACCAACATCTATCGATTTAAATTCAATCCTGCCACGCCTACTTTTACAGTGCTAACTACGTTAGGGCTTAACAAATGAATAATGGAGGAATCAGGATCATATCATCTGGGAGTAGTATAGCAAACAATTAATTTTTTACAGCACTTATTGCATTCACAAATGGAAAAAAACATTTCTTAAATTCAGGTTCATTCTTGCCCAAATCACTAGAATGTATATAAGGTAACATACAATCAGTTCCCGGTATTTCTTTTTCAGTGACTGATGTCGTTCCCGCAACTGGTTGGCCATAAGCTTGTACTGGTCTCTTTCCTGTTGACATGTATCCAGTTCCTTAGAAAGAATCAGCAATGCTTCCTTTTTACTTTCTAGTTTTCTTTTACATACCAGATACTGCAAGAGAGGAAAGTCAAAATAACTGGACAAGGCACTAATTCACAAGACCATGCTGAACTAAGCAGACTAAGTTTGCATTCTTTAAGAAAATACTTTATGAGCAATTTGTTAAGAGGTGACAATGTATGTCTTTGTAGGTTAAAATTGAAGACTTTAATCTGCTAGAATCACTGGAAAAGTATTAGCAGGACCAGAGAATCCTAAAAAGAACTCTTAGGGCCAAATTATTCTAGCAGTCTCAAGTCATTGAGTTTCTTGGTCATTCCTCCCTCCACCCTGCCCCCATCCATAGAAGCCAAGGAATTACATATCTTTACTATGCAATGTGGAGGATTAACAGGAGGCAAGACGCTTCTGCAGAGGCCCCTTGATTCTACTAACCCCACACTGCAATTGCTCAAGGACAGCAAGCCTCTCAAGTGCCTCCAAGGATCCCCGCAACTACAGCTACCCCCGAGACCACCCTCTGTCCTAAGGGAGAAAAAGGTCCAAACAACAGAAGGGCAGGCAGCATAAACTCCTCAAGACTCTAGATGAGATTCCTATTTCCAATTAATAGAGTGTATGTTGCTATAACCCCATTGTAAACAGGAGTAAATCCTTGTGTCATTGGGTAAACAGGTTCAAAATATGTCCCATTGTAAACGACAAGTTTATACTGGTTTACCTAGAGAGTCAGAAGGATGTGGGAGAATCCAAGGATGTTTGGCAAGGCCTCCCCACCCCGCCCCAAGTCTGAGCAAAAATTGGAGCAGGGCTTCTAAAAGGACTTTAAGAGAATGGGTGAGAAGTATGCCAGAGGTGCCATTCCTGTGCATCTGTCTAACCAAAACCACATGCACAGGCTCCACTTCCTTGCATGGAAGGCAGAGGAGCAAGGGGATCTAATTCATAGATTCCAAGGCCAGACAGGACCATTGCAATAATCCAGCCTGACCACCTGTATAGCACAAGACATAGAACTTCCGCAAAATAATTCCTAGAGCATGTCTTGTAGAAAAACATCCAATCTTGATTTTAAAATGGTCCATGCTGGAGAATACATCACAAACCCATGGTGACTTGCAATAATTCTAACTATTAATCCCCTTCAATTTTTTAGTTTGCATCCCATATCAGCCACTCCATTATCAATGTCCAACTGATAGGCTATAATTTTAAAAGTTAAACAGGATGAAGTAGGCAAATATTGGCACAATATTAACTTCCTTCCAGTCTTCTTGAACTTTCCCAGTGTTCCATGACTTATTGAAAACCAACATTCAATGGTCCAACAAGCTCCTTAATCAGCTCTCATACAACTCTTCAATGCAAATTATTTGGACCTGCTGATTTAAAATCTCATTTTAGTTGCTGTTGTTTATTATTCTCCCAAGACACTAGTGGAATGAGTTATGATAGGACTATATCATCTGTTTATTCTCCCAGTACAAAAAGAAATATTTATTAAACACTTCTGCTTTTTCTAGAACATAAGAACAGCCATAATGGATCAGATCAATGGTCCATCTGTCTTCTGCCCAGTATCCTGTCTTCCGACAGTGGCCAATGCCAGGTGCTTCAGAGGGAATTAACAGAACCGGTAATCATGAAGTGATCCATCCCCCTGTTGCCCATTCCCGGCTTCTAGCAAACAGAGACTAGGGAAACTACAGGGCATGGTTTTGCATCCCTGCCCATCCTGGCTAATAGCCATTGATAGTCCTATCCTCCATGAACTTATCTAGTTCTTTTTTGAACCCCGCTATAGTCTTGGCCTTCACAATATCCTCTGGCAAGGAGTTACACAGGTTCACTATGTATGAAATACTTCCATAGGTTCATTTTAACCTGCTGTCTATTAATTGCATTTCATAACGCCTACTTATTGCATTATGACAAGGAGTAAATAACATTTAATTTATTTACTTTCTCCAATACAGTTATGATTTTATAGTCCTCTATCACAGTGGAGCCCAACTTGTGGTCTCTGAGGATACTACAGGTAGTCCACGGAAAGAAAATAATATCCTCACCAAGGAAATGTATAATTTCAAATAAAAAATAATTTCATATAGTTTCTAAAAACCTACTACTGTAATTTATTTTACAATTAGTAGCATATGATGGTCCGCAAAACGTTTGGCGCTTGAAAAGGGGTCCACACACTGAAAAAGGTTGGGAACCACTGCTCTGTCATATCCCCCCTTAGTCATTCTTTTCCAAGCAGAAAAATCCCAGTCTTATTAATCTCTCCTCATAGCGAAGCTGTTTCATACCCCAATCATTTTTGTTGCCCTTTTCTATGTCTTTTCCAATTCCAATATGCCTTTCTTGAAATAGGTTAACCGGATCCGCACATGGTATTCAAGAAGTGGATGTACTATCGATTTATAAATAGGCAATATAATATTTTCTGCTTTATTATGTATTCCTTTCCTAATGATTCCCAACGTTCTGTTAGTTTTGACTGCTGCTGCACACCAAATAGATGTTTTCAGAGAACTAGCCGGCCAAAATCTCTTTCTTGAGTGGTAAACACTAATTTAGACCCCATCATTTTATATGTATAGTGGGGAATCTCCATCTTTATTGGTTTTTAAGCTACTGCTTGACAAAGCCCCAGCTGGGATGGTTTAGCTTAGGTTAGTCCTGCTTTAAGCAGGGGGTTGGACT
>ML675624.1:59496416-59560551 GCA_007922155.1 Mesoclemmys tuberculata | reverse complement strand
GGATGGTTTAGCTTAGGTTAGTCCTGCTTTAAGCAGGGGGTTGGACTAGATGACCTCCTGAGGTCCCTTCCAACTCTAATCTTCTATGATTATGTTTTCCCATGTGCATTACTTGGCATTTAACATTGAATTTCATCTGCCATTTTCTTGTCCAGTCACCCAGTTTTGTTACTCTTCAGTCTGCTTTGGACTTAACTGTCTTGAGTAGTTTTGTATCATCATCTGCAAATTTTGCCACTTCCGTTTATCCCTTTTTTCCCAGATCATTTATGGATATGTTGAACAGTACTCCCAGTAGAGACCCCTGGAGGACACCACTATTTACCTCCCTCCATTCTGAAAACTGGCCATTTATTCCAACCCTTTGTTTCCTATCTTTTAACCAATGACTGATCCAGGAGATAACCTTCTCTCTTATCCCATGACAGCTTACTTTGCTTAAGAGCCTTTAGTGAGGGACCTTGCCAAAGGCTTTCTGAAAATTTAAGTAAATTATATCCACTGGATCCTTGTCCATGTGATTGTTGACCCCCTCAAAGAATTCTAGTAGATTGGTGAGGCGTGATTTCCCTTTAAAAAGCCATGTTGACTCTTTCCCAACATATCATATTCATCTATGTGTCTGATAATTCTGTTCTTTACTATAGTTACAACCCATTTGCCTGGTACTGAAGTTAGGCTTACCAGCCTGTAATTACTGGGATTGTCTCTGGAGCCTTTTTAAAAAATTGGCATCACATTAGCTATCCTCCAGTCATCTGGTACAGGAGTTGATTTAAATAATAGGTTACATACCACAGTTAGTAGTTCTGCAACTTCATATCTGAGTTCCTTCAGAATCTTTGGATGGATACTATCTGGTCCTGGTGACTTGTTATAGTTTAATTTATCAATTTGTTCCAAAACCTCCTCTAATGACACCTCAATTTGAGGCAGTTCCTCAGATTTGTCAGCTAAAAAGAATGGTTCATGTTTGGGAATCTACCTCAGATCCTCAGCCATGAACACCGATGAAAAGAATTCATTTAATTTCTCCCTAATAGCCTTATCTTCCTCAAGGGCTCCTTTAGCATCTCAATCGTCCAGTGGTCCCACTGCTTCTTTAGCAGGCTTCCGGCTTCTGATTAACTTAATTTTTTTTGCTCTTACTTTCTGAATCTTTGGCTAGTTGTTCTTGAAATTCTTTTTTGGCCTTCCTAATATTTTTACACTTCACTTGCCAGAATTTTTGTTCCTATCTTCCTCAATAGGATTTAACTTCCACTTTTTAAAGGACACCTTTTTTCCCTCTACTTGCTTTTTTTACTTTGTTGTTTGGCCACAGTGACACTTTTTGCTCCTCTAACTACATTTTAAAATTTGTGGTTATATTTAAATTGAGTTTCTATTATGGTTAAGGATATGATTTGGTCATGGATTTGGTCACAGATTCCATGACTTTCCAGGATCTCCGTGACTTCTGGGCCAGTTCTGAGGCCACTGCCCAGAAGCTGACTAGTGGCCAGCCCACCAAAGCAGTGGGCTGGAGCAGCTGCAAGCCCCAGCAGCTCCCTTTCCAACTCTCCCCTAGGGTATTTTTAGTAAAAGTCAAGGACAGGTTGTGGGCTTGAGTGAATTTTTGTTTATTACCAGTGACATGTCTGACTTTCACTAAAAATACCTGTGACAGAATCTTAACCTTAATTATGGTGATTTTAAAAAGTTTCCATCCAGCTTGCAGGAATTTCACTTTTGGCACTGTACCTTTTAATTTCTCCTTAACTAACTTTCTTATTTTTGTATAGTTCCCCTTTCTGAAAAGAAATGTTACTGTGGTGGGCTGCTTTGGTGTCACTCTTCCCCCAGAGATGTTACATTTTATTAGGTTATCGTCACTATTACCAAGCAGTTCAGCTATATTCACTTTGTGGATCACGTGCTGTGCTCCACTTAGAACTAAATCAAGAATTGCCTCTGCTCGTGTGTTCCACGACTAGCTGCTCCAAGAAGCAGTCACTTAAGGTGTCAAGAAACTATTTCTGCATGCCGTCCTGAGGTGACATGTACCCAGTCAATACGGGATAGCTGAAGTTTCCTGTTATTGAGTTTTTTATTTTTATAGCCTCTCTGATCTCCCCCAGCATTTCACAGTCACTATCATGACCTTGCTCAGGTGGCCGGTAATATAACCTTACTGCAATATTCTTATGATACGTTTCCTTCTTTCCAGCACAGGCAGAGCAACTCTCGTAAAGGTGTTGCAGTAGGATAGGTTTTCTACATTTTATGACCTCTGATGGTATGCAATCTTTTCCAGGGGCTTTTACATTGGGAAGGCCATCTATAGCAAGGTTAAGCTCCTCGACAGCTGGTTCATCATCAGGTTGGTTCGTAACAGGCAAGCTTTCAATAGCATTGATGGCTGCGTCCATAACAATATTTTCACAAGAGTAAAGCTCAGAATAGTATTCTAGCCAGCAATTCATCTGCTTGGTGTGGTCATTAATAGTTTCCCTGTTGTTGATTTCAATGGGGCTGTTTTCTTTGAAGTTGGGATCAAGCTTTCTTGATCCCATCAGACACTTTTCTGATGTTGCATGTATCGGCTGCTACTTGGATGCTTTCACACAGATGGAGCCAACAGTCATTGACATAACATCAAGCAGTTTGTTGTACCTTAGTTCTTGGCACTCTCAACACTTGTAAGGTATTTTCATTTGGGTCTCTCTTATAATTGATTTGGCTTTATGTTTGGCCTTGACGACTGGTGTCATCTCACTGGACTAGGTATCAAACCACTCGTTAGTCTTGTTTCTCCTCTTTTCAAAGACTTTCAGAGCTGCATCATAGATTGTTGTTCAGTTGCTTCCACTTCAGCTGGGCGCCTATGGCTCAATTGCTGGAGTCAAGGGCTTGTTGTAATATGTTCTTGTATTGCTGTGACTTTTCTTGGTCCACTATGGTACTGATGTTAATACGAGGATGGCATTTTGCTTTTAGCTCTCTGGATTCTCTTTGGTTTAAGTCTGACCTCGCTGCATATCAAAGTATGGTCTGTGTTGCAATAGGCACTTTTATGACTGTGTGTAATAATGACACTGTTAAGGTTGATAAGCCTTGTGATGATAAGAGCCAGTTGGTGCCAGTGACCAGATTTGAGATATTTCCAAGATGCTTTGAGTTGCAGCTGTTTCTGGAAGCATGAGTTTGTTACATAGAAGTCATGGCAGGAACAAAATAGCGTACTTGCCCCAACTCTGTTCGGGATCTTCTCCCCCCGCTACCGAAACAAGCTTTCATTCCTCAACCGAGGGAATCTACTTGCACACAAGTTCTAATGGAAACCTGTTCAATCTTGCAAGACTTAGATCTAAAACCAAGACTTTTGCTGATGACGCAGCAGTGACAAATCACATAGAAGCTCATCTCCAAAATCTTATGGACAGCTTTTCCAAAGCCTGTCAACACTTTGGCCTTATTATAAACCTAAAAAAGACTAATGATGTGCTAAGAAGTTGAAGACACACCCTCCATTAATATCAGTAATTATGAATTTGAAGTGGTGAACAAGTTCTCATACTTGGGGGTCTACTGTCACAGTCAACCTTTCACTTGAAAAGGAAAGCCGATATCCATATTGGAAAAGCTGCCAGAACAATATCTAGGCTGAGCAAGAGAGTATGGCAAAACAAGAAACTGACAAGAATGCATAAAGATCTGTGTGCATCGTGCATGTGTTATCAATGCTCTTTTGTAGGGAAGCAAAACATTAACCTTATATTCTCACGAGGAAAAAAGGCTCAACAGCTTTAATATGCGTTGTCTTTGTTGAATTTTTAAAATCTCCTGAAGGACAAAGTCAACAACACAGAGGTGCTCAAGTGGCCAGTATAACCAGTATACAAACACTCCTTAAACAGATATGCCTCTCCCGGCTTCGGCATGTGTGCTGAGTGAATGGACATCCTTTATGCCAAATCGGCATCTGGGAAAAGATCTAAAGGGCACCCAAAATTATGTTTCAAGGATGTGTGTGAGACTTCAAAGAAATGGATATGGGTAACTGGGAAAATCACTCTCAGGACCACAGCCTTTGGAAACAAGAGCTCAATAAAGGTCTCCAAAGCTACGAAAGGAAGCAGTCCAAACTAGCAGAAGAGAAAAGAGCTTGCAGAAGGCAAAGTCCAAAGGTTGAACCCCCCACCTTTAAATGTGACAGATGTGGCAGAGATTCTCTCTCTCTCAAGTGGGTCTTCTCAGCTATAGCCATGTTGGTCATAAAATCAACTGAGTAAATTTTCTACCTCTCAGGGGCACATACCCATGGTGTCTCAAGAATGAAAGATACCAAAGAAGAAATATTCTTATCATTCAAGCACGGAATTACTATCCATAGAAATTCCACGACACAGTTTGTTTCATTTTAGATTTTTACTTCATTTGACTCTGCACTTTCTTTCACATATAGTGCCATGCTCCCACCAGTATGACTGATTCTGTACCCTGGTATTACTGTGTCCCATTGATTATCCTCATTCAAAGTTCTGTGATGCCGATTATAGCAATATCCTCATTAAATATGAGGCACTCAAGTTCACCCATCTTAGTATTTAGACTTCTAGCATTTGTATATAAGCACTTCAAAAATTGTCACCTTTTAGCTATCTGCTATTATGTGATGTAATTGAATGGGGCTCTTCCATTTGGCTGTTTTTTAAAAAGATCCTACCTATTTTGTCATCTTCCATCCTCTCCTCATTAGGATATAGAGAATCTCCATTAATAGATCCTCCCCTTAGGGATGTCTCTGTCTAAAACACATGTTCCTCTGCACCTGTCAGCTTTCTCCCAGCCCTTAGTTTAAAAATTGCTATATGAACCTTTTTAATATTACATGCCAGCAATCTGGTTTCATTTTGGTTTAGGTGGAGCCCAGCCTCCCTATATAGGCTCCCCCTTTCCCAAAAGGTTTCCCAGTTTCTAATAAATCTAAACCCCTCCTCCCTACACCATTGTCTCATCCACACATTGAGACCCTGCAGTTCTGCCTGTCTAACTGGCCCTGCACATGGAACTGGAAGCATTTCAGAGAATGCTAACATGGAGATACTGGACTGCAATCTTTTACCTAGCAGCCTAAATTTGGCCTCCAGAATCTCTCCGCTACCTTTCCCTATGTCACTGGCACCTACATGTACCACAACAACCAGCACCTCCCCAGCACTGCACGTGTCCGTCTAGATGTTTTGAGAGATCCACAACCCTCAAGCCCAGCAGACAAGTCACCATGCAGTTCTTCCAGTCATTGTAAGCCCAGCTATCTATGTTTCTAATGATCGAATCCCCCATGTCTATTACCTGTCTCTTCCTAATAACTGGAGTTCCTTCTCCCAGAGAGGTATCCTCAGTGCAAGAGGATACCATGACACCATCTGGAAGGAGGGCCCCAACTATGGG
Source organism: Mesoclemmys tuberculata (assembly GCA_007922155.1). Lineage (NCBI taxonomy): Eukaryota > Metazoa > Chordata > Testudines > Chelidae > Mesoclemmys > Mesoclemmys tuberculata. Next base: position 59,555,115 of record ML675624.1, on the reverse strand, counting down.
ATCGTTTTCCTCTGCTCCTGTTTGATGTTCTCCTTTCCTGAGACTTTCACCCACCTCAACAGTACAGAGGCTGTCGGAGTGTGGGTGAGACCCTTCTACCGTGTCCTGGAAAGTCTTATCTATGTACCTTTCTGTCTCCTTTAGCTCCTCCAGTTCAGCCACTCTGTTCTCCAAAGCCTGTACACAGTTTCTGTGGGCCAGGAGTTCCTTGCACCATTAAAAAGTCTCATTAAGAAGATCTCAGCCTTCCCTAGCAAGCCGCTGGGCTCAGCACATGGTCCCTTAAACAAACAGACCACACTGTACACTTCTGTCAAGCAGCATTCACATCACAAACAGAGACATAAAAGAAACCCACCCCAAGGGTCACGTAGTTGCTCATGGGGACTCATTTTGCTCCTAATACTTAAGGAGTAGCATTTTTATTGTCCTTAGCTCTGCTGGCCATGGATTTCTCCTTGTATCCCTTTGCTTTTCTTATTAATTTTCTGCAGTTCCTACCTTTGATTTTTATTCTTTACTATCAACTTCCCGTCGCGCCCCCCCCCTCCATTTTTTTAACTTTCTTTTTATAGCTGCCTTCACTCCACTCTAAACCAGGTCAGTTTTTTAACCAATATCGTCTTCTTCCTTGATTGTGGCTTTTGAAGCATTTAGTAAACAGATCTTAAACAATTCCCAATTATCATTCACATTTTTCTGATTAAATTCTTCCTCACAGCTGATTTGTCTCAATTGTTCCCAGCTTCGTGAAACTGGCTCTTTTAAAGCACCAAGTATATACATTACTGGTCTGAACTTTATTCTGTTTGCACATTACAAACATGATCAATCAGGATCATTTGTACACATTAATTTTTAGTTCTGTAATCAGTTCTCCTATCTGTCAAAACTAGGTCTAATATAGAATTCCTCAGTATTGGTTGCAACACTGAGTTAAGAAACTGTTGTCTATAATATTTAGAAATTCCAGGCATGTTTTATAGTATTGCCGGCACAAGACCTCCAGCATGCGTCACGTAAACTGAAGTCCTCCATAATTACACAGCTTTTCCCCTCCCCACACAGTAGATAGGTACATAAGGAGCGGGTCATTCTGTTCCCTAATGTGATTTGGTCACCTGCAGCAGACACCAATACCCTATTTTATGCCTTATCTGTTGGGACACTGACCCATAAGCATGCAGGATCATTTTCTTTTGAGTTGTCAGGGACCTGGAAACAGGTAATGCCATTTTTGATAAAGTGCCACTCCCCTTCCACATTTTCTTCCACTCGATCCTTCCTAAATAGACTTTAACATTCTTATCATGTGAATCATCCTATCAGAAGTAATACCAGCTAGATCAAATTTATGCTCATAAATGAGCAATTCTAATTCCTCATTTGTTACCCATGCTCCTAGCACTGGTGTACATGCCATTCAAGTTATGTGCCAGTCTACCCCAAACCACTGCTTTCCCAAGTCCCTGATTCTGAGAGAGAAAGCGAAAGAGAGTGTATGTATATATTATATATGCATACATCATGCCTTTCTACCATAGCTTAATTTTAATTCTCAAAAAAGTGTTTAGGCAACTTGCTTCAGTTCTTACATTGTGCAGTCAATAGACTGTCACCCAATAGACTCTCACCAGAGAGGGAGTCTGAAGTGCTATATTTCTACTGTACAATTTGATGTTATTCTCATATATGAGGTGCAGACCTAAACACATTTCGAATTTGCCTTGCGAGAGACCAAATATCGTAGCATTCATAAAAACAATTTATAGTTTCATTATATACTCCGACAAGAATACTTTGTCATTATGGGCTCTTGTACAAACCAACAGCATCAGCACTTCCATATTGTTCAAGTCAATGTGGTTCTTCAGGACAAAAATCATTACTCATGTATACTACTTGCTTGGAATTGACTTACTTAACTTCAATTTAAAATAAATGAGAAAGGAAAGGGATGGGGACGGGGGTGTCTCTGATACATTAGTACAGCTAATATTTTCCAAAAATGGCAAATGCTTAGTTACAAAAATAAAAGGGGAATTAAAAGCTATTCCAAAAAGGATTTGAACTCCTGGAGAGGACACTTCCACCTTGGATTAATTTTATTCCTGGCAGCAAAGAAACTGAAATACTGCCATAAACATCCTGGATTATGATGCATTGGCATGAGCTTCAAGAAGGCAACTGTATCTCCGTACTTGTGTCCTTACTGATACCTTGAAAGTGGCAAATCCCCGGTAAAACACACAGAAAGGTATCGAAAATCTAAAATTTAATACCGTCAGAGAGCCACTCTAACTAAGGATAGCGTAAACAATTCCAAACTTTAAACAATTCTGCTCATTCATTTTCAGTTTCTCTCCCACCCCACTTTAAAAGCCAACAAAAATTAAGGGGTATCTGTACAAGATCAATTGCTACTTGAAAGTAACATCACAAGCAGAGAGTTAGGACTTCAGGTAACAAAGCTGAAGGAACAGAAAACCACCACAGTAATAGAAATCATGTTTTCATAAATATGGTATAACATATCCCTAATAAAGGAAAAAGGGAAGTGGAAGGGATTAAAATACTAAATATGAGACCTGAGAACTGTATCTATAGAAGGCTGCCTCCAACAGTCTTGCTGATAACCATAAAGGAAAAGGATTGAAATTCAAGCAAAGGATTTTTCTTTGAAGAGCTCCCTTCCCTTTCTTTTCCTCACATGTACTCATATAGGTAAGCCCCACAAACTCCTTCACCAAACAATGACTAGCTACCAGAAATGGCAACTGGACAAAGGAATTAATATAGAACTGAAAGCAAACATCAAATTCCCTTGTAAAAACAAAACAAAAACCAGGAACGAGGGGACTAACACATGCAGTCAGCCTGGTGTGGACTGTAAAACAACATATGCAATGTGTGAGAGGGGAGCAGCAATTGAGCACCTCATAGCAGAAGATGTTCACAATGAGCAACTCCCTCCGAACACCACTATTACCAGATGGGTAGAGCCAGCATCACGGTTCATGCCTTCAAAGCATAAAATGGCATTAGAAGAAAGATTTGCTAGTTACAAGAGCTACGTGGTAGCCTGTAACGCTCCTGCAGTACAAATGCATGATTTCAACCAGTAAATTCAACTCAAATGCGAAACAAAAATTGATCCTGCCATCCATGTCAGGCCTCCATTAAGGAGGAGTGCATTCAGAGCATGACAGAACATCACCATGTATGTGGAGGAGGTAGTTTTCCCTTACCAGACTGAACCATGAACAGATGATGACAACTGTGTTCAGGGTCCAAACAAAAAGGGATCACAATCTCCACACAGAGCGAATTGTGCTTTAACTTGGTGAATTATATTGATGGAGAGCCATATGTAAGAAGATGGCCTGATATTTATGATTCTCCAAAACTATGTTCCCAATTCTAATTGATTAGTTATTAGGTGGAAAAACAATTTACCTCAAGACAAAATTCAAAGTAGGCATGACACAGATTGTGCAAAGCAGATCCTATTTTTCACTGATGAAAAGTAATTAATAATGGCCATAAAGTGAACAAGGTCAACTGAATACCAAAATAGGAGAGTATTTAAGAAAATAATGGAGACCCCTTAAAAACTGCATGTTTGAACAAATGAGACCACCAGAACCAATATGTTTCAATTAAAACAGAGAACAACAGACTTGGGATATTCTGGTTTGAACAAAACAAGAAATGGGTGATTTTTAAGCATGGTCTGTAGGAAAAATATGCTTCTGTTTACCTGAATGCTAGACATGTCCTCTTACTGTTACATACAGTATACCACACAATCAGTGAAATATGAACAAAACGAACCCTGTAATGTACTATAGGCAGAATGAAATATTTTTATACTATGCTCTCAAAAAAATCACATCTCCTCCAAATAGTTACATTAAATTGATTTTTAAAACCCAAGAAAGCTTCCTTTTCAATGTCAATGTAAGAACAGGACAAGTAGTTAACCATGAACCAGCCTTCAGTCTAAAAAGCTAAAGCGTACAGCTTTCTTTATTTGCCTGGTGACTTTTATCTACCAATTAGCTGTTATCTGCAATAAAGCAAATGATAATTGCCACAAGGAAATCATAATAATTAAAGGACTATATATGACATGCTTTTATTATTGCCTAAACTGCTTTACTACCATATAACTTACTCAGTTTCACTAAAGAAGAGACAGATATTACAGGAGAGTGGAATTGTGCCAAGGTGACCCCCCTCTACATCAAATACTTACTATTTGTCCATAGCTATTTTTAGTGACAAATCTGGTTAGATCTCATCAGCTACTGTACAGACACGGTCTAATAATCCGATGAAGCTGGGACACTGTCAAGGTTTTCGATTTTTTACAATAAATGCATGACAAATTTGTCACAAAATAATTTAGAAACTTGTCTACATTGCATTTGTATAAATGACTGGCTTATACCTTGGCACTTCATTTCTTGCCACTAATTCACATCAAATACCCAACACACTGCATCTTAAGTATTCTGACTCTGAAATCAGTGAAATTCCTACATTCTGGTAGGAATTCAATTATACTATACAAAGATGTTAAAATTTGTCATCCTCTTCCACCATTTTCCATTACACTCCCTCCAATATTAATTCATTTATCTTCACAACCCCCTATGAGGTATTATTCCTATTTTACAAATGGGAAACCGAGGGACCGAAAGATTAATGCCAAAATTTCCAAAAATACCCACTGACTTGAGCACTCTTTGAATTGCCATGGGGCTGACATTTCAGAGGTGCTGAGCACTGGTTGTTGCCACTGACTTCAGCTACAGTTTTGAGTGCTCAGCACATCTGAAACTTTGCCTTTAGGTGTCTAGTAAGGACCGAGGAAATGAGGAACACAATTAGTGGACATCTGACAATTCTTGCCCAGCATTACATACAAAGTCTGTGATAAAGCCAAAGATAGAAAACAGTTCTGCTGGGCTTTTGCCAATTGCTTTACCCATCAGACAATCCCTTTCCTTCCTGCAGTGCCTGCTTCCTTCACTACATGTTTTCCAGCTGATGAAGTACATGAGGCAGAGCTCCGACAGAACAGGCTCACTGATGGAGCAAGATTTAGTCAGTTACTCGAATCGCTGAACACTATTTGTCCTGATCTACATTGAGGTCAGCATCATGTCAGTTGATTTCATTGTTCAAAGTCACTTTCAAACAGCATATTTTGTAATATAGACAAGACCTGAAAGGATTTACTCTCTTTGCATCAGATCTTATTACCCATGCTCAGCCTTCAAGCACTCCTTCTAGTACCTATTGGATATGTTTGCCCACTATGCTCCAGACCAGGAAAGAGATAAAGCATTCACCTCTTTCACCTTCTCTCTGCTTCCCCAGCATCCAACTATCTGAACTGTGGCAGCAGTATGTCACATTAGGTTTTTGCCATTTCCAGCATCCTTTCCAAATGACAACCGTGCTACGGCACTCGCCCAATTATCCAGGGGCCCTGTGGCATTTGTTCTAGATCTCACCCACAGGCATTTCCTCAGTTTCAAAAGAACCAGATCTAAGAGCATTATTGGTGCTGGTTGATACCTGCACATGCAATTTTGGCACCTGCATTTCATTTTCTGCTTGAGCAAACAGTATGGCACAAAGTAATTAAGAGATGCTACCAAAAGGAAAACCCACTCGTTTCTCTCAAGTTTAAAAGGGAAATATCAAAATGAAAGAAAAGCATCTTCTGCCAACCATAGGCAGGTAAGAGAAAATAGAAATCAAAACCTTACTGAGATTTCAACTCTGGAGCATTTGAGTGTTTTATTACTAGCTGTAACTGCAAATCAGATTCACGTTTACCCAAATTTTTTCAATGGTTTTAACTTACCTATGAACATAATAATGAAATCAGGAATATGTATGTACCACTGCCCTCTACTGCACAGAATCAGAACTATGCAACTGTGTCAAAGGCTCTATATAGTTAACAGATAAGGAGCAGGCTCTTAATGGTGGAGCGCCTTTGTTTTCCCCAGCATGACAGACAACTGGAGGCAAAAATCCTTCAAGCTAAGGAAGCACAGTCATATATGAGCAACCGTAAACAACACACACACTGAATGCTATAGCCTGGGGGAAGTGACTTGGAAATGGAATATATTCAAAATTAAATCCATTGTCAATGTCCACTAACCCTCTAAAGTTGGACTCTGACTTTGGGGAAAGACAAGCTGAAAAAAGAGACAGCAGGCATTCTAGTCCATGGGTTCCACTGGAAAACCTTTGTAACTTCCAAAGAAAAACACTGCAGGAGTAAATCCTTCCAAATCAACATTTATTTAGGACTAGTGTCCAATCCCATTGACATCAATGGAAGTCGAACTGAACCCTTAAAATGTCGGCTCTTTAGGGCAAAGTAATAGCTGGTCCTATATGTTTTAGTACGGTTTTCACTTCCCTGGTACACAAGATCCCTGGTACACAAGATCCCTGCCCACCAGCCCCCCATGACCAACTACCACCCATTTTGCTCTCCCAACTACTAAATCCTTTCTCTCTCACATAAATGGCTTTTCATCCACGGAAATCAGATGGTTTAAAAAAATAATTACCCACCCTATAAAGATGGAGAAACTGAGGCACCAAGGAATTAACTAATTTGTCAAAGTGCACACAGCAGTTCAGTAGGCTTAGGGCAATTAAACCATGGTCTTCAGCTAACATTTTTTAGAAAAAGCATAAACAATATTTAAGTGAACAAAGCCTTTTCCCAGAGAAAGATGAATGTTATTACAGCTCCCAAGAGGGTACAACTTACACATTGCCAAGTTATTTGCTCTTGTGTAAAACAGCTACCTACATGTTTATTTTAAAAACAAAATAACATACAAACAAGCAATTCATGATTGCAGATCCTGTCACTTTACAAAAACTTAGTTCACTGTGACAATATAGAAGTTCAGAAACTAGTGGGCACATCAAACAGATTCCAAATGACCTTTGCAAGTTTTTGCAGGTTTGCATATTAGGAAAACAGAAAAAAAACCAAGTGACAGACTGTCATCTTTTAGGCAGAGCTAATCAGAGCTCTTCTGAAAGAGCTAATTTAACCCTCACACAACCCAGATTCTGCCTAATTCAACTTTTGTGCAGGGAATGGGCGATAGAAATCACACAGACCTTCCCAACCTGTACTGCAACATTGCCTTCCATGGTCATTTTGCCAGGCCAGTAACCAGAATAATGGTTGCTGCCCCTCCAGTGATATTTTGGGTGACTGGATCTGTCCCAGTATCCCCTTCTATGCCAGGCTTTTGGAGTCAGAGATCCTCTCTGTAGTATTCGGGAGGTGCAGGAGACTCATGCAGGTAACTCTGCCCATCTCTCAGTTCAACCTCATCACAGATTGTAAGAGGTATGTAGGGCTGGGAGGTGAAGCAACAAGCAATAGGAGAATGTATCACTGGGGTGCAGACAGAGTGACAAAAGTGTGAAGGCAGAAAAGCTAGAGATGAATAAAAGCAAGAGACTGCTGGAAATAGACTGGTAAAAGAGGTAGAGAATGACAAAGAATAGGAAAGTAAATGTTCAAATCCTCTGTTGTCATTTTGGATGTTGACATACTCTTGCTTTAAGGAATGCAACGAAGGAAACAAAACAGTGTGTACTCCTGGTACCTTTGTAAGTATACATCAGTTACTGAAGCCAAAATAACTGTATGGGGCACAATGAAAAGTACAAGAAGTTGGAACAATTTACTACAGATTTGCTTTAAAAAGCTACAGACCCAGATGCATGAGCTCTTAAGTATATAACTTTACTCGTGTGAACAGCCCTATAAATTCAAAGGTGCTATCACGCAATTGTCCCTTGGTGTCTGTGCCTTGTGGTGGTGGGACAGCTTGTCTGCCCTAAAGATCTCGAGAGTTTATGTCGGCAGGGGGCTTTTTCACTCGTTAGGTTCACCCATGCCAGAGTGGTCTGTGAGGGAGCGGCACAGAGACCCTGGTTCTCGAGGTTGGGATTAGGCACAGGGCTAACAACCCCGTCCTGTAAAACAAAATGTGTTACGGAAAGAGGGGCAAAGAAATCAACCATTCATGTGTGTGATGGCACTCAGAAATCAATGACCCATGTGACTGCCAGTGATAAAAACAGAAAGGAAGCCACTGGCATGAAGACTGAACGCTCAACATCAAGACAAAAACCAAACCGCGTGTTTGGAATGTAGGGATGACATACAAAACAGGAACTAGCTCAGGTCACAGCAGAGATAAGACGCAGTAGATTTGTTAGTGACAGTAAATGGACGGGATCAGGAAAATTTAAAACGAGGCCACCTGCAAATAACACAGCAAAGAGCTCTGGAAGCTGAGCCAAAAAACCTAGGGCACAACTGAGGGAATCACTGGAAGACTTGCAAGAAACAGACAAGAGTGGAACTGCTTCATCACTGCCCTAAACACCAGTAGCGGGGGACAAACTGGCTCATGCAAGTAAAATTATACATGTGCTTAAATATTTGCAAGATCACAGCCTTAAACCATAGCCAAAACTTGGTATGCTTGATGAGGCTCTGCACGGGCACAAGTGCTCACCCATATGGGTTTAATTCTAAGATCAAGGCCCAAACTTTGGAGTTTGTAGTCTAAAACACTTTGGAGGTCTGATTAGCCAAAGAAAGTCATGAATGTTTTTAAACAAGTCCAGTACAGGGACATTTCCCTCTACCATAATTTTAAATCTCCTTTTCTGTCCCATCCCTGATGTTCCACTAAGATTGGCCAGAAAAATTCTGTCCTGGGATGTGACGTGACATTTCATGCTGTATAAACTGGAGGAATAGAGAAAATGTATTTTTCACTGTCTTTCATCTTATTTTATGTATTTGACACAGCATTGTGTCTGTTGACAGTTCAGTTTCAATCCTGAAAATATTAGACCGCTATGCCCACACAAATTCCCACTGATGTCACTGGAAGCTGTCACGGCTTCATGGCTCTATGATGGAGTACTGCTTGCAAGATTAGGGCTTTAGGCCACAATCTTGCAACATGATGCATACATAACTCCAGTGAAATCAGAGCAGTTCACTCACATGAATCAGATTGTAAGATCAGGGCCTTCGGTTGAGGGAATCTTTCACATAGCAGTGGGGGAGAAAAAGAGGTTTTTGTTTTTATTTTTTAAACAGGAAAATGTGATTGTAAAACAACTAAATCTGTGAGCATGATACAATGGCAGAGTCCTACCTGATACTTCTTTTAACTCATTGCTAGAAACTAGAAATTTCAAGTTGATGATGTATCTTTATGTGGTTGCCTATTAGTTTGGGAATTGTACATGCATTGCCAGTTGCTAACAGCCTGTACTACCCTTTTTTTCCTTTTAAAAAGAAGTGTAGATAACTCAGTTTGTACAATGCATATGTAATTGAAACAGTATTATTAATTTAATATTAGAATTGTTACTTCTACTTATAAGGGTTCCGGCCCAAATCTGGGTATCCTAAAGATTGTTTTGCACAACTGAAGTGCCCAATTCTCCTAAAGTAGATGTCTACAGCCTTGCATTTGTGATAAGATTAAAATAAAAACTAAAGACTATTGTGTCTCAAACATGAACAATTTTGTGTACACATACTATTGTTATTTTAACAGCAGGCTTACGTTCAAGTGCAGTCTGCTCTCAGTCTTTGCTGTCTGTTGGCTCTCCCTAAGCTTACAGAAATTGAAGCCTAGGGCCCCAACCCTCCAGCTCCATCTGTGCAGGTGAACCCCTGGGCCTCCCCCACCGGCAACCGCAGGATCAGTGCCCGAGCTCTAAGCAAGAACCGCCTTCTGGCAGTGATCAGGAAGTTCGCTCATGCAAGGAAAAACAAATTTCAAGTTGGGGCCAAAAGCAACTTGTGACCCTGCCCAATGCCGTATTTAACGTCTGCAGCAGGTGGAGGGCAGGTAGGGCCCCATAACGCTTCAGGCTGTGTAAAACTTCTGAACGACCCGGGGGGGAGCACTTCGACAGGGACAGCCGGAGGGGCAGGGCGATGAGCATCCCCACGCCAGTCAAACCACAGACACCGCGCCTGAGCCGCCACCGCCAGCCACGTCCCCGCCGCCCTTCACAGGGGCGATCACCGACGGCGCCCGCCGCGCACACGCGGCTCCCGGGCCCCGCCGCGGGCTGCGTGGAGCGCTCCGAGGCGCTTGCGAGGGAAGGGGCCGAGCCGACGCCCAGGCCCGGCCGCCGCCGGGAGCCGGCGGTGGCGTGGCACACCCCGGAGCGGGAAGGCGAGCGACGCCCTCCGCTCCGCCCGCGGGGCCTGCGGCTCGGCCCGGCGCTAGCCACGGGCTAGGAGACGGCGGGAACCTGCCCCGCCGCGGACGGGAGCCTCGCCCCCACGGCCAGGCCTGCCCGGCCCGGCCCGGCCCGGCCCCCCGCACGGGCACTGGGCAGGGACCCCCGGCCGCCGCCCCCCTCGGAGCACAGGCTGGGGCCACGTCAGCGGCCGTGGCTCCCTTGCGGGGGGGGCCGGGGCCACGTCGCCCCCTGGAGCATCGGCCGGGCCCGGCCTGCCGCCGCCGCCGCCTCACCTCGCCCACCAGCCCCTGCCAGTCGCTCTCCGTGCGACTGAAGCTCATGGCGGCGGGACGGGACAGGACGCCCCGCGCCGCCTCCCGCTGCGGCCGGCTCCCGAGCCCGGCAGCGCCGCGCGACGCGGGCTCGGCGCCGGGGAGAAGGGGGCGGAGCTTCACCCACAACCTGCCATCCCGGCCCGCCCCCGCCCCCTTGTATCCCGCTACGGCCGGCCCGCCCCGCCCCCTCCGGCAGGCCCCGCCCCCTGCGGGCCGGTACAGCCCTGCCCTGCTCCGCCCCCTGCATCCTGGTACGAGCCGGCCCCGCCCCCTGTATCCCGGATTCCCGGCACGCGGGGGGGAGGGGAGTGCTGCACCTGCGCGACCCGGGGCGAGCCTTGGCCCCCAGTGCAGTAAAGGACGTGCCCCTGGATCCGGCCCCCGCCCTCTGCCCCCCGGCAGTGGGACCCGAAACCCCTCCCTGGCCTCCCGAGCGGCAGGGCCGGGCGGCCGGGCGCGCTCGCCCCACAGCCGGGGGTTGCTAGAGGAGTGGCTGCCCGCTGGCGCTGTACCCGTCTGACCGCGCCCCAGGAAGGGGGTTGGGTTTTCCCCCTGTAGCCTAAACCCCCTCCAAAAAGCTAAACTGCAGCAGACAGCCCTTCCCAGCGGGAGCTCTGGCAGTGCTCTGCAGTCCTCTCTGCATTAGGCTCACGCTGCCCCTCGCCAAGGAACTACTGTCCCCATTTCACAGACAGGCCGAGGCACACAGAGGCTAAGTGACGTGCCCAGGACGTCTGTGGCGGAGCAGGGAATTAAATGCAGTCTCCCCAGTCCCAGTCCACTGCTTTAAACACAAAAGCAGCCTTCTTGTTCTCAAACACCTAAACTCTCCTGGTTTCCCAACCTCAATTACTGTGCCTTCGTTGTGGCCTCACCAACCGCCTGAAAGCATACGCTTGTAACTCCCAACTTGGAAAACAATTCATAGCCCTCCTGCCCAATTTCAGTTCTGCCTTCTGGGTCTCTAGACTCTGTCTTCCCCTCTCTGTTCATGTTCTTCGGGATTTTGTCTTCAGCCTCCGCTTTCATGCTCTTTCTAAACAATCTCATTTGCTTCTGCAGTTTCATCTCCCCTGTCTGCGTAACCCCAAACTCTGCCATTCTGGTCACTTTCACATTTCTGACTCTCTCTGCCCCAGGTATGTTGCTTTCATCTGGCCTCTTTACCTATTTATCCTCCATTTAGATGTTGCTCACCAATGAAATACCATTACCAATCCCTGAGCCAGTTAGTTCCCTAGGTAATCCTTTTTATTGGACTAGCTAAAAACACAGCCAGATCCACAGCTAGTGTCCATCTACTTCAATGGATCTACACCACTTTACACCAGCTGATGACTTAGTCCACAGTTTTAAAACCTAGCTTTCAGGAACCACAGGTCTCCTATGAGTCACACACTGTCATTCTAGAAAGCGTGCCCTTTTGTTTTAATTTATATCTAGGCCAATACATGGGATCACCTACATCTTTGTTATTTATTCTGGTTATATTCATAGTGCAGGAGATAAACAAACATAATAATCATTTCCATGTTTTGCTTTGAAGAAACATATGGTAAAAAAACAAACAGTATACATTCTGGCAAGCTAAGTTGTTGAAACTTTGTCCCCAGAAGAATGATTTTATCTGACTCTCTACAGATAGCTCCAGCTATTTAAGCAGGGTTTAAGTACCTCTGAATGAAGGTATCACCTATTATAGATAGCATGGGCATTTTCAGACCTGTGGTAATTTATATCAGCATTATTCTCATTTTATTTTTCTGTTAGTCTTCTAATAGATAAATATGTCATGAAACCTTGTGCACCCATTCTGTTGAGGGACTCCACAGTTGTGGCAATATCATTAATTTTAACATTTGACCTCTCCTCTATGTATACACTCTACTTCCATTGTGCTTTCTAGTCTCTGGCATCTAGTCTGAGTCTTTTTTAAAAAAATTTTTTTTGTCTATTTATATTCCTGCTGTGCTGCTTCAATTTTCTCAGGTTCATTGCTGGTTCCACTATCCTCTGTCAACTCCTCTAGCTCCCATGCATGGTCTGTCAGCAGGACAATATGAGCTAAGGTCAGAAGCAGTGTAGTTGCTATTCATTTGTTTTGAAACCTTTCATGCCCAGTCGAGTCCATGAAAAACAGTGGAGTCCATGTTAGACAAACAGTGGAGTTTTGAAGTGATGCAGTTTCCTTTTTACTCCTCTATTATTTTTACTTTTAATATACTGGATACTGGCAGTAACCTTAGAATCAGATGCATCAAAACTAATAGCAAGGAGCCTGTCACTCCTTCTGGTAGGCCCAGGCACAATGGAGGAGGAAACCATCTCATTCGAAAACAGAAGGGACAAAAGCTCGACACAGGGGGAAGGAAAGAAGCTGGTGAGAGTGGGATTGAAGGTGGGTAGACACCCTGTGTGGGTGTTGGGAAGGCTAGGACTGGGATCTGGATGGTGTGAACTGGTTGGCAAGGACACCTGGAGTATGAACCAGTGTGGGGAACAAGGCTAAATGCAGGGGAGACAGATCTGACAAGGAGCTGGGATTTGGTTGGAGAAATGGGATGGGGAAAGAGACCAAGACAAGGACCAAGGGTGAGGGGAAAAGCGGAGGGTGAGACAGATTGGATCAGCTCAAGGAGGGAGATGGGAAATTAGTGGGATGGGGATAGAGAAGGTGTAGAGAGAGATTGGACCAGGAGCAGAGAGGGGGAAACTGGGATGGACTAGGCAAGGAGACTGGGAGAGGGGAAGGGAGAGATTATATGGGAAAAAATAGTATGTGGTTTTATAATTAAAAACTATATCATAATGCAGGAGCCAAAGGAGCCAAAATTAAATATGCACAGGCAGCCTTACTTCTGGCATTTCCTAATTTCTGAATGTTTGAGTTTGTGGCCTTAACAGAACTTTAATGTAGTCTTTTCTATGTAATATTTAGAATAACATTTTGAAACGCATCTAAGTGACTTAGGAGCCCAAGTCCCATTTTGAAAAGTGGCTTAGATACTTAGGGTCCTAAGTCCCACTGACGTTTGAAAATGCAACTTGGGCTCCTGAGTGACTGGCGCTTTTAAAACTTTTACCCATATTCTAGAAGTACTCTGATGGTTCAAATAGCTGCATTTATCTAAACACGGGATCACAAACAGATTCCAAAATACAAGAGGCAAGCTGATTCAAGAGTTCTTCCAGAGCAGTGAAAGACATTAGACATAATGGCCATAATTTCAGTGTCCCAAAAATTCTGATTATGGAAGGTCCTGAGTCAGTCCATGACCATCTCACTATCAGTGTCACACTCTCCCCTTGCCCCCGGGAGCTTTTCTTCCAAAGTACATTTGCCACTACTTTATCTCCCCAAATGTATGCTTCTTCTCATTCTAGATGAAATCTTTTAAAATCCCTTCATTTTGCTTTGTAACTAGAGCTTAGATCTAAAAAAAAAAAAAGGATCTTAGCACCTTTTTAAAATAACTTTCCATTTTTTGACCACCAGTCTACCTCTCTGTAGGAAATAAAAATGTTAGAATCCAGATTTGCTGTCAGAAGACATGACCCCTGAATGGCTTTTGATAACATTTTTCTGCATAAACTGGATCCTCTTTATAATCTAATGACAAAAATTTAGAAGACTTTTTTTTCCCCAAAAAAACAAAGTGAATCAGAGCCTTCTTTCTCTTTTACAGAATTTTATTTTAAAGTGGGCTTTAGTGTTTGGGAAAGGTGCCAGATTAACAGGTTGGGAAAGGAAAGTCTCTCTTTTAGCTATAGAAAAGGTACAGTATGACAGACAGCAGCAATACCAGCTACCTGGAGGATAGTTCATCTATGATATCGAGTCAGTTTCTTGGCCTCTCCATTGAGATTGCTAGCAAGGATGGCAGTGCCAGATGTGAATGTGATATTTTCCACTAGAACCTGGACTGAGATAATCAGTCCACTTCACATGGACCATTAAACAGCTTTCATTCACTACCGAACAAGGCTGATTTGAACCATTGGCCACATTATGAATGCTGTGAGCCAGTCATTCCCTCCCTGCTGGCACCTCCTGTAACAGTAGATCTGACAGCTTTAGCTTTACTGCTGGTTTTCAAAGAAAGGAAGTGACATTATAATGGTTGCTAGGTCTTAGACTGTGGATGAGTATAGTAATCCTCAATACACTGCACTGAGGTATGGGAGAAGTATACCCATCCTGGCATTTCAGATAATGCTGAGCTTCCCACAAACACATCCCTCCTCTCTTATATAGTTTCCTTCCTCTTCTTCCTCATTAAGAGTCCTGACCTAAGCCATCTACTCTGGTCTTTTGAAATATCCTACCCATTACAACCAAGTGGCCACCTTCACTCTCCCCACCCACCTGGTCAGCAGCTGTTTCTTCAGCATATAGCTACACTGGGCTCCGTATCTGAAAATGCCCTGGACTTCTCTGGGCAGAGGGAAGCAGCTCTCTGTGAATAGACTGGTTAAGGGAGAGAATGTGATTCCCCATGGTGGAGAATGAACAGGTGAATACTCACTGCAGGGAGAAGTCCTGCCCCCCCCCCTCCCCCCTCCCGGCCATCTGCCCCACAGCGGCAATTTGCTAGTCCTGTTGGTATATCCATCTGGGAACTGGCTAACTCCCTAAGGATTAAGATTGAGCTATTGTACGTGCAGCTGACCACATTGATTCTTTCTCCTGTGGCCCTATGAATAAGGAAGACTCAACAAGAATCAAAACATAGACGTTCAGAACAGAGCACAGATCTCAATAGTTTTGCCTTTGGCTGTTTTAGGAAAATGTCATAATTTAATTTAGACCTCTTAAAAATGAATGCTGTTTTCCCAAGAGCTCCCAAATTCCTTTTGTCAAGACAGTTTGCCAGTTTCTCACTGTCTTCCTGGTGCATTATTTCCTCCCCAAAATATTTTATTGATGCAGTTAAAAATGCAGTTACTTATTAGAGAAAGTATTTTGTTCCGAGGCTCAGGCAGGCACAATTGAAAGAGGGACTAAGGAAAGGGGTACTGCATTTATAATATAGTAATCAGTACTATATAAATCTCTAAACACACAAGAAACAGTTTTGAGTAAGGAAAAATTGGGGAATTCAGACTACTTCATATTACAGTGCAATTTGTCAAGGGTATTGTCAGCAGATATGATGTATGAATATCTTCTGAGGCTACATTCATTTTTCACTGATGGAGTACTCCAGATACTGAAAGCTGTTTGATCATCCCAGACACTGGGTTTTCCATTTAGCTGCTATAACTATACTACATTGTAAGCTCTTCGGGGCAGGGACCATGACTTCCTGTATGTGGAGACAATGCCTAGCACCTTGTAAACTCTAATGGAATACAAAGAGGAAAAAGAGAAGACCAAGCTAGAGAATGCAATGGACAATAGTCTAGGGGTCAGTTCCAAGTAGAATAAGCTAATTTATAGGGGTTGAGAGAAACAGCTCTCACAAACAGCAGAGTCAGCAGCTGAGAACATGAAACTTACTATGTAACCTCTATATTTGAGGCCCACACAGCCAATGGGGGCTGGGACAGAGAAGAGGAGTTACTGGCCATGAGTTTGACATGGTTGGACCCCAACCACAGCCAGGATAGCCTGCACATGATTAGGATGGAACAATACATGCATCTGGCCCAAACACACACATTGCTTGGGGAGAGGAAAGGGAGTGGATTTCTAGCAGCTGATGGATATGCAGCCCCTCAGTTGCTCTCTGTAAAGTAGGAGAAAGAACTTCATTTTGCTTCTCAATAAGAGAAACCCAGCAGACCAGAAACACACAGCTTCACTGGGGCTGTTGTCCCACAGCTAGCTCTCCTAAAACTACACGGGAAAGGAGAGAAGCTAGTCCCCTCACCAACCACAAGCTGGGGCCAACAGAGAAAGAGGAAATCCAGCCTGGCACTCTTATTCCTTTCCCTAGGCTTCAGAGCACAAGCTCCAGCCTGAGTCACAAAATCCACACAATTATTTTTAGCACCATAGTGCAAGCCCAAGTCGGTGGACCGAAGCGGAGTCTCATTGCCACTCGCTGTGTAGGTGTACCCATTGTGTAATACAAACAGAAGTTATTAATCAGCTTGTGAGTTTTGTTCCAAGCCTTTTCAGCACCAGTTAAGTTAAAGTAACTTTGTTTTACGGAGCTATGCATTTGCATTCATGGTTGGAGAAAGGCTAGATAGCATTAAAAGTCAATCAAATTCAATGGAGCTATTTTGGTTTGCACCATTAAAGGATCTAGCCCTTAAGGTCAAACATTTAAATGTCTTTATGTGCCTGAAGACTCAGGTTCCCAGTGGGATTTTCAGAAGCACGTAGGTCCCTAGCTGCCATTGAAATGTCTAATAACCTTTAATAATCTAACACTTAGTGTTTATCCTTTGACCTACAGCAAACTTAATACACATCCTGATTCAGCTAGTGGTCTTAATAATGCTCATAACTAGGCCCATAATGTTAGCCCGTTAGCCTATGGCATGTAGAATACTCAAAGCCTGTGACTTTGAATGAAGAAGGTCCACCTCCAGGAACCCTTCCATTAGCCTGTTGCTCTCAGCTGCCAAATAAAATGAAAAGAAACATGGTGTGGAGAAAAGCCAAAAAATCTGGTTGAGGCGCCTCCTCATGTAACTGTGGGATGGTTTTCCTACTTTCTCACATGCCCAGATTCCTCATAGTTGATGGATGCCATTAACAATAAAATAAAATTTTTTCTAACTTCAGTGGATGGGATGATCCCGACACACAACTAAAATGTATTTATTTCAATTTGTTATCTAACAAGATGCACAGATGGTGTTTAAAGGCAGATAGAAGTGGTTAATCACCTGTGAATTTTAGGCATTTTCCTATGCCATGGAGGAATTTAATCATACTTTTACTGCATGGATTTCTCTACAATAATTTGCATTTCAATGATAGTTTTCAATGAGTCACCCCAAAGAGCTCTGCAAATCATTTAATTCCAAAGTCATGAAGATCTGCCCGTTTCCGCATTCTTCATGCAACAAATGCTTTGGGACCTGAATCATGTGATATTCAGTATTTGCATTCATGCCTATCCCAACTTCTCTGCATCTTGAATTGTTTCATTTTAGTGGGCACCATCTGTTTCTTGTGCCTAAACTAATTTGTATTCTATTTCAAACGTTGTCCCCTGTCCTCTGCCTCCTGACCTTGCAAATCGATCTCCTGTGCAGTCAGTAACAAATACTTTCCTGAAATCTGGATGAATTATGTCAACAATTTCATCTTTTATCAATTCAAAAATGGACTGAAATAACCCTAGTATATTTGGTCATACATGATTTTTCTTTAACAGACCCATGCAGGATGCCCCTTACTAAATCACATCTCTAACGAAATTGTAATCTCGTCCCTTATAAATGTTTCCATTATCTTTCTGACTATTAAAATCAGACTTACAAGTCTGCCTTGGATCCTCTCAATGTCTTTTTCTGACAGCTGTAGTAGCCACTCACCAGTCAAATGTGTTGCATTTAATATTATTGACGTGCTACCTAAAGAAAAAAAAAACCTAGGAAAGTATTCCAGATGTTCAATAATAGTTAACAAATTTAATTGTGATGAGTGGGAAGACGGATTTCTTTATTGCTAGCAGTTAGTGGCATTGATGGATCAGGGCAAGGCCATCCTCAGTATGGCCAAATAATTTCCCTGTATAGGATTTTATATAGCTGCAGCTAAAATTCAATGAACTGATTCAGAGGACTCAGTATAAACTATAGGCATAATTTAAGATACCAAATCAATGGAGGGCCTAAAAGCATAGGGAGAAGCAAGTGCTTGCTCATGTCATCTTCCTTCAGAGATGTGACTTTAACTGGGACTGTAAATCTAAAGCAGAGCGCTGGAGGATAAGGCTTTATAATGTGTGATTTAAGACTATGCTGAAAAGCAGTGAGGATTTGAGTATGCCGACTCTAAAATATAATTGGAGTGTGATAAGAGTCTCTCCAAAACGTTGGGAGGATACTTGTGAGAAGAATACAAATAGATATAGTTTCTTAAAAGGCTGTTTTTGGAGAGTGGTAGGTGAGAAAGCAACTGTAAAAAGAAGAAGCAGACCAAGAGACACGTGGAGAGAGTAGGGGAGTTTGTGTTTGTCCATGACTTGAGAATGATCTTCAACTATTTCTGAATATAGCTGAATTCATCTTTCTTTATGTTATCAATTTAATTAGACTGTAAGATATTTAGAGCAGAGGTTTGGTTTGTCTTTGTACTTTTCTGTGAAGTGCTGTATACACCAAGGGAGGAAGCGAAGACAATGTTGTAATTGGACGAGAGAACCTCCTGACTGGAAATCTTGTTTGAAGATTTCTGTTTTGTGGTAATCTCTGTAAAACCTGCATTCCCCTACTTAATACAAAACACTGCTTCTTCACAGAATGAAACATGCCATGTGTTTTATATTCACACAAATCATGGCCAATCTCCCCAGTAATTCTGGGGCAGTCACTCCCACACCTACTTACATTAGTATATGTGGAAGCTAGATCTAAAAAGTTAGGAGTCAGTTTGATTCGTGGTTTTCAATTCATAAAGTTGTTGATACTGAATAAGTTCCATATTTAAGTTCTTATACACACACATACTCAAGGTGAAATCCTGGCTCTATTGAAGTTCATGGGAGCTTTGCTATTGATTTCAATGGAGCCAGGATTTCACCCTCTATTTTTATACAGCTTTCATGAGGGGTATTGTCATGTTGTGGTGTAGGCAGGAACACCAGTGGTTACTACAGGGGTCAGAGCTATTCAGTGATAACCCAGAGGAGACAAGAAACATTACTCCTTGGAGTAGTGAGACTACAGTAGTGCCCCGTAAGTGCCTTCCAGCATATCACTCTGTGACAAGGAGCCAGAAAGGGTTAAGCAACTAGTAGACTAAATGACCCAAATTCAACCTTTAGAGACATATTAGAGGTAATTGGGGCCTTTCTTATAAATAGCTAACAAAGCCGTGTCAGATAGACTAGAGCTTTGAAATTTTGACTTGTATTATTATAGAATTGGAAGAAGATAATGACTGTATTTGTCTGTTTACCTATATATTGATAGAGGTTAACAATGTAACCAGACAGTTCCTGTCTTTCACTAACTTCTGTTGATTCAGAGATCAAAAAGAGGGTATAGGAACACTTGGATGAAACTTGGATTTAGTAATATCATTGTCTTCATTTCTCTTTAAAGTTTGTAATACACTATCGGTGAATGACTGGAGATGGGCAGTTACCTTATGCTAATCAATGCAGTGAATCACTGATGTATGCATAGGAAATAGGAGGTTTTACTTCAAAGCCACTGTGATTACCTATTATTTACCCAAGGAATGCCTGTTGTATCAAGAGGCTATGATAGTCTGACAGAGATCTATAAAAGAATTCTAGGGCCCTGATCCTGTCATCTCAGATCTGCTAAAGCTTAGGTCAGGGGAAGCTTGAGTTGCAAGACTGAGGTCTCCAGCTCCAGTCTGGATTACTTTGCTAATTCTCATGGAAGAATTTGAACAAACTCTGTGGAATGTTTACTGGATTATAAACTATGGAACTGATTCTGAAAGAACTTTTTGTAACTCAGGTCAGTTTCAGAGTAGAGATGGTGAACTGGTAAGAACTTTACTCATATCTTTATGTATGATGATCTTTTAACCAATACGCTTTCTTTTTTAATAAATCTTAGTTTAGTTCATAAGACTTGGCTGTAAGCATGTATTTGGCTAAGATCTAAAACATTCATTGACCTGGTGGGTAATGTGTCTGATCTCTTGGGATTGGTAGAATTTTGTAGATGGTGAATAAGATTTTAAATATACTTTCCAATATTTGATTTGGCTGTCTCGGTGGGAGCCCAAAGGCTGGATTGCTGTAAGGGAGCTGTGTTATTGGCTTCTGGTAACCAGAAAGGTTTGTAGAAGCTGTTTTGTTGCTGTCTTGGTAAATCTAATTATTAGAAGAACCACCAGTTTGGGGCATCATCTGACCCTTTCTTTGCAGTTTGCCCTGATTGAGCAATCTCAGTGTGGCCCCTTCAGCAACCATGCTCAAACTCCCTCTTAACTTCAGGAACATTGTTAATATTGAAAAGAACAAACAAAATCAAAGACAAGGGAGAGGACTTGAATCTGAGCCTGCTGGAAGGACTATAATGCAGAGCCAGTTGAATATGAGGCAGAAATCTATTGTGCTTAACTATTAACTTTTGGTTTACACCTTTTTCTTTGACTCTGAACCAACCTATTTTCTTTACTCTGGCTCTATGCTTTGTTTTAGATTTATTCTTGACTTCTGTCATCCCCTTGGTTTCACACTGACCTTTTTTCTTTTTCTTTTTGACTTTATTTTGTCTGTGTTTCTTTGAGCTGCTTTCCAGCTCTGGGCTCCCCAGTGGGACTAATTCACAATTCAAATCTCTAGCACAGACAGTCTTGCCTCTTTTGCATTTTCAGATTTGTCAGTGGCACATCTGTAGCTTTTCAGTCGTGGACTACACCAGAGTGGGGACCAATAGCTTTGCTGGAAAATGCCAGTTTGCATCCAGCCAGTAACCAGCTTTGCTTTCCTTTACTGCAAATTCTGTGTTTGTCAGAGTGCTGTGGTACACCAACAGTTTTCAGATACAGTACTTTGCATTATAACCAGCCCAACTGTTCAAAAATCAGGAGTGAGGCCTCAAAAATCAAGATTTTTTTTAAAATGCATTTTGGATTCCTTTTTTGCATGCCAGGTTCTGAGATTTCAGGGTGCACTCCATTCACATTTTCAGGCTTTTTTCAAACTCTGAGGGCTAGAAACTTTTTTAGGGCAGGGTTGGAGAGGGGAGCTCAGATTCTATCCTAATCACTTGCCTTTAGCAGCTGGATCTTTCAGAAAAACACCAAATATCACGAGATTCACAATAGTACCATGAGAGCTGGCAACAAATGTGCCACATACACCATGATTCCGAGGCAAGTGTTTAAGGCACTTCATCTAATAGGTCCTATAGCCTACACCCCAGAATATTAGCCTTTTTTGCAACTACATGTGGAAAGGAAAAAACAAATGCACAAACACATAATAGGTGATACCTGCAGTAGTACTGCAGAAAAAGATCTGGGGGTTATAGTGGATCACAAATTGAATATGAACCAACAATGTGATGCAGTTGCAAAAAACGGCTAATATTCTGGGGTGTAGTAACAGGAATGTATGTAAGACATAGGAGGCAATTGTTACACTCTTCAGCAGAGAGCTTCACCAGTGCTGTGTAGTGTTGTGTATCCAGTTCTGGGAGCCACACTTTAATAAAGATGTGAGCAGCTATGAGAGAATTCAGAAGAGCACGAGGAAATGATACAAGGTTTAGAAAACATGCCTGATGAGAAAAGGTTAAAAAACTGTACATGTTTAGCTTTGAGAAACGATGAGTGAGTGGGGACCTCATCAGTCTTCAAATATGCTAAGGGATATTATAAAGAGGTTGGCTATCCATTGTTCTCCATGTCCACTGACAGTAGGACAAGAAGGAATTGGCTTAATCTTCAGCAAAAGAGATTTAGGTTAGATATTCGGTATTTCTAACAATAAGGATAATTAAGTACTAAAATAAGCTTCTGAGAGAAGCTGTGGAGTTTTTGAAGAACAGGTTAGATAAATACCTGACAGGGATGATCTACGTTTACTTTGTTCTGTCTCAGCACAGGGGGCTGGACTTGACGTCTCAAGGTCCCTTTTATTGATTCTATGTCAGCAAGTGATGTGGGACAATTGTTCGGTAATATATATAAGAAAAATCAGAAGTTACAGTAATCCATAGGAAAGCATTTGGTCAAAATTAAACAGTTCCCTCTCAGAGACAATAACCTAATTGCATTCCCATTATAACCAAAGTGTCTATCTCCTATCAGAACAGGCCTTTAGATAAGGAGCTAAATTCATCTCTGGTGTAACTTCTTTGAAGACAGACTACTAGTGGTAAGTTTTGACTACTAGTGGTAAGTATGCGCAATGGCCTGTGATGGGCTGTTAGATGGGGTGGGCTCTGAGTTACTACAGAGAATTCTTTCTGGGTGTCTGGCTGGTGAGTCTTGCCCGCATGGTCAGGATTTAACTGATTGCCATATTTGGTGTTGGGAAGAAATTTTCCCCCAGGGCAGATTGGCAGAGGTCCTGGTGTGTTTTTGCCTTCCTCTGCAACATAGGGCATGGGTCACTTGCTGACGGATTCTCTGTACCTTGAAGTCTTTAAATCATTATTTGAGGACTTCAATAATTCAGTCTTAGCTTAGGGGTCTATTACAGGAGTGGGTGGGTTAAGTTCTGTGGCCTGGGTTGTGCAGGAGGTCAGACTAGATGATCATAATGGTCCCTTCTGACCTTATAGTCTATGAGACTATCAGTTCCACCAAGGATGAATTCGACCCAGGGAGAAGCAGGCACTAAACAGAAACTAACCATAAATACAAAATAAAGTGGTTCCACCTCTAATAAACCATAGATTTCAACCCTCAGGGGTTACTCATATAAATGAATCCAGTACATACTATGTCAAATAATAGCAAATAAATAGGAACAAGAACAGACTAACTTAAAATCAGAAATGGGCTCAAGCAACAAAATGTAGATTCAGATGTAGATTTCAGATTCAAAGAAAGATGGGGTGTTTAGGCCAGGGTTTTGATTTAGATCATTTTAAAGTGACAGTCCATTTGCAAAATGGGGATCTGGACCTGGGTGCAAATTTCAAACAACCCTCGTCCTCAAAGTCTGAGGATATTTGAATCAAGGTTTTTGGTTCGGGCGCATCTCCATTTAAAATACAAGTTTTCCCAAGTACAATTCTTACAGTGAAGAAATTAGTGAGTGATCGTAGGCCATTCATTGGTACATCATCCTGCCAATCGGCCCCTTCAATGAGGAGGCAGAAGTCTGTGACTAGTACTTACTAAAAATGCTAGAATCATTCCCAGATAAATTTTACATTTAATTATAAATCTGAAAAACATTTCTAAATGAACTGGTAGAGAAAATGCACAAAAATAAATTACAATACCGTATAGAAAAAATAGTCCAACACGGAAAACACAAAAAATACTGTGCAGTGATATGTCAAAAATAAGTCATAGTCAGGAATATCAGAAATAATGATAATGAAACCACGCTATATAAAAGCAATATTGCTAACCCCAAACATTAAAAAAATGATGAGTTGGGCCTCAAAAATCATGAGATTTTTAAAGACTATCTTGGGTTCTTTTGATTTGCCTTCTGGTTTCTAAGAATTTAGATTTCACTTGTGGTGAAGGTTTCTCTGTAGCCATAAGGGCTACAAATTATTATTTTTCTTTATTTTAAGGAAGAGATTCCAACATAATTCCTGACTCCAGGACCTGAGGCTTTAAGAAAAATACCACCAATTATAAGACTCATGCTAAAAATAATGAAAGTTAGTAACGCTGTAAGAGAAGTTCTAGTTCAGGACAAGTTTATAATGGGTACTGTTGGTGACATGGGTTCCATACAGACACAATCCAGTCCCATCCAGATCTGAGTTACTCAGACACCTCGCTCTGCTGCTGTCTACAAAGCCATCTGTTTGAATCTGAAAATGAAAGGCATTATATTTGTTTGTGGATTAATACACTGTTTGCAAACCTCCCCAGACTGTCACTGACAATATTTTTTTCTAAGTAGATGCACAACATGCTGTTATACTTTACAGCAAGATAACTTGTGCTAAGAGATAGCATGCAGACACTGGTTTGTTTACTCTGATTCTTTCACAGTAAGTTGAACATGTGCTATTTTTACATATTTTAATGTCAAAATGGATCATTTGGCAAAAAAACCAAAACAAATATATGGAAAGAATCCTGAAGGAAAGAACTTCAATATGGGACCCGCTGTCAAATTAAATCAGTTTTTATTCACCATAACTTAAACAGTGCCTCCTTAAAGTAACTTAATTCATTTTACAAAGTATATTTGCAATTACAGGACTCTCCCCAGAATGCCCAAACAACAAGGTTGAGAAGGGCATTCAGCACACAACTGATTTTAAATTTATTCAGTTACTCACCCCACTCAAAATGTATACAATAGTTTGAGAGCACACCCTTATTAACAGGACATAGCCCAAGAATCAGATCTCAACACCCTCTCAACCATATTGTGCAAAAGCTGAAGTCCCCAGATGATCTAATTCTGATTGGTCACTGTAGTGCAGTTGGCCGTCCCTCCCTGTCAGTGTCGGAAGGGGGCCACACCCACTCCCTGCTCCGGCAGAGGTTGGCCCAGCCCAGATCAGGGTAGCCCTAAGGCAATAGCCTGAGCCCCAGGCGGGGCAGCACACAGTTCCGAGACACAGGGAAGGGGGAGGGGGACACAGGCCCATCCAATTCCACTGCATCTCAGCCCAGGTCCCTATCCATGGCACGGGGGTATGCCATGGAGTCAGCAGGGTTCCCACCGCAACATGCTGACTCACTGTCTGGTCCTCCAATCTCCGGACCGGGTAACCCCTTGCCTGGGCTACTTCCTGCCACCTTTTCCTTGGGTACCTGGTGTGCCGCCATCCAGTTGTCCTCATCAGGGTAAATGCCCAGGGGCAGGTTGCAAAACCCCTCAATATCATCGGGGGGTGGTAGATCTGGCAGTTCATCAGGGAGATCGACGGGGTGTAGTTCCTCCAGGTCAGTCCCTGTCAGGGCCTGTGATTCGTCATCATCCTCTGGCGACTCCAAGGGCAACTTCTCCAGGTCTGGCCCTGGTATGGCCTGTCATGCTGACTGGATTTGTGGGGTGAGAGGGGAATGTGTTATTTGACATCAGTATGTCAAAATCATAGTGATTCATGTGACACATGCCATGCCAGGTACTGTTAGAAAGGTTATAATGTGCTGAGTAATAAGATAATATTTGTGTTCATGTGTGATATGTGTGAGGGAAGTTATGGACATCTTTGATATCCCTGTATTTCAAACTATGCTGTATAAGACACACCCCAGACAGAGAGGCGGCAGGACAATAGCCCGCTTAATGGCCCATCAAGACCTTTACAGAAGCAAAAGGCCCAGGAAGGAACTAAGGGCATATCTGAAGAGTTACCAGGATTGGCCCATGTGACTATGGACTCCATTTTGGCTCCTGTAAAGTTCCACAAGCAGCCTGACCAGAAGCAGAGGGTATATAAGATCAAACCACAGAAACCATTTTGTCTTTGCTCCTGTCCAGCTGCAGACAACACCTACCCACCTCTGGATTAATACACTTTGCAAGTGCACTGAAGGACTTAGACCCATCCAGGTACTGGATGTATACCACAGGGACTATACAAGCCTGCAACTCCACAATTCTTTTAGAAACCTGATGTATATGGACTGTTAAATCATTTGTATGTATCTGATTGCTTTAATCCTTTAACATTTCTCTTACTCTTTGTTTTTCTTCTTATAATAAACCTTTAGTTTTAGTTACTAAAGGATAGGCTGGCAGCGTGGTATTTTGGGTAAGATCCAAACTTATAATGAACTGGTACTGTGGCTGGTCCTTTGGGATCAGAGGGAATCTCTTGAGTAAAAAGCACAGAATTTAAATGACTGGTCTCTTTACTGGACCTAGTGGCAGTTTGGGAGCCAGAGACTGAAATGCGGTAAAGGGGGCTCTGTGTATTTGCACAGTGGCTTCTCGATAACCAGTGTGGGGGAATCAGAAGCACTGTTTGTGGCTGGTTGGGAAGTCTGACTTCAGTGTCACCCACCAGTGCTAGGGGAATTTGTTCTCCTTTTACAGCCTGCCCTGACCCTGGCATTATCAGTGGGCTACCCTGGGCACAGTCGGGTCACATGACCAACTCCTCCTCATCCACATCCAGCAGCTCCTCCAGGTCTTGGCCCCTCTAGATCACCGGGTCTGGCAGGGTGTTTGGCTCCAGGGTACCTTGGGGCACCAGGCCAAATGCTGCTCATTCATCGGCACCCAGGCCCGGACCACTTGCCCAGGTACCCGGCCACAGGCAGCTCTAGAGGGCAGAGAAGTACATCCTTCCTCGTCAAGAACTAGCCACCAAGTGAGCTCCTGGGCCTCTCTCTTATACTTCCTGTCCCCCCCCACACACACTTCTGGGTGTGCGGACAGGCAGTTTCTGGCTTCGCCCCCACAGGCTCAGCCTGTTTCTCCTTGTCAGTTTTGGAGGGAGGCCACACCCACTCACTACAGTCACCAAAAGAAGTTTGTCTGCCTTATTGGAAGTGGTGTTCATTGTATGCTTCGCGTATGAATTCTATTTTGGTAATTGTTAACTAATTGAGGTTAAGGATATTACTGTGTAAGCCTCTTTCACTGGTAAAAGGTCCTGCAAGCCCACAGAAAAATACATCCAGAGTCTTATGAATTGGAAAAGAGCGGGTACTTAAATTAACCAGGTTATGCCTGGAGCCCTATAGATTAGGAATGGGTGACCCTGAGGCCTAGAGTGTGAATTGGGTTGGAGTAGGTGCCTTTTCCACAGAGCCCTACAGACTGTGAAAGGGTGGGGGTGTCTTAACTGGGTTATGCCTTGTGCCCTACGAATTGGAATAAAGGTAGGGTGCCCTAGAATGTGTACGTCTCAACTTAACCCCTTCCTACTTCTCTATATTCATACCTTATCATGTCACCTCTCCCTTTCTCTCTGCTAATGTTGTCAGCCTCTCTTCTTCCATTTATCCCATCATGCTTACTTCCATGCCACCTGTCATACATGGAACACCCTACCCAAATTAGTTTGCAAAGCTATGGCTCTGTCCTCTTTCCAATCTACCCTCAAGATTATTTTTACTATGATGCCTATGGGAAGTTTCTAATTGATAGTAATTAGACAGATGCCAGCAGGGGTTTTGATATCTGTTTTAAAAATATTTTGTAGCTAGTATTATAGATCAAAATACTGACTTGGCTTCATTTAGGAGTGCACATAGCTAGCCTAGGTCCACTTTTACCAGAGAGGGAGGACCAGGGTTAACGTCTGTTAATTACACCCACTTGTTGCATCTTGCTTTAAATTAAGTTTTATGTTTCTCAGGGCAGGTGCTTGCTTTTAAAATATGTTTGTAAAAATTCTCTCTCCTCATTGGGGCCATGGGTGCTATTGTAATACAAATAATATATAACTTTCACCTAGGTCAGATTCAAACTACAGCCCAATGTAGTGGTATGATGTCTATGACAGTATCAATTTTGGAGACCTCCATTTCCTCAAACTTGCCATTTGCTGTGGAATTTTTCTTAACTCAGGAAAGTTCTGAGAGTATTTTAGGTTGTGATTTTCAGAGCTGACAAAGATTTAGCTGTACAGTGCCCACTAAAATTAATAAGCAATCAGACTAATGGCCAATCAAATTCATACGCTTTTAGGGCTTAATTTTTGCTCCCATTCAACTCAGTGGCAGTATTTACATTGGCTTGACTGTAGGATCAGGAACTTCGATTGTATAGCCCAGATCCTCAGAGGTATTTGAGGATCTGAGCCTAATTTCTTTGGTGCAGGAACTATTTTCATCCTGCAACTTGGGCAGCAACCAACACACTTTCAGCACCTAAATTATTATTGTGTGTATTATTATACTGTTTCCACAGTCTGATTAACAGTGATGAAAGTACTCTGAGAAAACATACATTTCAGAACATGCACTTCTTTCTTCATACAATTAGCACTGCTAACATTGTTTAGTTCACTATAAAAACAAACATAGGATGTGTCTACACTTGGAGCTGGGTTGTTAGTCTAGCGTACTAATAATAGAGGTTAGCTGTGGCGGCATGGGCTAGTCACCCTGAGAGAACTTACCCATTCAATAACCACAGGCACATATCTGGGGCTGCTAGCCCATCTCACCATTCACAGCTAAAAATCTATTTTTAGCATGTTAAATCAATTAGAGCTATTGCAAGGAGGTCTCCTTGAGCCAGTCACAACTCCAACTCCAATTGTAGACAGTAGACACACTTTCAGCTTTCTTGTTCTGCTCATTATGAGGTGCAGAACTCCAAGTTTTTTCACTGATATTTTGCACTGGCTTTCAGATCTGTGAGCAGCCACAATTTCAATTTGCCTTGTACACTGCATGTAAATGGAGATGTGAAAAGGCATCATAAATATTTTTCTATGCTGTGGATACCCTGGGTTTCTCATTCTGCTTGGCTCAATGCTTGCCCAGAAGCAAAACCTTAGGCAACTTGGAAAATTTTACTTTAAAATAATCATAGAATCATAGAATATTAGAGTTGGAAGGGACCTCAGGTGGTCACCTAATCCAATCCCCTGCTCAAAGCAGGACTATCCTCAGCTAAATCATCCCAGCGAGGGTATTGACAAGTCGCAGCTTAAAAACCTCTAAAGATGAAGATGCCACCACCTCCCTAGGTAACCCATTCCAATGCTTCACCACCCTCCTAGTGAAAAACATTTTCCTAATGTCCAACCTAGACCTCCCCCACTGCAACTTGAGACCATTGCTCGTTGTTCTGTCATCTACTACCACTGAGAACAGCCTACCTCCATCCTCCCTGGAACCCCCTTTCATATAGTTAAAGGCTGCTATCAAATCCCCCCTCACTCTTCTCTTCTGCAGACTAAACAGGCCTAGTTCCCTCAGCCTCTCCTCGTAAGTCTTGTGCTCTGGCCCCCTAATCATTTTTGTTGCCCTCTGCTGGACTCTCTCCAACTTGTCCACATCCTTTTTGTCTGTGGGGGGCCCAAAACTGGACACAATACTCCAAATGCAGCCTCACCAATGCCGAATAGAGGAGAATAATCATTTCCTGTGATCTGCTGGCAATGCTCTTACTAAAGCAGCCCAGTATGCCATTAGCCTTCTTGGCAACCAGGGCACACTGCTGACTCATATCCAGCTTCTTATCCACTGTAACCCCCACATCCTTTTCTGCAGAACTGCTGCCTAGCTCGTTGGTCCCCAGTCTGTAGCTTAAACTCCCTTGGCACTTAGGTGCCTACAGTGTTTGGTGGGAGCTTTGTGAACCTTAGACACTTCAAGATGGGTTTAGGCAACTAAGAAACTTTGTGGCACATCTCCCACCCCAAGTGACTTGCCCAAGTTCACACAAGAAGTCTGAGGCAGATTAGGGAAATAATCAGGTCTCCTGCATCCCCGTCTAGTGCCCTAACTATTGAAGTCTGTGGACACTTTTACTGAGCTCACATCTACACCACTTTTGAAATCCACAGCTTTCTATACAACGTTAACGAGCTATCAGACCCAGCTTTCACAGGGTTAGGCCTGAAGAATATTCAATTATTAATGTATCCACCAGAGGGAGCTCACATGGTCCTATGAATGTAAGAGCCCCTGAAACTGGTGGAAAGAACCTGATTTAGAGACAGTGATGAAGAGTTTCACACTTTTTGCAAGTTGTCTCAGGTCACCACTAATCTTGGTCCCAATTGCTTATTTCCATTCCTTTCTAGGTTTGGGATTCTATAGTCTTTGCAATTAGTGAGATTTTCATGGCAGTTTAGTTTAGGACTGTCTTACATGTCACTAATCCAAGACTGAAGACAAATTGAGTGTATGAAGCGGTTTGTTATGGAGCCCTTGGGCCTGGTCAATGTATGTTGGCATTTTCATTCCATTTGGCCCACAACAATAACCACCTAATGCACTGATCCTCATTAAATGAACCTTTCTCAGGACCAGATCAAGCAAAACAGGACCTTCAGGTGAAGATACAAGATGACGCTACTGCATGACTTAAGAGGCAGGACCTGATGCTCATTCACATTTAGGCCCCTTTTTACCACTCTGCCAGACTGGTGTAAAGGGGCCTCAGTGTAAATGAGACTCAGTCCTTCAAAGGCATCACCTTCTCCACCTTGCCTGCCCTAGATGCCTAGGTCATGCCAGCTAGGGGTGAAAGGTTCACACCCATGGGTCTCAGGGAGAGCAGGGAACATGTCCAGAGTGTTTCTGGAAGGGAGTTGGGGAACTGCAGAGTGAGGTTTCCTGTTAAACAGAAGGACATATGGCACGTACAATGTGCTCCAGCCAGGGCCACAATCAAGGGAAGATGTCTCTGTTTCCTGGGGACTGGTGATTATCCTCGCTGAACTCTCAGAAGCAGCTTGTACTCTACACCCCACCGAAGAGAGCATGAGCCATAACCATCAACCTGTTGCTAATGGGCAGGATATCCACGAGCATAGAGCTCCCTGTGATTGCAGACTGGGAAGCATGGGCTGAATCAGCCCTGATGTTTTCTAAGGGGTGCCATTGAGCACTGCGTTTTACTGGGCACTTGCTACGCACGTTTGAATCTGCTTGTTTAATTTTGCTGGCAACTTGGTGTTAAGATAAGGCCCTGTGTGTAACAACAGACTAAAATTAAGCTTCAAACAAATTATCTTTTAGGATTTAGAAGAATCTTATCTAGGTAGGAATTAAGCCACACTGCTTGTTTTAGGGCTTTAGCAGGCCAGGGAGGATTTGGAAAAGGAAACATTTTTCAGGATAGGTCACAGCTACAATGCGCAATAACTGGGGCTATGTACATAATTCCCTGGCTGCTAAAAAAAGACACACCTAAACATCTAAAGTATAGCTTGAACTGATTACAGACTCAGTGCAGCTGCTGCACGGCATCAGCTGTTACTGTCAATGCTGCAATCTCATTGTGACTAATGCACATCTTCTCTGCTTGCTTCATCTTTGCTGATCAGTACAATGCTTAAATTACTTGGTAAGCCTAGTGCTTGTGAGAAACTAGCCACTGCACCCGTGTGGAGATTGGGGATGATGCTTTCTTAAGCTTTGCTCCACTTCAAAGAGGACTGTAATAGATATTCCTCTCAAGCAAGGCTGCGAGAGAGGAGCTGCAGCAGCGGCGTTCCTGTGGGTGTCCCCTTGCTAAATAATGGGTACCTAGCTCAGAGGTGTTAGAAATGGGAAGAAACCTATGAAAAAGTGTATTGACCTAAAAGGGGCTGACAGCTAAAGGGCTGAAGTGTGGTTAGTCTGAAGTGCTGACTAAATCTTATGGGCCTGCTTCGCTTCCTCCTTTGAGTGGTACTTACTCAGGTACAACATCTCACTGCAGGTAATGGGACTACGTGTGTAAGTGTTACTCAGTGCCAGGAATGGAAGCAGAATGGCACTCCAAAGCAATACTTTGCATTGGCCAATGGCTAATGCCTAGATCTGAACATAAGGGCAAGCAAGGAATAAGGAGGGTTCCCCCAAACTGTCTTGTTCCCATTCACTTGTACTTTTAGCAGTGGTGCTTGTGAGTTTAAGGTTATGGCTACACTGCAAACAGTGGCGTTGTGGCAGCACATGTTGGCATTACCACGCTAGATTTAATCTTTCTATCATGGCTAAAAAAGCAGTGAAGCTGTGGCAGCATGGCCTTCCTTCAGTGTATTCTGTCTATGCACTCCAGGGTCCATGGGTTCATCCGGGCAGTGCTAGTCTGTGCTCAAGGTGGTGCTGCCACATCTTCACTGTTATTTTTAGCATACTAGTTAGATTAAATCTAGGGCACATATGCCTACCCAGGCTGCAATCACACCTCCGACTGCAACATAGGCACAGCCTGAAAGAGTTTACAGATGAAGCTCCCCTTTATCTCTCCCTCCTGTCCCTTTCCCTGCTCCTTTAACTGACTATTCTAGCTGTAGGATGAAAGGAGTGGGAAGAAAGAACAAGCAGAAAGAGCCAGGGAAGCTCTAACTCCTAGCAAGGGATAAATATGCGAGTGCCCTCCAGTGGTATAAATTAGACTGGCAGCCAGGAGCTCAAAGCCAGAGTCACAGGAAGCACTTCCCAGATTTACTTGGTTTTTATGGCTTTTTAAAATGTCTTTCCCTAGAATTCTTGTTGTGCAGCAAATGCCAGGATCTGTGCGAAAGTCTTCACAGACCTCACCAGAGCTATGGAACAAATGAAGCACAGAAAGCCCGTAAATAATCCATCTTAGATTCTCCATAAACCCCAGTGCACAGTGGGCTAAGACACTTGCCTTAGTAGGTTATTGAATACCTCTGCCAGGACCAAGTATTTATTAATAAGCCTGCTCATTGTGTACTTCAATACTGTCTTGGGAACATATAATCACATAACCCTTCTGTTAGGTGGTTAGCAACAACAAATAGGGCCTGGGAAAACGAAATACACCCTCCTTAGGCAGCTGGCACAGGCACAACCTCCCTACTCAAGCGCTCCAAAACTGTGTACAAACAAGGCAAGCTGTATTAGAAGAAAGGGGCAGTGTCACAGGGCACGCTACTCACTGCTTGTCTGGCACCTCCTTCTGGTCATTCAAGGGATTAATTCTTAACATCTACACCGCTTTCCGTGGTCACACACTCTCTCTCTCACGTCTGTACCTCCTCTCTCATCTCAGGAACCACAACATCCTCTTTATGGGTCAGCCTTCCAGCTAGGACAATCAGTTTTTTCCCCTCTCCTGGGGTACAGTCCTTCAATTCTCTGTCACTACTACAGTGACCCAAGCAATCTTCCCGTTCACTGCTCTGCTGGTCTATGCCATGCCATTGGTGGCTGGTAGGGGAACCCAGACCCATCCACTACTCCAGGTTTCAATCCAGGGACCCTACACCCAGCAGCTCTGGGATTTCCTCTTCCAGCCCTCACTGCTCCTTCGGTGGACTGCTTCCTACCACTCCTGGTTCCCCTTCTTGCCCTTGGTGTACCAGCTTCAAACCCTCCTACTTCTTCCCGAGAAATAACTGCCTTTTCCCAACAGCAGCCACTGGCTGTGGCCAGCTTCCTGGCTTTATAGGCCCTGCCTATTTCCACGTACCTGAATCTGCTTGCAATCAATCCCTGCTTCCTGGCTCTTCCTTCAGGTGCAGCCTGTGGAGTTAATAGGCCTACCTGGCCATCTTAACCCTTTCCAGTCCTCTATGTGGTGGACATCCCATCACAGGGCTACAGTCATAAACTTGGGAAAACACAGCAACAGAATATAGAAGCAAATAAAGAGTAAAATACCCACCCCACCTCCTTTCAATAACTTTGGCAGTAGTCCATCCAATTTCCTTTCCACTGACTAGTGAGAATATCCTACAGGTAATGGCCCCTTGGCTAAAACATCTCACTCATTCACCAAATCCTACTCATGGATTGGATCAGCAAGTAGCAATAGTCCAAGTGTCTCTTTGCAGGTCTGTCTCTATTCCCAAGAGAGCTACATGCTTGTTCCCTAGGAGGTGTTACTGCCTTTTAGTGATTCAGCTTTATTAAGGTTGCAAGTAGGGAAAGACTTATGAAAGTTCACTTTGTTCTGCTGATGTCTTCTGCATCATCACTTTCACTGCAAAGGATCCTTGAGCAGAGTTCTAGTTGCTTGAAAATGAGCTCTTTGCTCTCTCTGAGAGACCAATACCACCCACAATCCAAATTTATGTATAGCTAGGTGACTCTCACAGTGCTACTAGAGGAACTGTGAGTAAGTAGACTAAGTAAATCCCTTAGGGCAACACTTTTCCCTTTCCACCAATAGAAGGAGCAAAGAGCTTTTTTCCCTCTGGAGCTTCTGACCAGGGAGCTAGCAATCATGTAAATTAGAACGGGAAAAGTGACTCTAGATCCATCTATCCGCAAGCGAAGGATATAGTTTCTGGTAGACTAAAGGCTCCCAATAATTTGGAACACAAACATCTGATAATGGTGGTTTAACTTTCTGATAAAGTCAGTGTTACAGGCTGCTATCGACACAAGAAAATTAAGAGTGCTTGTTGACCCTAGATAGCTGATGTTCTCTACATTGAATCTAGATTAAGCTCAGAAGACATCTGAAAGCCTAGGGAAGATTGATCATTGCTACCTCAAAAAAGATTATAAAATCCCATCTCCCCAATTTAGGGGTCTTTATATTGTGGTATCCCCTAATGGCCTCAACCAAGTTGGACCCCATTGTATTAGGCACGCTACAGCCACATAAACAGCAGTCCCTGCCAACCAAAACATACATCTCACTTATAGTAGCGGTTGTGGAGCTTTTTCTTTACCTTTAACACTTCTCTCTTCAGGTTGATGACTCTTTATGTTCAAATTTTAACTTGTCAAGCCTCATATTTTGTATTAACGCCTTCCAAGTGAGCTGGTATACAGCCTACTGTAGACTAGCTGTTTTTGTATGACAGACTCTCCAAAAACTATTCTTCATGCTAAGACTAACAGAAGGCGTGAATAACTCTGGTGAATTGCAGTGAGATACAGAACCTTTCACCAATAATAATAATTCTTTGCACTTCTCCAGCACCTTCTGTCTAATAGGATCTAACACCACTTAGCAAAGGTTAATGACTCAGGTTGGTAATGACTGAATCATACAAACAAGAATAGAGTTTGATCTACCTTCTCAGTTCTACAGCTGATTTCTTCAGATCAGGCCAGGCCAGGTCTGACGCACAATGCTGGGAAATGTACTACACTGTTGCTACTCAGAATGGACCTATTCTGTGGATAACCTGACCGCTTCTTTAGATCCATGAACCTAATGCACTGAATTCATAGAAAAAGACCTAAGAACAATACATCTTGCTTTAATTCAATAAATTAGCCAAAAATCAGGCCTAAAGCCTCGTACTGACCCCAGAAGCAGACTGTGATCCAGCGGAAGGAACAGAGAATGGGGAAATGTGATCACAGTGGCCTGGCCCTTTGAGGAGTTAGGAGGCTGCGTGCTGCACAGGCTGGAGTCTCTGAACTGGTTTTACATTGAACCTCAAATGCAGCGATGACGAAATGGACTGCCAAGCCTCCTGCCAAAGGGAAGAAACGGTCACTTTGAGAACATCAGCTCTGCATAGTCACACACGTGTGACCAGGACGTCTGCACCTTCTGGAATCTTCTAGAGGTCAGCGTCCAAAGAGGCAGCTCCCTCACTCCTCTCACCATCCCCTCCCTCACGCGGGGTTCTGAGGGCATTAATGGGGGAGTGGCCCCAACTTTGTATCAGTTCCTTCTCGCCATCAAAGATGCAGTGAGCTCGGACTGGGCCCTTGATGCATCCCCTGTCATTTTCTCTTTTCTTCTGCCGTTTTGGGGGGGTTATTATTGTTTGCAGTGAGATTGCCTGAGTAATTTTGATGGGCGTGGCATGGTCATCGTCGGGGCCCCAGGAACGGAAGGCCACCTCAGACCCTGACTGACAAGGGAGGCTGTTCGGGGCCAGTCAACTAAGTCTGGCAACGTGCGTGGGCAGCACTGACTCTAGAGGCTGACCAGTATCTAGGTAGTCATCTACAGGCAGTCCAGAACAGCAAGACAGAATAGTCTGCTCCAGTCGAAGCAGTCCTGTCACATATTTTCCTGAGTGATTGGTAATCACCGTCCCACTGTCTCTTTCAGTATTCAGCCAAGCAGTAGGATGAGAAGGGACTCCTCTGGAGACAGTCCATGTCCTCTTTAGGCAGAGAGATCACTACTGAGCACCATAAAACATATTCTATGCCTACCCAGTCCCAGATGAATACATTATTTCAGCAACACTCCAAACATCTGCTCACTTGAAGAGTGAAAGACCTGGGACAAGATCAGAACAGCTGTTTAGTGGGCAGAGCACATATCTGTGTGCATCCTTCTTTTTACCTCTCTTAGATTTCCATCTGTTTTTCCTGTACTGTTATGAAAATAACTTCTTATGTTTGATTGTAATGAATATTACTGGAGAAAATCCAAATGTATTTACACAGGGATTTGAATTCATCTTGGGAGGAAATGCAAATATTTTGGTGGTAAATGTCAAAAGACAAAATAAATTTCTCTTGGAAAAGATGTAAATACAGTCAGATCCTTTGTATTCAGTTTATGGAGTTGAGTGTTATTCTGCTATTTCTGAAGGTTGTAAATACCAGTGTGTTCCCCATAACCTTGCATATTACTGAAAAGAGCTTAAGTTTGTTTTGCTTCTGTCTTTTTCCATGACCCTCGATATTGCATTTCACTGCACCTGCAGAAACGGATCTGATTTTACGTGCACACCTGATAAAACATCAGCGCCTTTATATGCAAATGCATGAAAGAGCGTGTGGGTGTAAGAAGAGAGAAGGAGAAGCAGTAACAGTAGAGAGTAGAAATACCTTTATGAACCCTTTTAACTCCCTGATTTTTCCAGTGTTGTAGTAGGATGCAGTATACAACATTGACTGTTTATAAACAGTTTAAACAAAAATATTTAGGTTTTGGTTTTATTTGTTTGATGAGCCACACAGCCTACAACCAAACGTCCACTCAACTTGAGGGGTGGGTAGTGCACTAGCTGGTCAGCAATGGGAGGGTAGGTAGCCTTTTGTATAGGCTCGTGTATGAAAGTATGTGCAATCAAGGGAAGACCCTTGATTGTGGGAGGTTTCAGTAAAGACATAGGTACAGAAGGCACATTAGTCCACTTGCCTCCTTCCTAGTACCCAAAGTCAGGTTACAGAGAGAAGTAAATGCCTTTAGAAGAACTGTGTGATTGCCAGGTCTGCTCCCTATTTGACCTTTATGCATAAAGCTCTTTTCACATTTGTGCTTATTAAACAGTGTTCCTTGGAATGCATGTTGCAGTTTGCTTGATATTTCACTCCGCATGCTGTGAATGGTTAATCTAAGGACATTAACTATCTAATGGATGATAAATCTAGACCTGGTAGGCCAATTTAAGTCAAATTCTTGTTCCCAGTCCCTCTCTCTCTCTTTCTTCAGATCCACAGAGATTTGGAGTTCTGCAGTGATAGCACATTCATCTTCTATTGGGTAGAGAAGAGACTGTCTTATGTTATTTAACAGTAATCTTTCTGGACACTGAAGAACTTACTGACAAGCTCCAGAGGAAGACTTGTCAAGACCTGCTTGGCTAGAATACTGCTATCCACCGGAGGGATGGATGGCTAAAGAGGAGAAGCTGAAGGTTATCCTTGTTGTCCCAAGAAAGGTAAAACTAACCCCGAGATGTAAAAATCTGTTAATGCAATGAAGGGCTTTATACGAGCTGTAGGCAAGGGGGAGCCACTAAGGAACAAGAGAACAGTGAGCATGAGGGTTTGTCACTGCAGTAATGTAGGCGGGTAAGGGAAGCATCGTGGATGCTATGTTACAGCTGTGTGGGGTACACACATAAACAACTGCATGAGTCACTCAGTTCTCCTAATTATATTGCTGTTTAGGCTGTTCATTAAGGTTGTTACTGACTTCTAGTTATTCGAGCACTTAATATGGTGTGCCAGCCCCCAAAACTCTCTAAATCGGAGTAGCATCTGCCTCAGCATAGGGTGCTGTGGTATGTGGTGGCAGTATGCAAACTGCTGAAATTCCCAGCAAGTTCATTGAGGTAGTTTAGTACTGATTTTAAAACACTTTGGCACCATGAAAGATATGGACGTGTAACATTACCTCCATATTGCAGTGAGGCAATGAAAAGCACTGGATTGGGCTTGTCTTCACTACACGGCCAGGTCGACGTAAGGTATGCAAGGTACGTTACACAAGTAATGTAACTGAAGTCAACGTACCTTACATCGCGTAGCCATGATGTCTTCACTATGCTTCTCGTTCCGGAGAAGTACCGGAGTCAATGGGAGAGTGCTCTGCAATCAACTGAGCATGTCTTCACCAGTGATCATAGAATGACTGGCTTTCTGCTTGCACGATTTTATTTTTTCAGGTTGCAAATACCGTTTACTTTTGCCTTGTGTTCTGGGACTTTATTTGACAACCCCTGTGATCCATGAATTTCTAGCATCTGTCTATCTCCCACAACATGGGTGCTGAAACTAGGTACAAGCTGCAATTTTCAAATGCTATCAAGATTAAATACTTTAACCTCTTCCCCCCTTCTTTTCTGTACTTTTAATAAAAAGTTAAAGTTTTTGAATGGTGTTTGCCATGGTACTAAGCAGGCTGAGGTCTCTGTAAACCAAACCCAGACCCTGGTTTAACGGTGTTTAATGATGGACAGTGAACATGGTAACACCTTTGATTCTTTGGGCCCATGTATTCTCTCTAATACAACTAGGCTAGGCAGCTGAAACTTTGATTACCATATAAAGCGTTTAATCTTGATAGCATTTGGAAGTCTCAGCTTTTACCTAATGCAGTGGGCTACTATTAAGCAGTGTTTCTCATCAAGAACATGTTAAATCTGTGCTCCATAATCTGTACCAGCTACTAGTTGATTTTTTTTGTTTAAAGTGAAGATTAATGTGATAAGCTATGAAGCCTGAAATGAATTGGGCCACAGCTACTTGAGCAACTGCTGTTCTCCCTATAGGATACCATAGCAGTAACTGTCTCTCTCCCATACAGTACTAGGATTTATGTGCAAGGCAGCTGTCATCAGCATACAGATGCCACTGCAGCCCATGCTTCCTCCAGGCTGTTTTCCATCAAACATGTGAAGTCTGGAGCCATATACTTAACCAATAATGGATGGTAAATACTTTATTAACCACTGACCTTGCATTTACCAGAATGAATTGGAGAAATAATTGCAAGAGAACTCCTGCAGCTGGAGGATGATTCAACCCTTGATAGGACTGCTGAGTTAGTTAAAAGAATTGAAAAAGCCATTAAAGTTAGAAAATCATCACTTTTCCTACAATCCCGTATAAACGTGCAAGCAGGAAATAGACATGAGATTCAGGGGGGAGGCCACAATTGCAAATGAACAGAAATTCAGGCTGCATTAGCAAGAGCAAAACAAAATTATTTCAGCATGGTGATGTGAATCTTTCTAAAATGCCCTTCAAAAATGCAAATTGCAAGCAATGTAATAGAAGGCGCATTTTGCTAAAGCGTGCAGATCCTGAACAGATTAATTAAGCATCAGTTAGGGTGACTCTGAAGAAGAAAGCGATGTGGATTTCATTCTCTCTGTGACCTCAAGAATGAGCAGAGGCCCTAAGTGCATTGTTATTAGTAGCTATGCACTGACAATCTTCAATAGACTCAGAATCTGCATATTCTGTCATTGCTGAATTTTCATCTTTATTTAAAAGCTCCTGTCACCAGGTACATTCACCACTAGGGTGCATCCTCCTGTCCACTCTGGGAATTATCGACTTTCTGGTCTGACTCTGCTTTCTGTCACTCCTTTGTGTGCCCCACAGCCTTTCCCTGCGACTTAGCGCGCTCGCTCTTTATAGAGTGGGCCTCCAGCCAGGCCACTCTGTTTTCCTGTTCTTGGGGGGTGTATCAAAGTGTCCCCATGCCAACTGTCTCAGGTAACCTTCTCATTCGCTGCCCTGACTGTGCCACCTCCCAAGGGGCTTGTAAGGGAAGCCAGGTGGGTTCACCTGCCTACGACTCTGGATTCCAGCCCAGAGACCCTGCAACCTGCAGTCAAGGTCAGCACTGTCCCAAATCTCACTGCTTTTCCCTGGGCTGCTTCCTGTTTTATCTCTATCAGGCTCCTTCTCTACCTTCCTCTGGGTACCCCTTCCCTCAGGCTTAGGGTCTCCGGGTATCTATTCTCTGCCTGATGTCTTCCTTTCTTTTTCTCCACACTTCTGGTCTCAGCTTCCTAGCTTTGTACCAGCCCAGCCTCTATCTGCTCAGCTGAGCTTTATCTTCCATTAGGGTTTGTCTGGCCAGCTTAATTCTCCCCCAGATTTAGCCTACTAAGTTAATTAGCCCCTTCCAAACTACTTGACCCCTTCAGGTGAGGTGGGGAGTGAACACCCCCACACACATCTAACCTCATTCTAAAAATTCTCACCTCTTTCTCCACACCTAGAAAATCTGACCCTCCCCCTCCTTTCAAATGAAGCACTTGTCTACAGCCTGGTTATCTCTAGCCTTGTCTACTGTAGCTTCCTCCTTTCCAGTCTTCCTTAGGCCCTTATTGCTTCCTCTCAATCCATTCAAAACACTACAGGAAACTTATCTTCCTTGTCTGCCAATCAGACCATACCGCTCCCCTCTTTGAATTACTCTTTGGCTCACGTATAAGCATCCTACCTAACATCTTGGCCCTCTTCTCATGTTCCCACGGTCATTTTTCACTCTGAACACGAATACCACTTCTTTCAACGAATACCCCTTGACTGCTTTTCACACTCCTGTCTTTGTACGTTCTTCTGTGAATGACTTCTAATTCCCAGTGCACCAGGCCACCACCTCTCCTCATTTCACACCCTCTTGAAGACCCATGTCTTCAGTGGGAGGAGGAGGGATTGAAAATAGTAGATTAAAAAAGGTATCTAGGGCAGTAATTCTCCGAATGTTTCATAGTGTGGATCTCATCTTAAAAGAGAGGTGCTCTTCCGGACACCTCTCCTCCCATTCATTACCTCACAGAACACCACCTCTCCTGTTTATATTCTTGATGAGTTATGAACCCTGTGGTAATGACAGCAACTGGTTACATGGAAAAGCAATACTAGGAACACGTTTCAAGTATTCTTAGCTGTCTGTTCATGTGATTTAGCAGTTGGAAACAAGGAGGAGAGCCAGCATCATGTGACAAGTCAGGACTTTCATAGCTCTGAAGGACAGAAGGGAGCATTAGATACTCTATCATGACCTTCAACCTTTGCAGACCACAGGTGATCCATGGATTTGAGAACCACTAATTTGTGAGGTAGAGGAGTCTGTCTAGATCTCTCCGCATGAGGCTTTCCACACTGGGTAGGTGAAAAAGCCTGGCTAGAGCTACCTGCAGTGAGAAATAGGAATAGACGCCTTAAGAGAATGATACTTTAGGAAACACCAGGCACCAGGACCAGGATTGTGGGGAAAGAAAGAGCAAGCCCAGCAAGGGGATGTAAAAATGTGGGGAAAGACTTGTTTTGAGTTGAGCTTGTGCTTCCACTGTGATGTTGTCTTAGTTAACAACGCCCCAAGGAGGGCTGTTATTTGACTGGCAAGCAGCTGGGGACAGTTTTTGAGAAGCCAAGAAGGGGAAACTGAGGCAATGGTCAGGTCTGACAGGAGGTCAAGTAAAATCTTGTGCAATGTAAAAGACATTTATGGTACTCTAGGTCTGATCATACCTTGTAAGGGACGAGGGCATAGGCAGTCTGGCCTAGCAGACACAGCTGGGCTGCAGTCCACACATCAGGGATGGTAGTCAGTGAGCAGGGATCAGAGGACTCTCTAGAGCCAGCTTTAATAAGCAAGAGTCAGGGTCAAAGTGAGACCAGGATCAGAGAGCAGAGATAGTACTGGGCTGTAATCAGGAGGCAGGACTCAGCGTCAGAGTCAGGCTGGTGTCAGAGACCAATGGGATGGGTCGCGAGAGACCCAAAAGCCATATCATTGCCCAGACAACTTGCTGGGCCACTCTCCAGGGTTAAATAGGGTGGTTGGCCAATCAGTGGGCCGCAGAGTACTGTCACTCTGGCTCCCTTGGGTGGTACTTCCTGTGATGCCTACTCTCCACAGCACTCCCTGAGCACAGCACTACATTACCTCCTAGCGGTACGGTGGGAAGGTCAGCTGCCCCAGGCTCTATAGCCGTGCGTTCTAGTCCCCACCTCCTTACATAAATGAGCATACAGAAAATTGGGTGATTCTTGAAAAACAGAAGGGGGATGGCAGGAACAGCTCTAGATTTTTTTCAGATATGATGTGTTTAATGACGACATTCCAAGATTTATTCTTGTTCTACCTGAATAATTTTGAAGAATGTAATAAAATTCAGCAAGTCATAAGGAAGAGTAGATTTCAGATACAGACGCCCCTAAGGTTATTTTAGAGTTTGGTTATTACTATACCTATTAATTACAAATGTATGAAGTCGGCTTACGTCTCTTACAGTTTGAAAATTCAGATACTTTTTTGGTTTTGTTATTTTTTTAAAGACGGGGAGGAGTTACATTTAATGCTAACTGACTAGATTGGGAAATAGTAGCTGCAATATACATGTGATGATACTAGGGTAGGTGAAGGAAAGAGTGTGGGAGTCAGCAAGATGTTGGAGAGCTAAGGTATCCTGAGTAAAGAAATCAGCTTACTTCTACTGATTGTTCATTACTGCAGCCAAAATACAACACTGAGTCTCTCTGCACAGAGTGAATAATGGAAATTAGAGATGGAAAAGATTTGTTAGGTCAGCTAGTGCATCCCCTGGATGGTACAAGGTATATTGCTTTCTTCATTCTTGTTTTAAATGTTTTAAGTGGTCGGATTTTTCCACGATTACTTTTTGGGAGCCATAGAATCACAGAATTTTAGGACTGAAAGGACTATTGAGAGGTCTTCTAGTGCAGGCCCCTGCATTCAAGGCAGGGTCAGCATTATCTAGAGCATCCCTGGCAGGTGTCTGTCCAGCCTGCTCTTAAAAATCCAATGACGGAGATTCCACAACTTCCCTAGGCAATTTATTCCTGTGTTTAGCTACTCTGACAGGAAGTTTTCC
The DNA here is from genome assembly GCA_007922155.1 of Mesoclemmys tuberculata. Taxonomy (NCBI): domain Eukaryota; kingdom Metazoa; phylum Chordata; order Testudines; family Chelidae; genus Mesoclemmys; species Mesoclemmys tuberculata. The sequence goes on along the minus strand of ML675624.1, from coordinate 59,512,108 downwards.
TAATGTCCAACCTAACCCCCCCTTGCTGCAATTTAAGATCATTTCCTCTTGTCCTATCATTAGAGTTTAATGAAAACAATTTTTCTCCCTCCTCCTTGTAACAATCTTTTATGTACTTGTAAATTGATATGTCCCCCTCAATCTTCTTTCTCCAGACTAAACAAACCTAGTTTTTTCAGTCTTCTCTCAGAGGTCATGTTTTCTAGCCCTTTAATCATTTGTGTTGCTCTTCTCTGGGCTTTCTCCAATTTATCCACATCTTTCCTGAAATGTGGCGCCCAGAATTGGACACAAGGCTCCAGTTAAGGCCTAATCAGTGCAGAGGAGAGCAGAAAAATTACTTCTTGTGTCTTGCTTACAACATTCCTGCTAATATATCCCAGATTGATGTTTACTTTTTTTTTGCAACAGTGTTACGCTGTTGATTCATATCTAGCTTGTGATCCACTATGACCCCCAGATCCCTCTCCACAGTACTCCTTCCCTTTTTGTGTGTGTGCAACTGATTGTTCCTTCTGAAGTGCAGTACTTTGCATTTCTGCTTATTGAATTTCATCCTATTTACGTCAGACCATTTCTCCAGTTTGTCCAGATCATTTTGAATTTTAATTCTATCCTCTAAAGCACTTACAATCCCTCCCACCTTGGTATCATCCACAAACTTTGTAAGTGTATGCTTATAGTATCACCATATAGGTTGTATTTCCCTAGTTTGTTTATTAGAAGGTCATGCAAGACAATATCACAAGCTCTACTAAAGTCAAGAGACACCACATCTACCAATTCCCCTCTATCCACAAGGCTTGTTACCCTGTCAAAGAAAACCATTAGGTTGATTTGACATGATTTGTTCTTTACAAATCCATGCTGATAGTTACTGACCACCTTATTATCTTCCATGGCTACTACCTATTATCTGGTCAACATGCCTCCCTTAATAAGACTTTAGTGCAGGATCTGTTACATGCTTCTTATCATAGTGCACTCATGCAGACAAAAGCAAGAAACAAATCTTTATTTAACGAGCTATTGGCTTCTGGGGTTGTGATCAGTTTCTCAGCTCTTTCCCATGGTTCTTTTAGCACACACTTAGTTCAGTCATTAGTACCTCGTCATTGTGAGCCAGCTGCACGTATGGAGACAAAGACTGGCTTGTCCTTAACCTTTGGTAGTAGTATGAACAGACAAAAGATTATTTGCTCCGCAGTGGAGTTGAGGAGAGTTGAGGCTCCTGAGTCACTCCTGTCGGATGTCACTCCCATGCCGTTCTGCTGGAGCTCTGGTGTTACTGCCCTGGTGTAGACTGCAGATTGTTGTTTTGGCAGACCTTGATGTTAATCATAAAGAAAGACCAGAGGCTCAGTTCGGTGGTGAAGGCTCGGCCAGGTTTATTGTCAACAAGACACAGTCTCAGTGCCCCGTCCAATCAGTTACATGTACACTAACCCATGTATGCCGGTGACAAGCTCAACCAACACAGTGTTGTCCCTTAGGCCAATATGAAGCTGTCCCTTCTATCACTCTCCTTTGATACATTGATACAAACAAGTTCCCTATTACACTCCAGATGTTATCAGTTACCAGCCTTGTGCCTGGTAGTTCAAACACAACATCCTCCTCCGTTATCCTGTCATTCCATCTTTATCTTACTAGGCAGCTATGTGTTCCTGAACAATCCTCTTAGGCATATGCTTACATGGTTACCACTTTCATAGGAATGTGTTTTTGTTAGCTTATACCTAGTGCTTACTATTCTAACAAGGCCTACTTTGGTTCACAGCCTTACTGCAGTCCATACTTTTAGCCATGCCTAAGGCTCCATTAAGGCCTACAACATGTAGGCTCTACTGTATTATTATTGAAACCTGCAGAACTTCAGTGTTTTGTTGGGAATATTCCTTGAGAAATCTAGTCAGGACATAGTTACCTTACCACCCCATAACGGGTGCTTCATCTTTCTGAGAAACCCCCCCCATCATTTTAACATACAGAATGCATCATTACTTGTCTCATTAACTATTTTTATTCATATACTTAAAGAGTACATATGTGTATTAGTAGCACAGATTATGTCATTATCTCCTTACCAAAAAAAGCTAAATGTATATACAGCCTTAAAATGCTCTTCCATTCTAACTTGCATACTGTATTAAATGTATTTTATATAAATTACTGCCTTGTACATACATAAAAACTGTACCAAAGAGTATGTTGTGTTATCCTTTGCCAGTGTCCTTGTACTTTCCTGATGTTTCTGATAGTTTCAGTGAAATGATAGGGTGTGCATAGTTTATTTACTATTCAAAAACAAGGTTATATTACAGAATATATGCAGTGGAAATAGTAGAGTAGCTGTATTTGGATAGACAGAAGAAAACTTGTCCTTTATTTTATTGACGTTTTGATCTTTATGTTTTAGAAGCTTGGTTACTTTCACAACAAAATCCAACACCTCCTTTTACCCCTTTTTTAATTTCAGTTTTCATGGTTGTGTTGTAGTTTAGCTCCTTGGAGCAGGAGCAGTGGAGAATAGGACTCACAAGGATCCTTCCCAGATACAACATTTATTTAATAATGGGAGACAATGTAATCCCTTTCCCTCATCCACTTATTTTCTTTCAACCTCCTTCCTAGTTCCTTTGATCTCCCATTGGGCACTATTCAGCAAAAAAGTTGGGCAGCCTTCCAACTACACACTCACTGCAGAAGCTGTGAAAGGGCTGATGATCTCAGCTCTCTGGACAACCGACCTATTCAGCAGAAACATCAGTCTACCCAAAGAATCTGTTTTCATCAGCTCTTTAGGGCCCATGTGAATGAACTAGACTCTGTAGCTCGCTTTGTCCTATTATTACAACCATGGCTACAGAGACAATGTTAATTTCACTGATCCTAATAGCTGCGCCTCAAATCCCCTTTATTCCCCTCAAGTGATTACCTGTCTCCCCTCAAAAAAGATATAGTCTCTTGCCATTGGACAAAAAAATCCCTGACCACCATCATCTCTTTTGAAATCCGGTCATGGACTCCAGGATCCATTTTTTTTGCCTTTAAGTTTTCTCATTTAGGGACTTGGGGATTTTTCTCATGATAAGGACTGTGCCTAAGGAGGCCAATTGTGTATATTTCAACACTGGCAATGATCCCTGAAAGAAAGAGTTAGCACACTGGGAAATGAGCCTCTTGGACAGAAAACAAACATGTATTTACATTTTCATACTGGATAGATATAGAAGAGCAGCTACATTATGTACAGACAGTGTTTTCTGATAGCTCCCAGATTTAAAGCACCATCTACATTGTGGCTGTTCCAATACAGGTGCATTGTTCATTGATAAGGCTTCATAAAGCAAGCTGGAATAACTGAATAAATCTGGTTGGCTGTCAGCCATGTGGTTATCATATCTTAGCCACATGGGACTCATTAGCTTAGTCCTAGAAGAGCTATTAATGCAACCAACCACAAAAGATCTGCCTTCAGCAAGTAAGGGCCCAATCATATTAGGGGATGAGCATCCTTAGCTCTGACTGAAATCAATGGGAATTGAAGACCATTAGCACCTTGCAGTAAGCGCAGAGTACCTCAGAAGACAGCATCATTTAAAGCCTCCAAAGCTTTAGTATTTAGATAAAATAAAACCTGGGATTATCAGCTAAGTGGAAAATATTCTTAAATGAAATTTACAAATTCAATAAAATTAACTATTTTTCTGGCAAGCCAGTAATGTTTTGATTTCATATAATCTAGAACATGTTCGAAGAAAGCAATGACACTCCAGGTCCTCGGTGGATTATTATTTCAAGGAGAAGAGCTGTCACATCCTAATCCTCTCATGCAGTATTGCTTACATGCTTAGCATCTTTAAGCCAGGAGTCAGCAAGAGACATTTGCATTTGTAACATGTTGCTACTTATCCATGATGAGAAAAGTTAGATTCAGTCAGTGCAGTGAGGCTGTGATAACCTTGCCTGGGGAAGGATAGTGCCCTCTTTCATTTGTTCATCTTACTTTATAAAGCCTTATAAATTGTTTTTGCTGCACTCTATTCAGTCTCATGATAAAGTAGAAAATTTAATATGCGAATCTAATATGAAAATATAAAGTGACATTTGTACTGGCGAGTCAGAGAAGGTCTCTGCTATAATATAACTGTCACAAAAGTATGTAGAGAGAGTGCTTCCAGCATAAGGCTCTGTTCATTTGACTGAATGCACAGTCCCCTCCCGCCGTCTTAGAAGAGTGACCATGCATGGCAGGACTGACCTATTGGTGATGATGAATGAACACTATAGCCTGTATTCACCCAAAAATGATTTTAAAAGGCTGCTGAATATGGTTTGGTTCTGTATCTAATAGAACTTCCATAGTTTGGCATCCCCAGAGCCTTTTGTCAGCTGGATAGTTTGGGGTGATCGAGATGAAAATTCTTAGTTAGCACTGAATGCTTATTGCTAACATTAGCAGTAATCTGAAGCAGCTACAAGTCTGCTGACTTCAGTGGACTTGATTATAGCAGAGGAAAAAGTGGCCCTGAAATGGTGGGAGGATCACCCAAAATAGAGCTTGCCGTTTTCCGAAATCTAATTTAGGAGATAAAGAACTTTATGGAATGAAATGCTCTCTTTATGCATGGAATACCTACAGCACAGGCAACATCAGTGCAGACTTCCCTGCTCTGACCCATGAGTATGTGTCAATCAAGTTTAAGCAGAACCTCCTCTAAGGGTAAGAGCGTAGTTCAGTTTCCATACTCATTAAAATCTTTGGCATACTACTGAGATTGCCAGTAGGGGTGTGACTTAGTGCCAGTTAGAGAGTTTGTATTTATGAGATAGATACTTATGAACTACAAATTGGACTAAGACCGGCTGAGTTCAGATATGCCATCAAACGACTGTCAGCCACTTTCACTCACTACTGACCTGAAGCTGTGAAAACCCATTGTCTAGAAGTGAAAGGATCTTTATTTCATTGCCATCCAGTCACCCACAGTGAGGTTTCTTTTTACCAACACTTTCTCTTTTAAATGAACAGAAAGATGTCAAATAATTTTAGCTTTCCCTCTCATCTAGTATCAGTGTGAGTTAAAACAAAGATCATGGTTTTATTATAAAGAACAAAGATAGATGCTCCCCCTCAATCGCAAGGAACCAAGGTGACCAAAAATGTTTTTGAATGTTGATGTCAATATATACACTTCATCAACAAATATGTGCAGTTGACTTTAGTCTTAAATATCATTATTGAAATGTTAGATTTAGAGGAAAGAATAGTTTCCATGTTTGACATTGGTTTTCTCCTCTCTTGTTTCTATGAGATGTCCAATCCAATCCAATTTTTTAGGTAAAATTCACATAGCTGTCTTAGATATCAGAATTAAGCCTAATGCATTGCACACTCCTCTGAATAATTACAGGTTTTAAAAGGTCTTTAAAAATGGTAAAATGGGCATGTCATGCAGTTAATCAATCAATGCAATCCCTGATTAATATGCAAATTCTAAAAGTCCAGAAAACTTCTTACTAGTTCCACAAGTGCACCCTATTTTTGGAGGTGAATAATCTGTCTTTGTCTGTTTTTCTGTTAAGTGAAAATGTCACTGTACATGAGTTTCACTCCAACAGCCTTCATAAACTCAAGTCAACAATTATATGTTCAAATATCTGTGTGTTTCCTTTAAAACTGGAAGCAAAGAAAAAATCTCTTCGATCTGTTGACACAGCTGTGAAAGAGCGAGGTGCCTGCACGTAGATTTCTTTAAATATTCTAAAGACATTCTTCTCGTTATCCCACTGGTATATCTGGGAGAAGGTGTAGTCACTTCCCAGCGCTAGGTAGTGATTATTCTTAAAGGAGAAAGGCTGCAGTGTCATTGCCCCTCGAGATGGGAGAGCCTGTATCTCCACAAACTGCTTGCTATTCCACTTCATGACTCTAGAGTCCCCAATAAATCTTGTGAGCGTAATGTAGAGGCTGTTTTGCATCCTGAAGCTCTTCACAGCCAAGACGTCCTCCATGTTGGGGATTTCACTGTGTGGGACAAACTTTTTTGAATTTTTGTTCCACTGAAGTATAATAGGAACTTGCGAACGACTTGACAGGATTAAATGAGATTTTCCATCTATATCAACAAACTCAGCATCTGTGTCCCTGAACCACTCATGCAGAGACTGGTAAGAGTAGAATCCTTTGTTATTCCATTTATAAACGGTTGACAGGCCAGCTTTAGAGCTATCTGCTATGACAAAAAACTTTTCGCTGTCTATCTGAAACAACTCTATATCATTTGGTTTGGAAATGCGGGAGACTTCGATGTCCTGGAATTTGACAAACTTTGTCCAGCTTTCATCATACTTGTAGATGTGTGAGCCACCGAAGAGCTGTGCCACGACCACAAAGACCTGGTCATCGATCAGGATTGCTTTGCATCCCACAATGGACTGACCTGTTGCTCAAACAAAAAGCAAAAATACTAGTACAGTACAATTCAACCACTCAAACAAAGAGTGAGATTTACTAAATTCCCTCCTTCTTTATCCCGCATTTTGTTGTCACTGCTACCGGTTTCTTTCCATGTTTTACATGGCAGCATGAGGCAATGCTTTCATTCATACTGCATGAGGCATATCACATTTTTTGGTCCAGCAACAGGTGAGGAAAGATCACTTCAGATATTAAGGAACAGCAGGGTTCTCAAGTTGTGCAAGGGTGAAATATCCTGAAATGCAAATTCATTTTTAGCCAGAATTCCACTCTTTCCTCTTGTCCAAACACCTCCTTAAATCCCTCTTCCCCATCATATCCAAGAAACCTAACTGAGGCAGATTTTATCACCCAGAAACAACAAATTTCGAGACTGGTCAGTTCTGTCTCAGCTGGATTGAGGTAACGCATAATGTAGACCTTAACAACAGGAAGTGGGAATTCTTCCAGTGTAGTGATGTTTGATGTTTCCATTGGAAGCACTGTAGGACCTCCTCTCAGTTAACCAGAGTGAGGTATACTCTCTACCCATTATTCCAAGAGGGTCTGAATGTGACTTCCATTAATGCAAATGGGAATTACTATGGCTATATCCTCAGACAGCATGTTGAGAAAGAGAAAATAATCCAAAAATACAAAACTCAGCTCTACTTTTTTGTTGTTGTATCTGCTGAAACTTTCCAAGCACTGTTCTAGAACTTCCAATTTTTTGAGAAAATGATGCATTATATACCCTGATAATGCATATGGAATAAATGCTTTCTGATTTTCAGTCACACAATAGAGCAATGCTGTGTGTAAATGTAGAATGAGTCCAGAAGTTGAACATAATTGAACTCAGAATACTTTGGAATACAGCAATTGCCAGACAGGACCAGACCAGACTGTTGATCCTTATTGATAAGTATCAGGAGGGCGGAATATAAGATGCTTGTCAGGAAGGTGACAACCAGACCAGTTTGTGGAAGTGCTATACATGGGAAGAAAGGAATTCTTGTCTGGCGCATGAGGTTTAAATGAAACTGCACCTATATCTACATTGTTAGTGGCTTTGACAAAGCAAGTATACAAAACACCTGCACCAAAATGACCCTTCCACTGGCATCCTACGTGCGTCCATAGCTCTTACAGGTCTGACGTATGCTGTTTTGTTACTCTTCCAGCACTGACATACGTACAACTGTAAATGCTATTCATATTTATATTAATGAATTAGAGTCCTTCTCAATGGCGAGTTGTCAGCTGTGAGACAAGCTTTCCCCCACTTAGACAGGTGAATTTGGAACACAGCATCCTTTTCTCCCCCTACTGCTTCACAGTTATTTTTAAAACATTTTTATTCAATATTGTTATGTTGAAAGGTGCTAATGGCTGCCATCAGGGGGTCTTGGATCCAAGACATTTGCAGAACTCATTAAAGCCAATGGGTATATGAAGCACTTGCCGTCTGGCTCAACAGGGGGAATAATAAAGCCCCTCTATGCAGTAAGTCCTGCTCAAAGCCCTAAGTCCCATGACCAGGGCACAGCTAAGCCAAGGGTTTTCCTGGTTGCCAATACCGGGGCTAAGATATTGGTTACAGGCTGTGTGCATTGGAAGGGGCACGTCAGTAGAAGGAACCATGACAGTGACCATGAGAGGAAGCATAAAGACAGTTTCTTGGGCACAGAACTAGCTGAAGTGACAGACTTGGGGATTTCTGAGCAAGGAAATTGCCTGCTGTTGTTTGTTTTGTCTGTATTCAAGAAAGCAACTCTGCGTACATTTTCTGTGAAGAAACAAAAGCACAGAAGGATACACCTGACTCATATTGCTGATTTCTCTTCCAAATGGAATCACCCTGCAAGGCCCTGAATTCTGACTAACCATTCAGGGGATAACACGACTTAAATTCTTAAAGCAGCTTTCCAGTCTTGTCGGGTTATCAAAGCCATTCGCGTGTAATGCATCAAATCTGCATTCCTGAAACATAGCTGTTGTTTCAAGGCACGTCAAATGAGCACAATGAAGCTAGCTGGACCAGTGATATGAAGTCTTTGAAATGTGCACATTTGGAGTGTATTCTGAAGCCCTGTTTTAACATTATGAAATTCAAGTAGGTAGAAACATTGTTTTGTGAACGGTTAACATTCGCCCTTTGTACCCTCTCTCCTTACGCCTCTGCTTCTAATCCAGCTTTTTTCTTGTGAAATTCCTGTGTATGTTCAGCAAAACATAATCACTTATATTTAACCTCAGTATCTTCCTGCACATGCTGTATAAAGCTACAAAATAACCCTAGGTGGGTAAAGAGGTTTGGGAAGGCTAAACCTCCCTAAACAGCTGCCGCAAGAAGTTCCTGCTCCATCTCCCCTCCCTGACCTCACCCCACCCCTGCTCTGCCACAGGCCCTACTCCCATTCAGCCCCTTGAGAGAGGAGTCCCAAGACCCTCTCACCAAATGTGCCAGGATCCTGGCTTGCTTCTGGCCTTTGCGGGGGCTGGCATTGGGCATTGAGGTGCCACAGGGCATTGGCTGGCTGCACAGCACCACAGGAGTGTCTTGCATGCTGGAGCCAGAGACTGAACAGCTCTGGGAGCAGGAAAGTGCTCGCTCCCCGTCTAGCGGTCCCGGTGCTCTGAGGGTCCCCAGCGCAGGGCACAAACTGCTCCCCAAGCGGCTGCAGTGGGAGAGAGCTGGGGGCGTGGCAGAGAATCAGCATGAGTATGTGCTTGCAAATGGTGCCAGAGGTGTCCAGGAGGAAGCACCCTGGGTCAGGGACAGCGGGGAAGGAAGGGTCACAGTGGTTTTGCCCCAGTGCAGCTGCAGCATCCCCAGCCTGCTTCTTCTCCAAGACGCAGTGGGCCAAAAACCACAGTCACTCTTGACTTCCCCACTGTCCCAGGGCAGCCCCCACAGTCAATCCCTGACCCAGGGCACTTCGGGAGCACTCCGCCTCTGAGACCATTTGCAAGCAGTTATCCATGCTAATTTTCTGCTGTGCCTCCATCTCTCTTCTGCTGCAGCCGCCCAGGGAGCGGGCTGCACCCTGTGCCAGGGTCCCTCAGAGTGCCAGGGCCATCAGGCGGGGAATGGGTGCTTCGCTGCTCCCGGAGCTGCTCAGCTCCAACATGCAGGGTACTTCTTTGTCCCTGTGCAGCCAGTCAGTGCCCTGGGCCCCTCAGCGCCCAGCACCAGCCTCCACAAAGGCTGGGCACAAGCCAGGCTCTGGGCACCTTTGGTGAGAAGGTCTTAGAACTCCTCCCCTGAGGCTCCCACTCATGCCTCCCAGGGGAGAGGACTAAGCGGGAGTGGGGCCTGGGGTGAAGCATGGGCAGGGCCTTTAGGGAGGGGGACATGGTCTGAGCACTGGTGCCTCCCTGCCCAGCCTCCCCAAAGGCAGGAGTCATATGCTGCCCATGAAAATAACTTTGAAGAGAATTCCCCCGCATCCTCTCTAAAGAGAAATATTTTATTTCTGCAACAGCAACGTAAAAAAACGAAATCAAATTTATCAAAATACTGCTTTCCCTTATGACTGTGCAGTCCCATTGATTTCAGCAGGGTTGCACTGGTAGAGCAGAGTTTGGGGCTCTGCATTGATTTGCCATTGTGGTAGTTCATACATATGAAGGTCAGCATGAAGGCAAGATGTACGTCCTTGAGCATTAACAAGCACATGATGCCAACTTAACCCTAATGGTTAATCTTCTAGGTGAACGGTACATGGAAGAGCCGGATAGTGCATCAAGATTATTTTGGGATTTCACACTCTCTAGATCAAATGAATGCTGTTAGAATGGAAGACTCCATAAAGGACAGGTACTTCAAACATTTTACTGAATTAATATTGTGCCTCCATAATCTGCCTCCAGCAGGGTCCTTATACCATCCTCCAAAGCACGTAGTGCTGGCCAATCTCCAAGACAGGAGACTGGACTAACTGGACCTTGGGTCTGATCAAATATGGCAGTTCCCATGTTCCTGAACACAAGCCAGCTGTTCTACAAGGACAACCCTGTGTGGAGGTCCCACTATCTTCAGAGTGGCTTGTGGGGATGTAAGGGTCCACTCATGAAGAACAATTTACAGTAGCAAAACCTATTCCTGTCTACCCTGTCCTTTGCTGAAGGCTAAATATCTCGGAGACAAATGCCAAGCTTGTGTACTCTGTTATGGTAAGAGCTGGATCCTACTAGAAAATGGGGCACTCTGAGCAATCAGTCTAGTCCACATTATGGTCTTGATCCACAGACTTCAATGTGGGGGTTCAACAATGATGGAATGATAACAGGATATAGCATCAAGTGGCCACTCCATGAGGCATCAGTGAATTCCATATTCCAACTCTTCCCTTCTCCCATTACACACTGATGATACAACCAGTTCATGAATAAAGCCGATATAGTCCTGTGTGTACCTGTGATGTTGTCATAACTTCTGAAATTCATTTCAATGTGATCCCATTCCAGTACCATGCAGTTCTCCATACTAGGCTGTGCAATGGCTACGTACACATCATTCTTAGAGTTGAATGTATCCACTGAAACTGATTGGTATGGCAAAATCTGATGAACAACAAAATCTAGAAACAGACATTTAAAAAAATTACAATAAATCCCCAATTGAAAACACAAAATAGTTCACACATGGTTCATGTTTTCTAATCAGTACTATTAGAAACTATTTTCGGATTAAGAACTCTGGAGTTAGGATTAAGTGTGTAACAGCCCTAACACAACGAGTGTCACTGAGTGACAATTAGGCATGCAGCAATAGGGAGAAATAGTTTGGTGCTCTGTGCAGTGTAAATTTCCCCTCAGAAATGCAATTCACAAGAAGATAAATACATGTCATTGGTGTTAGTGGCAAAATCTGCATTCTATCTTGCCTGATATCTATGAAATCAGACCACTGTCTTGCCTAGAAAGAAAGCCAGAAATTGTACTATATAGGAGTACTGTATATGAGTAGAATTTAAAGTGTGAAATCCTGGCACCACTGAAGTAATGGGAATTTTGCCATTGATTTCAACTGAGTCAGGATTTCATCAAAAAAAAAACAACAACAAAAAAAAAAACCCAAGACTCTAAGTTCAACAGTAACTTTTAATATGTGGTTACTTATTGCTACGCATCGTGTCTTAAAAAAAATCTCGTTATTGCATATGTGTATCTGAAGCTAGAATTGAGCCCATGGCCTGCATTTGCAAACTGTTCTTTAGTCAACACAGACATTTTTGCACATTTCAAATTAAAGCAGAGAGAAGGTGAATTCCATCGTACACTTGCCTTGGGATAACCCCATCCCAGCTACCCCACACAGGCAATGGCAGAAATGTACAGCAGGAAGGGGCCTTGAAAGGTCATCAAGTCCAGCACCCTGTGCCAAGGCAGTACCAAGTATACCTAATGGAACTTTGAATTGAAAGAAAACTGAATAAAAAGTAACATTTAAAGGGACACTCTGAAACAAATTAGGTTTAAAATTTGACCTACCTTAATGATATCATCATCTGGAAAACCTAATCTGGCCTCTAAAGCTGACGTTTCCAAAGCACCTAAGCAAGCTGTGTCCAACTCTCAAGTGCATCCCTAGGTCTCTTTTGAAAATCCCAGCCTATATGTGGATTTTATTCTAAAATTGAGCCTACAGCTGATTTTATATGTTGCAAAGCAGGAGACTCAGGTCGGAATCTGATCCTTGTTTTGTAGTAACAGTAACGTGGAGGGTCAGAGCAGGTGACTGTTATGAGGAAAAGAGACTTAGGGTGACACCTGTTGGCCAGTGAAGAGCAGCATTAATAGAGCTCTGAAGGGAGCTCAAGTCTAGATTGGGTGACACAAGCACTGTATACAAGTAGGGGAAAAGATGTATGTGGGAGAAGATAAGTCTTTCATTAGGATGAAGATTCATCTCAGACCCATACAGACCATTATGTCCGAGGCTCCCTATGCCATGCTGTACATGCTAACTTTTCCTATTTAGGAAGGGCCTGATCGACCATGAATTTTAGCAATATTTAAACCACTCTGACTTCACATGGTGCTTTCTGTTTTGTACCATACTTTGTTCCCATGTCTGGTATTGCAGATCAGTCTCAGTGAAGGGAGGCTGGTGCAAGAAGATAGCTCTTGCATCGTGCTCTAACTTTTAAAGGATGTGGCACGAGAGGCTTCCACTGAAAATGGCTGTGATGTCTTTTCTCCCCTCTCCCAGAAGAGTTTCATCCTTGCATCCCTGTTGCATTGTAGTGGTTATGATGAAGTGTAGAGAGAGAGGCATTCTCCCAGATCCTACATCTTATTCCTGCTGTCATTAAATTTAGGGTTTTCTAGGAGATGATCCTAGGGTTTTCTAGGAGATGATCTAGAGGTTTTTAAGCTGCGGCTTGACAAAATCCTCACTAGGATGATTTAGCTGAGGATAGTCCTGCTTTGAGCAGAGGGTTGGACTAGATGACCTCCTGAGGTCCCTTCCAACTCTAATATTCTATGATCCTATGACTCTTTAAAAAACTCTTGCCCATCTCTGTGCACTTCAGTGGTGGTTAAAGACATGTACCTATTTCCTCTCCAAAGTAACTATTAATTGCTTCCAAAAGTTGTCCTTTACCTCTATGCACACTTGAAAGGCCCACCCTTGGGGACTCATACTGCAGACTACAATTAAACAAACAGAAAATCTACCACTCCACAGATAAAAAAGGAAACAGTCACCATTTTTCTGGTGACTACCAACAGCAAAGCGTGAGTTTTTGCGGCAAGCTCTCCTGCAACACTGAAAGAGCAGATCCTAGTTCCAAAACCATGTTTATTTATACTGATAATATTAATTATGCTGGTGTGAAAACAAGTACATTTAGAAAGCAAGGGTGTTGTTATCTTCAATTTAATTGGGAAAATTAAAGGATTGAAGAAAATTGGTACGTAAAATATGTGGAGAGTAAAAATAATTGAAAGCATAAAAATGTAGTTAAGGATGAAACAGTAACTCTAGCTCTTACTTTTAAACACATTTTAAAGTATGTGTGTCACAGAAGGGCACTGGCCCTTTAAGGGGGGCACTGGCCCTGTGTCTCATTAGCTACTTCCCAGCTGGGGTTAAGAGATGGTACCTGGGCCATATACATGGGGAGACACTGGCAGGTGAGAGCTGTCTGGGAGTTAGGGGATTGGCAGGTGAGAGTTGCCAAAGATCAGGAGACTGGAGGTCTCCGAGGAAACCTGCAGAAAGCTATGCAGGACCTCCCTGGAAAGAAGGATTAATTGCCAGAAACCCAGTGGAGGGGCTAGAGAGGGTTGAAGACCCAATCTGAAGTTGGAATTGAGCCCATAGTCTGCATTTGCAACCTGTTATTCATTCAACATAGACAGGGAGATGCCTGCTGGCTCCCTGAGCTGGAGAGCCGAAGCTGGAGGCCAGTGAGCCATAGTGAGAGATGTCGCAGCAACGCTTAGATGGTGAGCGTGGTGAGAGGTGCTGGAACTGCAGAGAGCCTAAATGTTGTGACAGGTGGTGGGGGTACATTTTGATGGACTGTTGCGGACTTGATATGTTACATTTTAGAAGTATCGGACATTATCTGTAATAAATTAACCTTACAGGCACATTGGTCATGCTGTGGCCTGATGCTGGAGGGTGCCCCAGAAGAGGCCACTTTATCACAATGGGATACAAAAGAGGGGGGAAATTAAATGAAATGGTATCTGTCAGGACATCACAACAGTTTTGAAACAGTCTCAGGGCAAATATATGAAATTGTTGAATTAAGACAAACCTGTCCATTGGCATCATATGGTCCACAACTTGTTCAGAAATTATACTTACCAACAAAGCTATTTTGACTCTCACCTGACATTGGGTTTATGATGTCAGTAGATCAATAACAGTGAAAAATTACTGATCAAACTCCCACTGAATCAACAGATAGCAGTAACTGGTAAAAGCCATTAAATAGTTGACACAATATTTTTACTAAATATTTTAAAAAGGCCATCCATTGTCATTGGTACGCAGTTACGCAGTAAACAGATGCTGTCGTCTGTCCTCAAACTTTGACTTTATGGGTTGATTTGCATTTTCACTAAGGCCCCTTTATACAACTCTAGCATAAAGAGGCCATAAAGTGGACATAAGGGCTTTCCCACACAGGGACACTCAGGGCTCATTTAGGGCAAAGTGCAATAGAGGGTGTGTAATTTGTAAAGCATTCTTCCATGTTGCACTCTAACAGGTATGTATAGATGCTGTTGACCTGCTCAAGAATGATACACACATTAATGTGAACCAGGTACATTTTTGAGCGTGCCAGCAAGGTCTACATGAGGGAGTTAGAGTGCAGCACATTAGAGAGCTTTATAGATCTCACCCCTCTAGTGTGCTTTGCCACATCATGTAGACAAGCCCTCAGGAAAATTAATCCAAATTAACTAACGCTATGAATTTAAAGCAGATTAGTTAAAATGACTTAAACCCCTGTGTGGACAACCTCTTTCAGAATTAAAGTGACTGTAATTTGATTTCTTTTACATTAATTACATTATGCTAAACAGACTACAGACCACTGTAATTTTGAATGACACACAGGGGTTTAATATAGTTTAACTAACCCACTTTAAATTAGCACTTTTCGTTAATTTGGATTAATTTTCTGGATTATCCCCATGTAGATAGGCCCACTTTAAGGTCTCTTTACATTGCCAGATGTGCACCCACTTTAAGACCCTTCTACGCTGCCAGAGATGTGTAAAAGGACCTTAGAGTAAACGGGCCTTATGAAAATAAGCTTTAAAAAAACTTGGAAACAGTCTTTAAAAATAAACAAGCATTGCTCTGCAGTGTTTGCAACCAAACCCCTGCAGCCTGGGCTGTTGTAGGAGAATTTGAAAGTAAAATTGAAAAGTAGAAAGTAGGAGCAAAAGTGAACTAGATTAATCTGTTTTCATTGTCCAAACTGTGAGACATGCAAAAACCAACGTGATAAAATAGCTAAAAGTAAATTAGATTGTTAAAAAATTAGGGCTGTCAAACGATTTTTAAAAGTAGTCACGATTAATCAGTTTTAATCACACTATTAAACGATAATAGAATATCATTTCTTTCAATATTTTTGGATGTGGGGGGAAGTGAGTGTGTGTGTGAGAGAGAGTGTGTGTGTGAGAGAGAGAGAGAGAGAGAGAGTGTGTGTGTGAGAGAGAGAGTGTGTGTGAGAGAGAGAGAGAGAGA